>VFFE01007048.1:1256617-1474354 GCA_008921705.1 Burhinus oedicnemus
TTCTAAAGCAATTTTTTTTTTTTTTTTTTCCCCCTGGGGATGGTAGGGAGGACAGGATAATCAGGGATGCCATGGCCCAAAAAGAAATGGAAAACCGTGAGGGTTAAAGCTTTTGTCTCCTACTCCCCTTTCCCCATGACTCTTCCCTTTAAACTTTGAAAGCTTGAGGATTTTGAAGTGAAAGCGAAGATTTTGGCCTGGGGTAGATACATGAAAAGGTGGCGGGGGGGAAACCATCTCCCCCCATCCCCTCTCCAGAAGGGGAATAAGGACTAAAGTCGGGGGCCAGCTGGGGAAAACTTGTAAATGAAACGTGTTTCTTTTATGGTCTCCCCCCCGGGGGACAGCCCCATTATAACCCACCAGCTATATAGACTCAGCTGCCGCCTCCCCGGCCCGCGGCAGGTACCCGGGGGAGGGCCGGGGGTGGGGGGGCTGCAGCCAGCCGGACCCCTCCGCCGGGCCAGGGCTGCACGGCCCCCCGCCTCGGCCGGGCTGGGCTTTGCAAAACCGAGCGGGGACCCTTGCTCGGGGCGGGGGAGGATGTGCGTGTGCACGCACGGGTGTGTGCCTGCTTGTGCGTGCACGTTCGTGCGTGTGCGTGTGCCCGCGCCCCGCGGCAGGTGAGCGCGCTCCCCGCTCCGTGCCCCGCCCGGCTGGGGGGGGCCGGCGGTCGCAGCCCCCCAGGTGCCGCTCCCCCGGGGTTTGTTTGCAGTCAATATTCATGTGTTTCTGTCACCGGGGCGGCTCTTTTCACAGTGATCAGCCGGGCAGAAGGCTGAATGACAGGAGACTCGTGGCTCGGCTGCTTTCGGGGAGGGGGGAGGGATGGATTCAAGCCGCCCAACCCGCTGCCTTTGGGTCTTTGGGGTTTTTTCTGGGGGGAGGCCCTCAGCCCTTGGGGGCCGTCACCCTGCCCTGGGTGGGGACCAGGCAGCGGTGCTGGACACCGGGTACCATGTGCCTCCCCCCCTGTGAGCTGGGGCTTCGGGGGGACCTGTGGGCTGCAAGGGCTGTGGGCCCGGTTGGTCAACCCCCCCATGCCATGTGGCGTGGATGACCCATGGGTGCCCAGGGATGGGATCCCCCATGGTGGCCACTGTGGGGTGGCTGGAGGCTGGTGGGGGCCTGCAGACCCACAGTGCAGAGGGGCACCCCAGGATGGCCACAAGCTGGGCTGGCCTGAGCAGGTAGGGTGGCAACACAGCTGGAGGATGGGCTACCAAAACCTCTTGGGCTTTTCTGGGCACTGGGCACCAGGAGACTAGCAGCAGCCTGCACCTTGCACCCCTCTTGCTCAGGGCACTGCGGTGGGGTCCACTGGGGTGCATGGCTTTCCTTGCCCCCCAGGTTATTTCCAGGCTGTGCCGGCAGCAAGAGGTGAAGGAAGAAACTCCGCTCCCGGCTGGGCATGGCGGGGGCTGCCCACCGTGGCGGTGTGCGTGAGCCTTGCCATGGAGGAGCCGCGTTTTGTTCCTTCCCGCTTGCCCAGGCGCCTTCCCCTCGCCTCGCAGCGCTGCGTGTCTGTGTTTTGTTTGGTGTTTTTTTTTTTTTTTCTTTTCTTTTTTTTTTTTAAAGTCCACAAACTTGTGATTTTCTGTGCAACTTGCAGGGGGCGAATCAGTATGAGGGAGCGCCCTTCTCATTGAAACCGGAGGTGAATAAATTATGAACAGGCGAAAATTGGAACAATGTCTCTGAGCGAGTGTTTTCTAGAGAGTTACTATTCCAGGCTTTGAAATCAATTGATACATAATTAGATTCCTCAAGAGAGGACAAACAAGGGCTGCCATTCACCCCCTCCTTCTCCCACATGCATCCCAAAGAGAGACCGGAGGCTTTAGCAGAAACCAGACAGCCAGCATTCTCCAGCACTAAAAACATATTCTGGCTTTGGGTGTTCATTTAACAAACAGATCCTTGAACCTTGCTTCTGTTTTCAGTTTATTTCGACCATGTTTCTTTGTGTTCAGTTCATTAAAACATGTCTCTTTTGAGATCTATTTTTACATTTCAAGAATCCAGTATTGTACTTCTGCGGTGGCAGATGGCCCTAGACATCCAAGCATAAGCTCTTTCCTGCTTTTTTCCCCTCTTTCTTAGGTCCTTTCTGCGCCACACTTGAAGCTGTTAGCGGCAACCATTCCTCTGTGCAACGTCGGGGGCTGGCGCAGGGTTCGGCACCGGGGTACAAATGCGTTACAGTCCCCACCGACCTCCCAAGGCGTATTTTAACCAGAGCGGATGCTACTTTCTGTGAGGTAAGAGTACTCCACAGCTGGGTAGATCCAGGCCATGCGGGCGGCACGCTAACCGACTTTGCGTCTTCACCTCGTGTTTACCTCGTGTTAATGTTCTGTCATCCCCCAAATGACTTTATTAGCTGTTAAGGATGAGTTTCGTTTTTGAGGAAGGGAAAAGCTAGGTGCAATAGCAAGCGCACATAATAGGATGCTTGAAAATAAAGATCTGCGTTTGTGAAAGTGCTCCGAAGGAATGGGGAAAAGCATACGTGATTAGAAAAGACATTTTAAGGGTTATTGAACAAAACAGAAGAGCCCCTGGCCAAGTGGGCCACCAAACTAAAGGCAATGGCTTTGCTCCTCTGCCTACCCTTGCAACTGATGTACTAGCAACAGCCACTTCAACACCTGGTATCAAACATGGATCGGAGTGCTGCAGCCATTAGCATAATTTATGTCAGATATAAATAGGATTAAAACCTGCCTACCTGTACCAGAAACCAGGAAAAAAAAGGTGCCCGAGCTGCCATAGACCCCTCTCTTAGGTAAGGTGCCGGTACTGTAGCCTACAATAAGTTGGGTGTCTTAAAAACATTACAAACAGAATGACAAATTCCTACATCTTATTAATTAGTGGGATCTTTAGGAGGGGGTAAGGTAAATCTGACATAGCTCTTGTTTGTAAACCGAGGCAGAGGTAAATCTGTGTCCTCTGTAGTAAAAAGAGAAAAAGGCTGAGAAGTTTTCCAACAAAGATGTTTGGCTGGCTAATAACCTAAGCAGAAGTACTCGAATACATACAAGAGGTGACTATTTTGTTTATGTTCGGTGCACAGATGGTATATATTTATAGCTGCATGTGTGTACATGTGTATTTCGGTAACTGATCTTGTGTGGTTCACTGTTTCACCTGGATTAAGCTACAGGCTGCAGGCAGAGCCAGCCGCCTTGGTCAGTGCAGGCAAAACTGGATGTTGCTGCTCCACACACGTGCTGACACAGTCTGCTCCCTGGTGGGAAGCAGGACAAGCTCAGGAGCATGCAGTGCTTCCCCTGCAAGGTGACGCTCCGCTTTGATGCCCGCTCCTGTATCCCAGCCTTGACCACAGCAGTCGCGGTGCTCTGGCATAGGCAAAACAGCCTGCAGGCCAGTTTGCTGTCTTGAGCAGTCCAGTGCTTTTAGCAATTGCCCACTTTGTGTCCCGAGCCAGCCCTGGCAAACTCTAAAAGAGGAGAATATGGATTGGAGTTAGCCTCAAAGGTTTTTGGTTTTTTCCCTTCCAGCCTTAGTGCAGTCTAGGAATCCCAGCATACATCTTTTTGCCTTTCTGGTGAATTAGGACAGGAGGTTAATATATACCTATGGCTCAGTGGAACAGGTTCCCATTGCTGCTGCAATTCCTATTGTGTTGCTGGCCCCAGCCACAACATGGAGTGCAGCTGGGACCACCAGCAACTCCTGGTTGGATGTACAAAATGCTTGACCTGCATCAGGCAGAATAACCCAGGATGGCACAGCAGCAGGACCTGTACAGGAAATGGCAGGCTCCTCCAGGGCGACCCTATTTCAGGTTTACCTTGTGTCAGCCTCCAAAGAGTCCCAGGTTTCTGGGAGTATGCAGGAGGGGAAGCAGCAACACAAGCTCCTTCCTTTCCCCTCCATGTGGCTTCCCTCAACCTTCTTTTGGTGGGACCACACTCAGAGGTGAGAAACAGCAGAAGAAATCTCTGTCTTAGAAGCTATTTCCACCTCATAAACCGCTTTGGACATTTGCAGGCCAAAACCCATTCTCTGTTACCTCCTTCCAGTTGCCTCCTCCCTCCACCCTCCAAGTTC
The DNA here is from genome assembly GCA_008921705.1 of Burhinus oedicnemus. NCBI lineage: Eukaryota > Metazoa > Chordata > Aves > Charadriiformes > Burhinidae > Burhinus > Burhinus oedicnemus. Next base: position 1,260,698 of record VFFE01007048.1, read on the forward strand.
AGGAGGACTGTGCAGGAGGACACCATTTGGGAATTGAACAACCCGCAGACTTACAGCCTGGATAGAGGGGACCTTGGCAGCTGAGAGTCTTAGAGAGGTTGGAGAAAGGAAGTAAGAAGAGAGAAGCAGTGAGCAGGAAACGCTCACGGGGCAGGGAGTGTTTTGGCCTTGTCAAGAGAGAAACAAAACAAAACAAAAAAGCTCTGCAGATCCAAGCTTGATTACTCTTAATCCTTCCCAAAAATATCCAGGTCCTTCCAACATTTGCTTTTTTCCTTCCCCATCAGCTTTGTTATTGCTTGTCTTGATGATTTGCTTAAGGTGTATTAGACAACTCTAGATCTCTTACTGTTAGAAGCGTCAACATAGAGGATAGATAGTATATATTGACTACAAACTCTCCCACAGTTAGCACAGTCCTGCCAGAGATGGCTCTTGAAAGGAGCTTAGAGACATCTAGAGTGGCCTTTTTCCCCCATTGTACATCGAAAATAAAGATTAGATAGGGCATGAGGATGAGCTAATATAATCAAGGGCAATGGACAAACTGAGGTCGCATCACTTACCTGTGTTTTTGACTTCAGGTCTACTCCTGCAAAATGTTTGGTGCAGACTCCCCTGAAGTCAGTGGGTTTCTGCGCAGGTGGAGGAGTTCCCCATCAAGCACCGGTTTGTGAGTCTGGGGTCTTAGATCACAGGCTTTTTGGGGTGTTTTTTTCTATAAAGCAGCTGGTTCTTTCTGAGTGATAGATGCAGGAGTAAGTTTTTTCAATGCATAGGTCTTTTCATGAGTGTTTTCTTTGTATGACCTAGTTTTATTTTAAAATTTTGACCATTTTCTTGCAAAAGATGTATTCAAATCAGTCCTGTATCAAGGACCACTGGAGTTTGGCACTGAGGACAGTTGCTAGCACTGTTTGGGCCCTGGCCCCCATCAGAGCGTGATAGCTCCAGCACCTGTAATCAGGGATGTTGACAGTGATCGCAGAGGTGATGGTCACCCCATTTCAAGCATCGACGGCATGTTGGAGACGGCATTCCCAGAAACAGTGTCTGCTTAAAAAGGAAAGTGGCTATTCATGGATTTTTTAGTACGGTTAAAGAGACGCTCTGATGGACTAAGCACAGCCTTACGATTCTTGGTGCGACGTTTCAGCACCGCAGCAGGAGCTGCCCAAATCATGTCGTAACGGAAAATGATGGAAAAATCACATCGCGCAGGCTGCAGCCGGGGTTGGCGACAGGGCCAGACGTGGCGGTTTGGGAAATACCTTCGTTTCCCCCAAGCGCACCCAACTCCCTCCGGCAGCGGCAGCGGGAGCGGGGCCGGGGCCGCAACAGCACCGCGTCGTGTGCGCTCCCTCTGCTGGCCCCGCCGCGGCAACGCGCCCCTCCGCGCCCCTCCGCGCCTCTCCGCGCCCCTGCGGCGGGGGTGGGGGGTGAGGGGGAAGATGAATTATCCTTCCGAAGGGCCCCCAGCCGCTCTGCTGGGTGGCAGAGCGGCTGAGGGCAAACACCGCAATAAATAAATAATAATAATAAAAAAAGCACACAGCAAATTTCTTCTGGGGAGAGATGAAAATCCCCAGCGCAGCCCTCGCCCTCACTGTGATGTTGCTGTGGGTGGGATCGTGGCACCCAGAGGTGGGAGAGGATGGGAGTCTTGGTGCACAGCCCCCCCCTGTACCTAGGCACGCTAGATAAAAAGTAGTTTGAGCCATTTCCCAAAATCTACATTGCAATCAACTCGCACAAATCATTCCCCCCCCAAGACCACCGAGCATTCACCTGGGAAAGGAGAGCAGAGGAAAACACATGCCAAGCTCACACCGCGTCTTGCTGCAACCTCACCTCCCACCTTGGGCGGATAAGGGAGTGAGGGGGAAGACATGCGGAGGCACTATGGTACATGTTCCCATGTTCACATGTGCTACCATGATCCGGTGGAGGTGTGCATGGACCCCCACTTTCGCTCCTGTCATGGAGGCCTTAACATTGAGCAAGAAATGAAGCTGTGACTCTGAACAAGCTAAACTGAGCTGTGGAGAAAATCCGTTCTGTCTTCGGTTACAAGGGAAGCAAAAGAGCAACAGGTGAAAAAGGGCAACAAATAAGCATGCCCATGGTGGTACTGAGACACCTGTTCAAAGCCACCCACCAGGAGCTCCACCCCAGTGAGATACAACTCCAGTGTCAGTGCTGAGCTTAACGCAGCTGATTTTAGGAACAACTACAAGATGCTAAGGGGGAGAGATAATGATACTGGAGTGGGAAAACTTAAATGTTTGTACTGCTCCTGTTCTCACAACAGTTGGACTTTTCAACCAAGATGTTTGGCACTGGAACAGTTCATATCTAATACTACCTTTTCAATGCAGCACTTTAGAATTACCCTGTCTTCAAGATACAGGAGGCAAATTGCATCGACTTTAAAATTAGCAGTTGAGATCCTCAGGCACACTTTCAAAACGCTGACAGTTTTTTCTGTCTTCTCAGACGAAAGAAGGCAATAAAAAACCTTCTGACTCAGTTGATATTTAAGATGTTTATGCACATGGTAGGGCTAGAAGTTTTGGTTTCTTAAAATTTTATTTGTATTGCACTGAAATGTATTCCTGTATTTCCTGCTGGAATAAACAGATAAATTTTTGCCTTTGTTGCCATCCCACATCCCACCTGCTCCACCCGTCCCAAACCCAGGCTCCAATCTGACTGCTGCAATTAGAACAGAAATCACAGAGCAGTGAGTGTTTTAATTGGCCACAGAGTATGTGGCACGTTTAAATCTCTAGTGATAACACAGAGAACATAATGAGTAACCTTGATGATTTTTTTTTTTTAAGAAGAGTATGTACAGTTTAATTTTATTGCACAAAGAAAACACCTGAAGTGATTTTAAAATGATGGTAATGCTTTTTCACAACAGCCAGCTGGGTGATGATAAAATGAAAACATTTAAATGTTGATTTTTGGATAGATTTTAAATACTGTGTCATGTTAGATAATGATTCATTATTAAAACATACATGTAATTTCACCAAAGAGACGTGGCAGAGTTGTTCCAGGAGCAAAATCTACCATTATACAAAACCAAATGTGGTATTTTTAATAGGAGTATTTAGTCAAAGGACAAGGTAACAAAATGTACAGAATCCCAGATGGGCAAATGGGAAAAAAACAGGGATGAGAGGAGTATTCAAACAGGGGAGATAAAGCTCAAATCATAACAAAAGCTACTTGAATAAACATATTAGAGATCTAAAAAAAAAAAATAAGACAACTAGTGAGGCCAACACTAAGAGTGTAAAGAAAAAAGTTTAAATTAAAGTAGTGAAGAAATGAAGGGCAGGATTGTGACAGTGTTTGGAAAATTTGAGTGCCTCATGGTGGGGTTCTCAACTGGCCCCAATTTTCAGCTGTCCGATTCTTTGTTCTTGCCAAAATCCATCTTCAAGAGGGTTCAGGCTAGGTTCATTGAAACACAGGGACCTAACGTTGCTGATTACATATGGAAAACTTGCCTTAACTTGTTTTTGTGCCGTTGAATATGGAAAGGAAGGAAAAATGAGCAAATGGAATTGCAGCGAACGGGGCTGTGGAAGAGGCAGCAGCCCCAGTGGAGCAGGGAGTCCTGAGCTGGAGAAGGAGCACACAGGTTATAAACAGGTAGATTGGGGATCAAGTCATTATGTTGTGAAGGAGGCAGCTTTAAGAAAATGGCCCAATCTGATCTGCCTTGGCTCTTTCCTAGAGGACAGCCACCTTCAGCTGAGCAACTGCTGAGACCCTGTCTAACAGCTGAGATGTTTCTCCATCAGTAGCAGCTTGCAGCATTTGTATACTTGCCAAATGGCATATTGCACAATTCCCCCATACAGTATACCTGGTTACAACCTAGATGTATATCTGTGGATAGCACCAGAGATGGCAGCACTTTTTTTAACAGCTCAGTGCATGTTTCTGCTCTTGATTTTTGCCTCATAAACCAGCACGGAGTAGGTTTCCCAACTAGGGCCATACCTACTTAGCTAACAACTCCAAAATACACCAAAGGAAAATACCAGTCTAAACTCTCCTTGCTTGTGGTGATCAGAGAAAGGAGCCGTGAGCTGTATTGTAGACTCTATGTAGGTATATACAGAATGACTAAAACGGTAACGCCCCCCAGTCAGGGACACCAGATAGGTGTCTCTCCATCCGCCTCGGGAACAGCTTAGCAGTGTTACTACTCACCCAGGACATGGTCTTTTCCAAAGCTTCCTGCAGAGGGAATTAGGTAAGCAGGATCAGCAGGGAGAAGGTGAGCTTTATTCATGGGGCTGTTCCTGCTGCTCAAATTGCCGGCCATCCCACATCCATGAGCATCCCAGATCTAGCAAAGGGCACAGCAGTGCTCAGAGGCTGCAAGCTGAAGTTGATTACGTGCCAGGTGCATACAAATCAGTTTTTGCTGGCTTTCAGGATGCTTTGCAATCTGATCACACTTCCTAGCTTCCCCCCCTCCCACCCAAATAGAGAGCTAAGAAGCTGCTTCTTGTAACAAAAGACCTAAGACTTTCATGTACACCTATGGCTTCAGAAGCTGTGACTCTCAGAAAACAAGTCACCAGATGATCACTGGTCACAATTAATGGCGATGTTGCCATTTTAAGCAGCTATGTCTTTCCTGGTTGTAGCCTAAATACCATTCATTTCAAGCTGTAGCCTAATATCTAGCAGTGAATTGGTGGGGCAGGCTGGTTTCCTGGGAGATATCGACCTTCATCCCGCAATTTGTGTAACCAGAAGAACGCTAAGCCTGGCTCAGCTCCCACTGCATCCCCTTAGAGTATTTTCAGCAACCCCAGCAGCAGGTACATTAGGCCTGGATGAACGGTGCATTTGTGCAATCTCAATGAATCCTCATTGTGACAAGAGTAGAAAAATGCCTTTTTATTTTACCTGCAAGCAGTGAATGTGTCAGAGAGGAGGCAGAAGGCGGCTGGAGGAGAAACAGTCCTTTTAGTTTTGCAGACAGCACATTATCTAACAGGAGCTACCAACATGTTCAGTAGCTTTCTATCCCAACCTTTAAGGCAGGGTAAAGCTGGAAGTGTCACAAATACTCTCGGAAGAAGTTCAGAGGAAACCACCACCTGGATAGTCCTTGTATCTGACATTTTCTCTGTACGCTTAGTAAAAGATAAGACATTTTGCTATAGGTGGGGCCCAGTGTTTGACATAAATAAGTTACAGAAAGTCCATCTTTTATATTTAGATTTATAAAATATGTTAAGCAAAGACTTTTCAGGGGGGAAAAAAAAAAAGTACAGAAGCTGCTGAGAGGAGCCATTGGAATCACCCTCACCCTGTGCAGAGGACAGGAAGGATGCACTCACTAACACTTCCCCCCCCAAGGTTTGGAAGAAATACAAATTGTTCTCCTGGTAAACCTGCATTTTCCCATGCACAACTGGCTTTGAAGGAATCCTAACCCTATCGGTTACTCAGCAATTTCTCAAGAACCCAAAAAAGTATTAGTCCCTAAAACACTTTCTCGTGCTCTTTTTCTGATGACAAGAGCTTAGAAGAGGAGGGACTGGACATTTCTATTTTAAGTTACAGTTCAGTAGGCAGATAATTCTTCTAAAGATGTGAAAGCATATTAACCAACACAGAAATGAGAAATTCTTATAGATAGATTATTCTGCAGTCAGAAACTGTAGGGTTTTCTTTTTTTCCTAAATATAAGCCATTGTCTGCTGCAGAGATGATGGACAACAGTCTGACCCCTCCTGGCAATTACTGTTTTTCTATAGAGGGGTTTTCGCAGGCTACAGCCTGATCCATTCACCATTGGCTGCTGGATTTTACACCGTATTAAATGTTCTTTTGCAGAGCTCTTACTTACACAAGCTTCACTGGCACAGTGAAACTGCTACCCTAAAATTCAGATTAAAAACAGTTTCCAGGAATCATCTCTTCAAGTAATTTTACTGCTAGAATAATCTTGTATAGCTCTCGCCTACAAAACGCAGAGCCAAACTCATGTTGATGTAAGCCATCCAAATCCATGCTGCATTTCAGATCTGTCCAGTGGGTTTATCTCACAGTGCACGTGATGCGCGTCTGCTCACTTCATAAAACTCCTTTTCGTTCCTGGAATTGTGAAACAAACTCCATCCTTTCCTGGAATACCTGTATTGGCAGGCTTACCCAACAACTTTAAACAAATACCTTCATTTTGGTTACTGGGCAACTTACTCCTCAACAACAGAGCAAACTCCATCCCTTTTGCAGTTGTTTTTCTTCTTTAGGTCTATGGGTTACCTTGTCGTAACTTGTTGGTTATGACAGCTAGCCACAACCAGAGCAAAACTGCCATTCTCATTTTTTGGGTATATTAGTTAAAGCCAGGCTTTTGACCAGTGTTTCAGACAGACCAAGAGCTAACAGCCTCTGCGGGCCAAGGGCGGGAGGATGCGGGAGCGGGCAGTGGGAGGAGGACTGCTGCTGCTGCTGCTGCTGCTGCTGCTGCTGTGGTAGGGACTGCAACTCCTCCCGCAGGTAAAAATCTCTCCCAAACGCTATCTGAAACTGTACTGGTAAACATAGCTACATTAAATTCAAAAACCTAAGTTAAAACAATGTGAAGGCTTCTACAATTCAGAACAGATTATCCTTACTGTATAATGTACAGGTTTGGCTGCATGCTCTCTAAAGCAATTGAAGACACTTGTTCTGCACATCTCACTTTCTGCTCATTTGTCTCTTTGCCTGGCCCAGAGTGCCACGACCCATATTTCTACTTTGACCCTTAAACAGTTATTTTTAAGCAAGTGCCCTGCCTTGGCCCCGTTTCCGCACCAACACAGCCGGCTGTTTCCGGACGTGTTGCAATCGAGGCCCTGCTTATGCTGTGACAAGTTGGTCCCAAACTCCATACCATGCTTCCTGGATTTCTTTCGGTCTGGCAGAAACAACATTCTGCAAGAGGATTTCTGCAAGCTCGAGATGAAAAGAAAGAATAAAATAATTTACAGTCTCTGCCAGTGGCTTTGATACAAAACTCAGTGACTTTGCCTGCTCTCCTCCAGTTTCCCGGAGAGCTGCACAGGTCTGCGGTGTCGGCACCCGGGTGCGCAGCAGGAGGAGGTCCAGGCAGTTGAGCAGGGACTGTTGGGGCATGCAACACGCGGTGAAGCCCAGGGCTTGTGTCACGAGCACATTAGTCGGGTAATCCTAGTATTATGATTGGCCTCAGAATTGTTAATGTTGGTATTATCGTGGGCTCACAGTACTGCTGGGAGATGCCACATATAAGCACTCGGACTGGTATGATATGGAGACCACTCAATGCCTAATGAGGAAAAAAAACCCCAAAGGATGCACCTGACAGTTTACAAATGACATATTTTAGCTTCTATATTTTCCCTCTAGCTTATTAGGCTGTGTTACACAGTGTTGACACCAGCAATACCATAGTCCGACAGCAGAAGTGCGCATAGTCATGAAGAGTTATTTACTAGTTATCAAACGTTTCCTCCCCTACCTCCCTCTTCCCCCCGTTTGCTGCTCATTTGCTTATCCAGCCTGGCTTGCATCTTGCAAATGGCATCTCATTTGGTGGGACACCCGCTCAGAGTGAATCCAGACACATTCGCCTAGTCACACAGATGTCAGACTTTATAAGAGCATCCATAGTGATGCAATAATACAATAATTAAATATAATAACCATTACAAGCCCAATCCAAACCTCCCTTGATGTGAGGGGAGCTGTATCAAGTCCAACAGCACTTGCCAGTGCCAATAGTCTGCATGAGACGACGTGTAATTAAAGAGTAAGAGGATGGTGGTTGCAGCTGTGGAGGTGACAAGGCTGATGTAGTTCAGGCTGTTGGAGTTTTCTTTCCACAAACCTAGAAACGGGACTTTGGAGAAACTATCAAGTTTTGGAGCATTCTCTAATGGTCTGCAGAAACATCCATCATTAACTGCTACAAAAATCTCACCCACGGCTCCCCTCTTACAGATTAGTGTTGCACACAGGTTGTGATAGCATCTGTGTGGGCTTTGAAGGACCTAAGCATGTCATCTGGCACACCGCTAGCATTGGCTGGAGAGTGATGAAAGATGGTGGGAACTGGAGATCGGACTCTAGCCCAGGCTGCAGCTGGACATGGTGCCAGGAGCATTGCTATGCAATTTTACAGACTACAGGTGCTGTTTTGCTGCAGAAGTTGACTACAGCAACACACACATGAATTGTATATTGCAAAGATTGCTGGATTTAAAAGTTTGCCTGGAGAAGCAATGCCAGTTTGCAAATCCGGGAAGAATATTGTTGGGACTTGTTGAAGTGCTCAATATAAACTGTAACATGCAAGTCATTAAAATTAAGATATTTGGCATTCGCAATCACACATATGAGCCTTTCAAAACCATTCTTCTGGTTTGGCAGCTCCTATGCTCCTTGAATGATGCACAACCTACTTCTATATGTTCCTGTAAGATGCTTTGGCAAAGTTGGCATTTTTTAGAAAACTTGTGGAGAAGAAATCTGATGAAGAAACACAGATCTGGTCTGAGAGAAACTTTGGAAATCTACTTCATTTGCATGATTCCTTTTGCAAATCCTTGCCAATATCTGCTTTTTGTGTTGGGTTTTTCATTTGGCTGCTTCTAGATGCGCAAATCTGGAAGCAGACTTTTCAAAGCAGCCTTGAGCCAGGCTTTGCAAACAAAATGTCAGCACTGTCCGAGGCCGGGGACACTTTCTGTGCTGATAAGCAACTCCTCTGAGTGGCCCAACTGATCCATCTCCTGCTCTGACAGTGCCATTGTCTAACCTGACTGTTGAGCGAGGCTTTAAGGCTAAGCAGAGGATAAAACCCTACAATTGACCATGTCCAATGACTGCCTCCATCATGTGACATTTCCTCCACGTACATAAAGGCATAATTGACACTTTGGACCTTGCAGATGTTTTGCAATTCATTTGGTTCCCACAAAGATACCAGAAAGTAAGTCTCGTGAACTGGCAACACTGTGTTTTCCTCTGAACTCGTTCTTATCTCTAAAATGTATTTAGATGCAAATTGCGTCGTGTCTCATGGCCCCACTTGTTTTGTTTTGCTTTTTCCTCTAAACAGACTGTGCCATTATTTTTCTTAAACTATAAAAATATACAGATGTTCCTGAAAAAACTGAGTACATTTGACTTCTTAGCAAGTGATTTGCTTCACACGTGAACAACAGTATATTCTGCCCTCTGCTCATGGCACTCTGCTTTACGCTTCCTAATTTAATTTGCCATTCTGACTCTTCAGTGATCCTTTCCGAAGAGAAGCCTCTTTGCTAAGAAGCCATTTGCCGTGCTCTCTACAGAAGCAGATGTTATGAACAACTGGCTGCCTTCATCTGGGTCTCAGAGGTCTGGACAAAGGCATAGCAGCGTGGTCAAGACTGGCCCTCATAGAGTACAGAGACGTCTTAGTACAAACCTAGCAAAATGATCACCTCTTCATGTAATTGAGCAAAACTTTATCCTCTGTGGCTTGTCCTTCCTCTCTGTAAAATGGAAAAGATGGTAATTCCTTCCTGATTCAGTTAAGGTTTTTCCTATGAGCCGCCTTTGCTTTCACAGATGGAGACCCCTTGTGCTTAGCCTGATGGTCACAACTCTTTTAGCCCCCGTTTGCTCCTAATTAGCTGCCCTGAAGTGACAGGGCAGGAGAGGCAGGGATATTGCCAGATGCAGTGTCTGCTTGGTTCACTTCCCTCACTCTGGATTTATCAGAGGCAAGAAAATGGCAGCTCCTTTTTTCCACAAGAGAAATAAGAATAGCTCATTTGGACAAACCATTCTAGGCTGAGTCTGCAGGCGGTAATTTCTTCTAGAAACGAAGTGAGTTCTGTGATGTCTTCCCATACTGCATGTATCACTTGTGCCTCTGCCTTTGTGGCTTCAGATGTGTCTAAATAATGAACAACAACTATATATATATATATATATAAAAAACCTTTCCTTCTCTAGTGATGGATACTACACGTGCACACATATATCCATACACACACGCTGTCCTCAGTTTCTCAGATGATGAAGCTTGTGCCAATCTGACCGACACTTGTTGAAAGACCTTGTATCAGCACAGGACAGGGAACTCCCCCTAATGTCATACAGGAAGGAAAGCTGGGCCAGTTTTGCCCATTAGGCAGCACTATGCTCTAGCCAGTGGAAAAAAAAGGAAAGCACTATCCCATTTTATTTTTCTTTAAAAAGATGTTGGGAGACCCATCCTCATTCAGGCATCCAACTCTGTGTCTTGTTGTCCTGCATATTTTCCTTTCCTAAGTATTTTAAAAATAATTTCAAATACACTCAGTGCTGTTGTAGGTATGGACTGACAGCCATGGTAGCTGAGGTCCTCTGGTCACCACCTACAGATAAGCTGGGCAGCTGGCATGTCTAGAGATGCCGCAGCATCTCCCTTTCTACCTGCCCCTCCCTTTCCTCTGTGCCCCACAATGCATGTGAAGAATATTTAAGGATCCCAAAGCCTTACCACTGAATTGTGCAAACCCCACAGTCACCAAGGCAATCCTGGGTGATTCTGCTGCAACAAGGCACCCGGGCAATTTTATTGCTTTCAAACAAGCTTCTAAAAACCAAGGTACAAGGTCAGAAGGATGGCTAAATATGGAAGGTACAGCACAGAAGGAATGGCTAAAAACCTCAACTTTTCTGGGTCAGTTAGTGTATTTACCCTAGTCTTTGCTCACAGACCAAGCTTATTGTAATCTTTGCTAAGGCAGGATCATTTTCTATGCTAGAAGGCTTTTTAATTTGTCTATGGAAAGCCTAATAAGAATCAAAGATATTGGTGAACAAATTCAGACCAAAACAAGAAAAGCTGTCCACTTTAATAGTGGGGGGGTAAGGCTGTGGCAAACCTCAGGGAAAGGAATGGATCTTGGTGTCTTCATGTCAAGACCGAATGACTTCTTGTAAGATAACACTTAAGTCAGACAAATTGCTGGGCTCAGCAAGGAGTAACTGGGTGAGATCTCTGGCCTATGTCATACAGAAGTTCAGACCAGATGCCCTAATGGGCTCTTCTGCCTTTAAAACCTACAAAATACTGGAGCAGCAAGGATGTCCTGAGTCACGTGGATCAGTTCCCTGCCTTTGCAGGCAATCACAGTCTATGATCTCTTTCACAAATTAATCAAGTGACGTCTTAAAGCTGTGAGTTTTGGCCCACTGTATTTAGACTGGGGTGCTGTTGCCGCTTCTCTGATGTTTACAAACCTTCAGGAATGTATTCATGGACAACTTAACATATTTGTTCTTGCAGTAACATTGTTTTTTGGGTGAAACAACACTTCTCCTTCCTGTATGTAGTTATGGAGAGCAACCTTAGCCTTTTGCTTTGCTAGGTTAGACAGAGAAACTCCTAATACAGGCTCTCAATTCCTCTGACTGCCCTCATTGTCTTTCTTCTGCTCCATAGTACTTTCAGGAAAGACTCATCCAGCTCAAGTAACCAGACTACTGCACAGCACTCCAGCTGTAGGCATGCAGCTTTCACAATTTCTAAAGGAATACCTCATCTGATACTATTCTCAGGCTGAGAGTACCTTTTGCAGGAGGGGACTGCCTGCTCTGGTTCACGTTCAGTTGTTCTCACGCTCTGAAGCTGGAGAGATGCTGGGGGGCCCCAGGGCTACAGCCCCTCATCTCTGAGGTTGGAAGAGGGGAGGTAGGGAGGGCTGCAAGAGGGGGAGAAGGGTTGTACGACTAAGACCCAGTTTCCAATCTATGCGATATCTGTGTATAGACCTTTCTTGTGCACTCACAAAAATCACAAGCCCAGGTGCTTTACCTGCACCTTCCCAGCTGGCCCCACTCTGTTGGCCAGGATGGAGGGCTTCGCACCTGCAAAGATAATGCAGAGACTCTGGTGGAGCAAATTGCTGATAACTTTCAATAGTTAGATAGAAAATAGGAACTCTGTCCAAATCTATAACAAAGCGAGGATATTTCCAGCCCCTCCTCCTTGCTATTGAAAGCTGCCAAGCAAAACACAGCTAAGCGAGCCTTGCCCATGATCAGCTCTATCTCCTCTTGCATATGCACTCTAGCATGAGCTCTACTTTTATGATCACATGCCATGTCAAGCATGTGATGAAGTAAACATAGTTACTGCCATGGCACACCTAATGAACAGGTCAGGGGCAAAACATGCTGCAAATCAAACTGAATTTCATGACAATATTTAAAACCAGTCTTCTGGCTCAGAGTTACATTTCATGGTCATTTTCTGCCACCAGCTCTGAGGTCTACAAAACAAAGGTTGTTTCATGCTGAGAAAACCCTAATTTTTTTTCCTTTTTTCCTCATAGTAGATCTGAAACATTTAAGGCAAATCTTTTTTAAAATTACCTTTAGGTAAACATATATCTTACAAGTGCTACTTTGAAAGTGAAACCTCCAGAAAGTTATGAATGAGTGAAAATAATGAATTGGACTTAACAGTATAACATTATAACAAACTTACCACAATATCAACATAGATATATATGTTATTATTATTTGCTACATCGATACAGAACCTCTCTTATCTGTTATTGCTGTTTTTCTAAAACTTGACCTTAACCTCAGATATGATGCAATATTTTAAAGTTACTCATACCTTGACTGAGGAAAGAACTTAGGCCTGCAGTTCAGCATATTTGTGCTTTGACATCACTGGTTTTTCCTTAATTGTGTGCTTTTAATACTTATTTCAACCTCATATTTGATGTTTTAATTTTTTAAACAAGTATTTTCAACTCCATTGAATGAATAGTCTACTCCATGCAGGTATGAGATGAATTTGGGGGGATTTTGGCTAGCTGTGACAATTACAGATATCTGAGGAAGGTAACACTGCTAATATAATTGTTCTGCAGGAGAGTAAAGGATTTAGCGGGACATGTGTCTTTTATTGGTGGAGAAAACATCTATCTACTACTTCTGTTTGCTGATGAAACTCTCTAACTTACGTTGCTAAAACTGAATTTCAGAGTACTATGCATAGTCCCTGTGCTTGATCATGGTTATAGTCCAGGCCTTGGCTCTTTAAATAAGAGGAGAATATCAGCACTCAAAAAACAAAGTCACTTCAGAAGAAATCCCTTAGAAATCCAAAAAGAAAGTGAAACCCTTTTTTTTTTTTTCATTTAGTTCCCAGCAAGGAAAAATCCAGAGACCTCCAGTCAATGAGCGGACCTACTTCTTCGAGAGCTTACTTATCTATGGAGGCTTTAGTCTTTTCTTGGGTCTGGATTAAAAGATGCGAGCACCTAAAAAAACTGAAGCAGACAAATAAATAAAGTCACCTCAGTGCTTCACAGATATCCTGGCTTTTGCAAAGGCTTGTCCAACCACAACCTAAATAATTCAAACCATCGTTGTCAGGCAGCAGCACAGTCCTACTCAATAGGCACTTGCCTTATCACTCTACAGCAGATGCTTCAGCCAACCATTGGATATAGAAAACATAAATAATGAAACAAAATTTGGAGACAATGGGTTCTGGGCCGGGGACAAAATACTGATGGATATTGTCAGTCTCGGAGTAACCAAGCAGCAAAAGCTCAAGTGACAACAATAGGGAGGAGAAGAATAGGGACAAGTGAGGAGCCCTGAATCTCAATAAGGCCTGGAGCTGCACATGCTGCTGTTACCCTAGAAACTAACCTCTCCCCTGAAGAGGTTTGCCGGGGCATTGTCCGGGGGACACAAGATGTGTCATACACCAGATGGTCGTGTGCTGTATAACTCAGTTATCTGAGCGGCGGAGTGGAGGAATGCACGCCGCGGAGCGCTCCGGAGGGCCGCCCAGGGCACCATCTGTTCTTTCAGACCCAAGGCACTGCTTTGGCTTTGGCTTTTTTTCTCTCCTTCCAAGAAAGGAGGGGAAAACAAAATTAAAATGATTCACCATTCAGCAGGGGAAAAAAAAAAAAAAGCTTAATACAGTTGCCATATCTAGCTTTCATTTAGCTAATTTTATCCCTGGGTTTTATGTCAGGTGAATTGCTTTTTTACGCCTGGGAGAGCAGCAATTATTTCTCTCTCAGGAGTCTATCATTTATAAATAAAACCCCTTTGAGACCTCATCGGTCATTTACCATCTGAAAACCCCCAAACGCTTTTAGCCATATGTTCGCCAAAGTCTCCTCTCTCCTCCCCGAAGCTCCCTGCGAAGGTTTTGGGAACGCGGGGGAAAGAGCATTTTTCTTTTCCAGGAATTGTTCTTCCCCTTCAGCCGGGAAGGGGGGAAGGAGGAAAACAAAAAGTCAGCTGAAGCAGCAGTCTGAAGGACTGGCGTAGGAAGGAAATGTTAATCACAGGCTGTGCGGTGCCAAGGAGCAGTGACTAACGCGCCTGCGAGGTGCAGGCACCAGGAAACATCCTGGGGGCCCATCCCAAGTGCCACCCGAAAGCCTTGCTGCCTTCTGTAGGTTTTGGATCAAGCTTCAAATCAACTCATGGGAGTGGGAAAACCAGATGGAAATTAAGGTTCAGGACACTTCAGGGTACTTTAAAGGTGTACTAAGGCTTAGCACTTGGGTGCAAGAAGATCAAGACAGGGTAGTAAAAGCAAGAAACAGGGACTGAAACGTGTGTGCCTGGGGCAGTACTTTTTGCTTAATGACAGGACGTGTCTTCTGGTGCACCTTTCTGCTCCCCTGCTTCTGGTTTCTGTCCTGGGGCTGCTGAGGATCCCCCCCCACCTCGCAGCACAGGAGAGAAAATGGAAAAGAAAATACTTGCTTGGTTGCCCACTGAAATAACGGAGACACATTTGCAACCATTTAAGCAAATGCGTTATTTAAAATCCACTCTATGGTGGCCCCAAGTGAGCACACATCGCACTGGCTGCAAGTCCGCAGCTCCTGCAGCCCGGGCAGAGGAGGGTTTCAGCGGGGTAAGCACATCTTCTGTCATTCAGTTTTTAAAAGACAAACTATGATTAAAAAGATGTTGCAGCTTGCAGAAAACTCCCTTGCGCAGTTGCGATCAGTCCTCCTGTGGGTAACTCTTACCTGATGGTTCCCAAAAGTGATCTGAAGGGCATGTATCCCATCAAACCCTCATCCAGTGTTTCAGTTAGCACTTGGAGGGAAATCCCTAGGTAAATCAAGGAAAAGGGACAGAATCAAAGCAGAAGATTTACATGCAGAATAAGGGCCAAGGATGCAAAAGTAGTAAAATCTGAGTCACATTTACATTTAGGTTCAATTTATAGACAGCTTAGTTAATAACCCCATTAGGCAATCCGTAGGACTAACAAATTATGAGGCAATGCTTAAACAACAGTTGCAGACGATAGCATCTCACAAGCTGCTTGTAATCCTAATGCTTCATACGTGCTTATCGTTCTTACAGCACTGGTAGTGCTTGTAACAACTCTATCTAACATAATCATCTTTACGAATTAATGATCAATATCCTCCTAAGGATATAACACACAGCAGGACTGAAAATTGAATTTATTTTCCTCCTTGGCTTCTTATTTTTTATTTCCCTACAAGATTGCCAGCACAGCAAGCAGCAGCAATGCATTTCAGCGCAGCTGGCTTTAAAGGTTGTGTGAAATGCACAGGCACCAGCAGATCGGAGCGTGACGCTCCCAGACTTGGGAAATTATGGCAAGAAAATCTCTAAAGGTTCGTCTGCTCACCCCTGCTGGGGATTTGCCCTTCTCTGATCCCGGAGAGCCTGCTGAAGGCTGCCTAGCCCACTTTCTGCACCTGGCCGAGTGATTGACCAGCAACTCGACAGGGTCGTGGAAGCTTTATTTCCTTTGTTCCACGGGTGTCTGCCATGGAGAGCCAAGCCTGGATTAACCGAGCCTAAATCCCTGGGCAGCGCGCCAGAGCAATGCTAGCTCTGAAGCAAACGCAGCTCCAAGATGGTTTCAAGACTGGCTTTACAGATCAGTTCTTCTTAGGCACAAATCCACGGCCAGAGGGCATAATGCCTCATGTCAGGCCCCCGGGAAGCCTCTCCCCACGGGCAGCAGTTGCCAGCCCATGCGAGAGCGATGTGAACTTGGACAATGCTGTTTCTTTTGGGCTAGCCCTTCTCTGGCAGTGCTCCCTCACCACTGATGTAGACATCTTTTCACCAGACACTGCGCTGTATTACAATAACGCGCATGGATGTGTTTTGTAACACGCCTATCCGGCACCTGCGTTTTCTTTGTTGTGGTGCCAAGCATTTTGTTGTATTAGCTTTTAGGTCGCTGTCATTGGGAGCAGCATAAGAAAAACACTGTTTCCCAGCATCTTCCAATAGCTGATCCAAAGGCGAGGTGCACAAAGCCTTGCAGGAGCCACCAAGTCCCAAGAACATGTCTTCTGCAAGTCTCCTCACCCCAGGAGTTAGAGGTTGTCTTCTGCTCCAAAGTGAGGGCTTACATCTCCTCCAGACCTCTGGGTTTGGGGCAGGGGGGATAGAGGACTTTTAGCCTGGTTCCTGTGGAAACAAGGTTAATGCACTCATGCTGTGTTTGTTTTGCCTCCCCCTAATAACTTTTGAACCCGTCAGCCTTGTTCAGCTCAACTTGACAGAAGGGTAGAGGTCTACAAAATAATTAAGTTCTTATAAGTTTTGTGAAAATAGGCACTGAGGGAGAAGAGAGAGGGTCTCAGTATCAACGTCCTCACTGAGGAAAGGCTGAGCGTGAACGCACGTCTTGTTGGGCACCAGGGGAACAACACAGAAAATAAACCTGCTCTCTATTGCACATTGCAACTGCAAAAGAAAAGGTTCAGCTGAAATTTGCACTTCTTAGACATCAAAGTCAGCCCATGGACAGGACAGAAAAAAGCCAGCGTTCATAGGATTACTTGCTGATTTTGATTTGAACTTAACTTTTGGTTACTGCATGGGAGTGAATCCTTCTTAGGATGTAGCTAAGTGTCACCTCCACATCACACTGGTGTAACAACTCACTGCCTTTCATGCACCTTCATCACAGCTGCTGCTGCTCAGTGAGCCCAGTATGCAAAACATTACACAAGCTATTTTAAATGAAACTGGGGGCACTTAAAAAGCCCTTGCTCTGCGTGCAGGAACATTGCATTGCCTGTGTTCGAGTGTGGTAGGTAAGGAAATGTGTATCGCTGAAGTGGAAAGAAATACCTCTGGTTGTTGTGGCTGGAAAACGTGAGTGGCATGCAAGAGTATTATAAACCAATGATTTGAAAGCAGAAATGGGAAACAGAAACGAGGAAAGTAATGCTGCATACACAACTGAGCCCAGCTTCCACTGAAAAACCATGGAGAGGCGTCTTTACTACGCGTTTTGAACTTGCGAAGGCTTGCACTGACCCGCATGGACTGAGTAGTCCCGCTGCAGGCAGTAGCCCAACTCCTGTGCATAAATGAAGTACATTTTCACAGGAGTAGGACATAAATGAGAGTTGCATCAGACCTTTAATCTTCTTTCTTTTCTTCTCGATGCCCCTCCTCTTCCCAAACAACCACCTCATCAGTAAAATGAGAACGGTAATACCCATCTCAGCAGGGTACACGAGGATTAGCTTAAAACTGTTTTTACCTTTTATCCTTTAAACTCCCAAAAAAGAAAATATTCCTGTATTTTACTTTTTTGTATTTCAAAAAGCAATTTGTTTCTTGCCCAGACCTTTTCAGCTAAATGCTCTGGAATATTTCAACCTTCCTCAGAACTGATGGGTGATAAATCCGCCCAGAGGTGTCTGCTAGCAGCAGCCCTTAACTTGCTGCAGTAACATGGCTATTTAATCTGCTGACATCCACAGATTTCTGCCTCAACTAGTATTTGAGCATAGCATTGGCCTATCGCATTATTTGAAACAAACCTACTTAAAACACAAAAGTGAAAAGGAGCGATGGCCAGACTTCCGGTCTTCTTTTGTAAGATACTATGTCAAAAGGGATCTAAAACCCAACATCCTCTAATTGTCAGTTTGGCAGCAGGCACTTCCAGCTCTGAAACTCCTTGGGCTCAGAATAATAAAGGCTTCACATACAGCAGGGCTCCAGGGTGGCTTTTACCTCCTGAGTAATTATATGAGAGTGGTACCTCAAGTCCCCGGAGTGCAGGTCCCTTTGTGCTAGGCACTGAGCAAACACACAGAGGCCACAAAAAGGCCATCCCTGTCCCGAGGAATCTGTGGTCTAAGTAGACAAGTGGGCTGAGCAGAGGAGAGGCAACAGATGTGGCCAAACAGGTGAAATGACTTGCCCTGGGGTCACATTGTAGATTAACACTAATGCCAGGCACGGTGCTTCTGACTCTTGAATCCCAGCACAGCCCCCTCATCAGGAGCCCATGCTTTTGCTCATCTCCTAAATCTCCTCCCTTGCACACGTTTCCTCCCCTCCTCCAATTAATCTTTTCTTTTTGCAAACCTGCACGGTTGTCTGCCTCTGCTGTGGACTGAGACAGGCTGAGCTTTCATCTCCATCTTCAGCTGGGCAGCCCCATGTTTCTCCTCCTCTCCTATTCACTGGCTTCCTACCTTCCGTATCTGGCATAGCACCTGGTAGGCTGGGGAAGCTGAGCCAGCTCGCATTTTTTTAGCTGACCTTTATTTTTTTAGGTAGGGATGGGGGTCCAGGCCTAGCTTACACCAGTCTTGAAATGCAAACTGCTATTGAGCTGCTCTAAGAAAAAGAGTCCTTTCTGCATCCTCAGATGCCTTTATTTTAACACAGTTTACAAAAGCGGGGTAGAAAATTATAAAGTCAAGGCTTTGCCTACCTTCCAGATTCCTTTGCTCCCCTTCAAGATACTTACCAACATTTCCTACTCACTTTAAAAAAACCCACTCTGGACAGTGGATGAACAGCAGACACCAGCAGATAAGGTTTCAGCAGAAACACATACTCACTGCGTGCTGTTTACTTCAGGCTGGTCCAGCATTGAACTGTTCAGCTCATCTTCCTGCTGCTGCCATTCCACAATCCTCTGTGAAAGAAAGATGCTGAGGTACCTACTTCCAGGAGAAGTTGTTGAGGTATGAAGCCCAAGCAGGCAAAATGAATCCAATCTGGTCCTCTGAGCAGAGCGGTCAGACCTGTCTCAGGTGAGCACTTGGGGATGGCTAGCTCCAGGCAGCTGCAAGGCAAATTTGGATGACTCATTTTATGACATCCCTCTTCAGCCGGGCAAATGGATCATCTTCTTTTTCTTAGGGCGAGGTGGATGACCAGATTTGAAGTAGCAGGTCTCAGACCTATTGCTCTTTCTGAAAGCATCAGCTGGACCCAGGTGAGGAATCATCAGCCTCGCGACAACTTGCCACCAGCCTTAAGAATCTGTGAAACCTGGTTATTCCCAGGATTCCAGTAATAGTGATTTTTGGATGGCTATGGACCAACTGACACATCAAGAAAGGGAAATTATCTTTTGCATGAAATGTTTGCTATGCCAGACTGTTATCACTGAGGTTAGCTGCCAAACAGAAAATGTAGGCAAGGTCTTGGGAACAAACAGGTAGGAACGGATGTATTTTCTGGTTAACACAACACCCCTAGAAATGCATAGACCCGTCTGCTTTCAGCAAGGGCTACAAGACACATCTTTCTCTCTAAGGCACCCCAGCTGATTAAGTCCTGGTTTTCTTTTATTTTTCTAGTAAAGAATCAGCAGAAGGTTTCCAGTCCTGCATTGCAAATAGGCATCCGTACACTTTCCAGTGGGCTAAGAGAAAAAAAGAAAAGCAAAGCCAACAGCTTTCCTGTATGTATCAAGTGTCTGGATTTTAGAATAATGAAAAGACACGGCACTCTTGTCCTGCATTTTATTAGGAAATTAACAGGCTGATTGATAACCTGAAATTACATAGTGAATCTCATTTAGAAAATGTCCAAAATCATGAAAATAATTTTGATTTCTATAAAACATAATGCCCAGATACAATTCCTGTTTATGCCTGTAAATTTCTATACCCTTAACATTTATCTACTGACAGCAGCAAGGCTGGATAATTGCAACGTAATGTGTAAAGTTAAATACAGTATACTTTCCTCTGCAGTCCACGTGAAAGAGATGAAATGTTGAAAAGAAAACGCGGAATATGAGCAGCACTATGAGAAAGAAGGTTCCCTGTGATCTCAGTTCATAACACATCGATATTTCAGACTGCTCAAAGATATTAAAGACTGGTGACGTTAACTGCTGTGCAAAGGTGTGAGGCTTTAGGGCATCAGTTTTCCAGGAGAGGGAGAGAGACCGTCGTGGGGTACAGGCTCTGCAGTGAGGGGAACAGGCTGCACTGGATGCATATGATGCTCGAAGTGCAAGAGCTGATAAATCTGTCTACATCTCCCTCTTTTTGCCAGTGGTATGGGCTACCACCACCACTACATTGGACTAAATAGCTTTTCCTGACACTCTGTCAGCTTTAAAGGTGTTCCACGTTCAAAACAGGGCTATTATGGTACAGGTGCTGACTACCTGCAAAGGTTGAATTTCAAACTTGGTAATCAAAGCCCAAATCCTGTTCACATTGTGTATGTGGAAAATCACACTGAGCCAAACACTGCTGGCTTTATTGCAGCTATCGTGTGGGGTAATGTGATTCAGCTCTGTGGGTTGTGGCTGAGGCCCTCGGTCCTCTAAATTAGAGCTGGCACTTTTGAATACCAAATGACTCTTGAAGGGAGTTGAATTTCTCAAGACATTATTCAGGAAACTATTCAAATTGTCATATATGCTGCCTGGATGAGAGACGCTTTCCTGAACTGGGGCCTCGATTCCTGCGAGGATTATGGATGCTCGGTAAGGGGCCAGCTCAAGCACTTGACCAGCAAGTCCAGTCACTTCAGCCTCTTGTACTATTCTTGGTGCCTGTAAGCTAAAAACCAGTAGATTTGAGAAGCAGTGGGCCTTCTTTTTAAAAAGCTGTTTCAGGACAAGTACATTCAGACCGCTGTGTTCTCTATTTATATATAAATTCTTTGGCAACAATTTTCTAGAAAGCAGAATCATTTTTTCTATGTAATACTTTATTGTCTCCCCATGAAAAACTGATATCTTAAAAAATCTATAGCACTTTCCACTATAAATAGTATTGTTCCAGATTAAGGATTAGTTCCTCCCTGAAGCAAAACAGATTTATAAAACCTGGTCATTATCTGATAACTGTTTATGTAGCAATGTTAAAATAAAACAGAAAAAGAAAATCATTCAGCATGTGGTTTGTCATTTTCTAGAATGTTAGTGTATGTTTATACAATAAAAACAACATAAGTTATCCTAGTTTGTTTTAAAAACCTTAGTAGTAGCAATATATTGCTATCTGTAGATTCATAAACAGAATGCACTTTTTCCATCTAAGTTCAAGTATTATTAGAATATTATTATTACTATTATTATTATTAAAGGAGCTCTAAATCCTTGCCAGTTTGCCTGTCTTTGCATCATTTTGGTATTTCTGAGAAATAATGAGTTGTGATCATTTGTTCCTGAAGAAAATCAATGTGGAGCTTCAGTAAGTTTTGCTTGGTAGAAGGCAGCCTGGCAATCCTTCGGCTATTATCAGAGGCTTTAGAAGAACATATTTGAGACTAGTGGTATAGATACCCTAGTCGCGTGTTTTCTTGGGTGGCTGATGAACTTAATTCCTTCCAGGTTCTTGACATTCAGTCCCATTTAAAGGAGAAGGGTGGGAAGAACCCAACCCAGACTTATACCACATCAGGATATATCATCTTCGTTTCTTCTCGGTACTGTCAGTTGCTCGTAGGTCGGCAGGGTGTTATTAGGGAGGAAAAGATCCGAATTGACATTGTTGCTTCTCTGAGATGATCTGTTGTTCCCTTGATCCCCATGCTGACGGGAAACCAGATGATGCAGCATATCTGTAATGAGGTTCAGTTTCTGATCCATTTGTGTAACCTGGGAAGGCAAAGGGAACGTTTCTTTAGTAGCAGCACGTGAGAAAATTGCAACAAACCATGTCATACAAATGCAATACTAAAATGGCAGTTTTCTTTATTAGGATCACAACAACCTCTATGGAGACACCACAGATTCACAGTCCATCAAACACAGCACTAGAAATTTAATGCAATAGGTCAGAGTTGGATGAGGACAGGCCTGTTAATACTCACCTGTGCTATGTGCTTTGACACTCATTTTATATCTGAATGAACACATGACAAATGAGCTTTCAGTGAGATGTACTGGGACAGAGAACTAAGTCCCAGAACTGACTTTCTGTGGTTTTTTGTTATTATTATGTCCATATTTTTTAGAAAACATGACAAACTTCTAACATGCATATATGCCTTAATAATATCAATATGCTTTAGTAAATATCTGTGCTACTTGCAGAGATCTAATCAACGCTCAGCTAGGACTGACTGATGCTCTTTGTTACATTTGGGCCCAATTACCAGCTCAGGCCTCAAAATGCCCCACAGATATTTTTGCTGATGCAAGCGTACAGCAGCTGGGGTCTGTAGCAAGGGCTGGGAGTGGGGCATGATTCAGTTCTACAATCTCAGCACCCCAATGACCGTGCTCACTAAGGCTGCCGTTTTAAAGACATGATTCACCGAAAGTCAGAAACTCTTCTAAGAGGGGTGAAAGCTCATTTTTCTACTGGGCGTCTGCAGGAGAAAGTTCAACCTGAATCCATAATGCTCATCTTCTTCTGCCTTTAGACAGAAGCCTCTTAAATTCTTTTTTTTTTTTTCTTTTTCTGCTCTTTCTTATAACCTTTACAAAAAATATAATGAAAAATTGGGATACTTAAGACAGACTAGGTTATGGATTTGTCCAAAATTTAGACTCTATTTGGTGTACACTTGTGGTACTTAGAGGAAAATCAAGAACAAAATGTTTCTCGGAACACCAGATTCAGTCTCTGTTTTTTCGTTTTTTTTCTAATCAAGAAGTAATCTTTACCACCCCTTTTATCTGGCACGGGAAGCCTCCTCTCTGTGCTGTCTCCAACATACAGAGCCAGATGTCCTGAGGGGAAAATGAGCACTGCCAGCCTCAAAGTCATGCCTACTCTCTGCCCCTTGGCATCCAAGCATTGAAATTGGGCAGTAAGAGTCTTTCTTCTACAAGCCTAAAGAGAAAGTCATGATTTTGTCATTGTAGTCTCTGACCCATCGATCCACAGGGATCCTAAAACTCTATGTAAATTCTAGGCAAAAAGATATAGTAGGTTTTAAAAGGGAAAAGAAAGTAAGCAGAAAAAACCATGATAGGAATAAATTGCTGCCTAAAATATCTGCTAGAAAGTAGTGAAAGGCACATAAAACCACCAGAGAGAGCATGAGTGGGAGCAATTTATATGTGCCTGGCTATCATCCAAGTATCACACAGGACAGTAAAAGACAGTAAGGCTGAGCAGAACATCAACAAACCTGGAGGATTTCAGCAGAGACTAAAATGTTTTTCCACTGTAGAGAAAATGCTGTTTTTTTCAAACACTTGGTACAACTGGTAGGGAAGTAGATACAGTGATTTAAAAATATGAGGTGCCAGAGATTTATACTTTGCAGCTGGTTTTGAAAACATTAGGCAAAGCACCCTAGATGGTACATGAAACACTAGTAATTCTGGATGGAAATGGCTGTTGAAAGATGAGATTCTTCAAATGAGGAAGCTGAAGAACACATAAGTTCAAGATTTCTAGAAGAAAATACAGATGGAAAATTGAGCAGATCATCAGGTTTTAATTTCATCACTATTTGTTCACTCCCTTAAAAAAAAAGGTGTGCTTTGCCCAAATGGTGCCCATCATAGGTGGCAAACCCATGATGCTCCAAGCGTGACAGCACAAATCAGTACTAGTGAAGCCTGCAAAAATACCTCATTCCTCCATCCCCCACTGCCCAGGTATCACTTGATTTCTGAGACAGCTGCGCTCGAAGTGGAAGACCGCAGACAAGCAGCTATCTTCAGAGTCTGAAGGACAACTTTTCCTCTAACAAGAAATGTCTTTTTGCTAATTATTCTAAACTAACTAGGTGATTTTTATGTGTATATTTCTTAATTCGTGATTCCAGGCAGGGATTAGCAGAGGAAACACAGACTGAAGATATATCTGGAGAATGTGCATTTATGAAACTCTTGCACTGATGAGCTATTGAACATGACAGTAGATTGGACTGAGATCTGGATAGTCCTTCAACAGCTGTGCATCTTGGTGATGAAGTACAGGAGAGAAGTGAGATGTGAATATTCTTGCTGGGAAATAAATTCCCAGAGATAATTGTCTAATTTTTTCTAGGGAACAAGGTTTGGCTGCTGCAGCTGTGGAGTGCAGGAGGCCCACAGAAGCAGAGGCAGAAGCTAATTACTATTGAGCTGAGCCATATGAGATTAAAAAGTAAAGACTGTCATCTTCCATGTTCCTGCTTATCAGGGTAGGGCTCTAAAGCCACAAAGCTATTGTGGAGGGAGGTCCAGATAACTGGTTGTGTTTAATTGTTGTATCAGTTTTGCTTTCCAATAAAGTAAGCCGTTTCCCAGGGAGTTCTGCACCTATGAAGGGCTTGCTTCAAGACGTGCTGAAGTCAGTGGTAGTTTTTGGCAATCACAGACTTCCAGTGACTTCAGTGGGCTCTGGATCAATCTTGGACTGAACTGTCAACCCCAAATAGTAACATATTCTTTGGATATTACAAGAGAAGGAGCAGTCTGGGTTTCTACACATTGCTCTGCTCGTGCTTCTTGGGGATGGGTCAGAAAAGGTGACATTTGCAAATGAGACGGCAATGGGATGATGCGCCCTCATCCTTGGTTCTGCCAAAGGGGTGTCTGCTTAAAGCATGAGACATTTTAAAGACAGGATTAGAAGCCACCAGAAGACAACTTCTACTGTCATCACAGACCTCTGATGTACAAGAATAAGAGACTTGCTGGTGAACAGCCTTGCTTATTAGCATGCCAAATCTGCCCATCATCATCGAAACACGCATCCTGAAATACTTCATTCACTTGTTTGCTGGAGAGATAATTATATCCACGAGAAAAATGTCATTGTGTGCAACATCCTTTTTATTAATCTAGCTTTATGTACTTAGCATGGAGAAGAGCATCATCTCCCTTGAATCATACTTTCAAACACATTTACTTGATTAGAAATTAGCTATGATGCCAGAATGAGTAAAAGTAAAGCAAACAGAAAAACTGCTGATGTTGCTATAATCTTAACTGCTTTGGACAACTCTGATCCCTCTGCTTAAAACAGCAAACAGCGTTAATTACATAGAAAAATAACTCAGACTGATTTGTTTCTTTTAAGAAAAACTAAGTAAGCTCTTTCTAGCTGATTTATGTTTCATTAGAAGCATGATGTTTGGATGATCAAATTCTTTATATGCAAATAATTTCTTTTGTATTTTATAGTCACTGGGGAGAGGAAGCAGTGTTTGAAACTGTTCAGAAGTTACACACCACAGTTATTCCTGAGTCTTACTGAAATATTGTATGAAAACAAGATTTTTCCATCCTCCGAGATAATTTTTTTTAAAAAAAACCAGATCCAAGGATCATAGATTGAGCACAGATGGAAAAAAGCAGATTTAAACAAGTTTTGAACCTAGCTTTTAGAAATGAATAAAAGAATCCCATCCATGCAGTCCACTGAGAAAAAAAAAAAAAAACAAACCCGAAACAGTTCTTCACAAAGGCTGAAAGATTAGAGCACAAATCTTAAATGATAAATCATGAAGAACTGTAGCTATGTTGCAGAACAGATTTTTGGTCTTCCTAAAAAGTCACAGAGGGACGTGACTACTCTGACACCCCACACAACAGACTTGTGGCGATGACGTAGCTCCTATCAACTACAAGGTCCTCTTAGGTCATGTTTTCAGGAGCAGCAGCCCTCTACAACTGGATATAAAATGACATGCCAGCTTTTATAAAGGTATCAAAGGCATTCCAGGAGGTGCTAGTGAACAAGACAGAGACTGTTCTTGTGATGAGAGAACAAAATAATGAGCAATTTATCTATTAAAATTCCGCAGCTCCTCACATATTATTAATTTTAAATGCCTTGTAATTTTAAGCATTCCTAACAAATTCATGGTACAATTCAGAACATAAAATGTAACAATGAATTTCTTTCCTTGTTTTTTTTTTTTTTTAAAAAAAACCCGACAACCCAAAGAAGACTGAGTGGCTCCAGGAACATCTGGAGGAGAGTCTCCTTTATACATCCCTGTAATGGAGAACTAAAGAGCAGCACCCTGGAGACCCACTCCCAAAACTTATTATAGGGATTTACTGGGAAGGGGCAAGGACAGACAGAATTATGGAGCTGAGTGGAACAGTATTTTCAGCCACAGATATTCAGGACAGTGGGAAAGCTGAAGGACAAAATTTGGAGTTCATCATAATTGAGGCCGCAAAGACCACAAATTACTAATAAGTTATGCCAAGCGCTGCTCCATAATCTGCAGGGATCAAGGTTGATTAATGCTGTCAATTAAAGCTGTCTCATCTGCCTTTCATTCTCATTCTCAGAGATTTCAAAAGTAAATATTATTAAAGGTAAAAATCATAGTCCCTTTGGAGAGAATGGTGGTTTATAACTACCTATGTTCTTAACATGGTTGACTGATTAAACAAATAATTTGTGCTTAATCAAGATATTTTTTATCAGCACAGTGCTCACTCAGTGGGTTTGGGGGGACTGTGCTTGTTCTTAATACAGAAAGCTGAGCATGAAGCTGCTAAAGGAGAAGAGGAAAAAAAGAATGCAAGTTACACTTGGCTGAACATAAATGTGATAAAGGAAAATTTCAGCTACTTTTACAACATTAGACTCCCAAGTCTGCTACCCTGACTTATCTTGAGTAGCACTCATTCCTGAGGGTGAAGCTTTTTAGCTCAAAGGAAACCAACTGTTTCAGGCACTTTTTCAAAATAACTGAAGATTATTGGGGAGATCTTCATGTATTTGTCACTCCTGGTGGCCTCTTGATAAGGAGGACCCTATTGCTCTGTAGTGTGGCAAACTTCTAGGGAAAGAAAATGATGCTTTCTTCAACTGTGCATCCTCGTAGGCGGTGTTGAATAGAATCCCTAATGTGCTCCCTATTCAATATTATACTCAGTAATGAGCTAGTTTTGTATTTCAGAAAAACACACAGAAATGTCCTTTCTGTTAACAAAATCATTGTCAGGCACGCTAATGACACAGTTGAAGAAAAGATAAGAGGCAAAAAATATTCCAGAACTTATGATACCTGTTAATGGCAATGATAGAAAGGAAGGTATCAGTATCAAGTGGTACTTAAGAAAACAGTGAGTGTGTCCTGCAAGCGAAGGTGTGGTTATAAATCACATTTTTCTTTGGTGATCTGTCCTATTTAAGTCCTGTTCTGGGTAATATTTGAAGAAGCTTCGGAGAGCAGCTGCCCCAGCTCCTTTTCTTGCTAAGTCCCTATAAGTTTTGGTTTCTCAGTATTTCTAAAAGTTAATGTTTTAGTTTTGAGGGCCCTGTGGCAGGAACAAATACAATGTTAGGAGTGGCTTTCTAGAGAAGCTCAGGGATAGGTATGGGAATCTTCAAAGAGGATTTACTTTAAACACTTGTCTATAACTATAGTAGTGGCAGAAGAGACCAATGATCTCAGTATTATTAAAGAAAGTGTCTCTCTTCAGGTACACGATTCTTCAAAAATGACGGAAAGAGTCTTCCTTCCATTTACAGTGCTCAAGATCCCAGATTCTTGTGAATCCCCTTATCAGAGCTTCTGGCTTCGATTTGTTTATTTTGTTGCCAGAGATTAGGCAGCAGTTTTGCTGGAGGTTACATACCCATTGCCGAGGTGTTTATAGGAGAATGTAATCTGCATGAAGGAAGATTTGTTCTCCAGACTGTCTGTACTTTCTCTTGAGAGTTGGCCAAAGAAGGCAGTATGTGTGCGGTGTCTGAGGGAAGGATAGAGGAAGTGGAGCCAGTGAGAAAACACGCTCCTTTAACATAAGGTTACTCATTGCTAGAAAAATACAAAGGCTGAGCTTCTGAGGAACAAAATTAACAGGTTTCGGGGGTTGCATGTGACAAATCACTTTCTAGTGAATGAAAATATTATATTGACACTGTAACCACTGTATTAAATGACAAATGAATAACTTTGAGACAAAAAGCATCTTTGGAAAGAAAGGCACTTCCTACACACTGTGTCCTAAAATCAGCTCTCTTGCATAAAGCTATCAGTGCCAATCTCTTCTTCGCTTTGAGATACTAAAAATTGTTCTGTTTTTTCAGTAAACTGAGACTATTGCTTGTCTCATCTTACTCTGTATTTTTATAGTAAAATATTTCTCTTACATGTCTCGGAAGTGTAACAAACCCCTTATTTTTGCAGTAGTAACCCTTAAATGGCTGCTGATATTTCTCCATTAATCAGCGTTTCCCCCTTGCGCTTTCAACAGAGGGTGATGACCTGGGGCTGGGAAGAAACTTCTGAGTCATTGAGTCAGGGTCAGAGCTCAGAAACAACCAGGATTTATAAGCCAGTTGCTGGCTCCGATTCTGCAGAAGTTACCTGGATATCAGTGAACTGCTATTAAAAAGGGCTTGACTTGGCAGAACAAATTCCTAATGCACTGTTATAGAAACTCAGTTTTGTCACATGTTTTTCTTAATTATGTTGGGAAGTAAAACAAGCTGGTAACACCAACATGTGGCCATTTGATTACTGACTATAACACTTGTGGCATTTTAAAGTAATTTTTGTTTGAAGAATTTTGTCCTGATTGTGAAACACAAGCTCTAGGGTACCAGATGCTCAAGCTATAGGAAATAGGAGAAACAACAGGGTTGATTTATGCATTCTTTCTTTCTATTAGAACTGGGAAAGCAACTTTGATAAGCAAGTAACTGTACCACAGAGAATTATTTTTCCTTTCCAAATGTCCTTTTCCCCAAAGAAAAACATCTTTTTCGAAAAGCTTCCTCAAAGTTTCTGGAAATATGACATCTCTGGTTAACTATTCACTCAGCTCCATTTCTTTCATGTGGATTTTCACGGTTCTTAGAAGAGTGTAGATTACAACCATAATGCCATTTTTCAGATTAGACATCTTCCTTGAATTCTGTTTGAAACCGACGATAATAAGAGACATGCTCTGACAGGTCAAAAACTGAAAAACTGGTATGAAAGAGTCACTTCAGTATGTGTGATTAAATAAATAATATAATATAAACCACAGCATATAAGTTACCAAACACAGAATACTGGCAGCACGTTTTTATAGCTGCCTCTTTTATGATACTGCCATTTTTCCCCAAATGAAAACGAAGATACAGCCCTTAGGAAGAGCAGTAGCTGAAGAAGATGTTATGCAATAAAACAGAAACCTTCACAGTTATCTTTGACTATATCCAGCCACTTACACACAACTCATGTATACAATCCATATGTAAATAAATGCTGCAGATCAGCAGCAGGCAAAACTTCAGGTACAAGAGGAACTATTAAATAAGACCTACAAAGCAGCAACAACAGGTGCTCTGCTTATGTAAGAGAGCAATTCCTTTAAGATCTTAAAAATCATGAGAAAGAAATAGAAATCAAAAGTTACAAGCACACAAATTCATTTGGTTTTTACATGTCACCTTCATAAAATTATCTGGCTATAATCTGCTGCTGGACTAAGGGAAGCAAGGTAAGATGAATATATACCTCTCCTTCTAACAAGGAGGTTGGTGGGACACTCGCAAACGGAAGAATTAGTTACGGAAAGTGAAATACACTTGGGCATGGACTGTTACAGAGTGCAAGACCTCAAAACGTGGAAAGATTTTGGGACAGTGTTTATTTTAGAAGTGGAAAGGATTCAGAAAGGCCTGGGGTGAAAAAAGTCAGAAAGGGATGACCTAAAATGCTGCTAGTTAAGACAGAACTGAGGACCATGATGGATGTGGCTGGAGCAGATGGTAAGAAGCAGAGTGGATATGCCTGCTACTTGAAAAGAGGAAGCTGAGAACGGTGGCCTCGGTTCAGCGCTTTTGTTGTTGTTATTAACAACTTCTTGCAAAAATATTTGGCTTATTTGAAACACCCAAACCATTGGAAATCAGCTTTTCCTAAGAATCTTTTGTTAGCTCTAGGTGTAGATTTGGGCCATGAAGCCCCTCTGCTTGCTCATCGCTCCCCAAGCTCCCAGACGAGCCCTGCTGGCCTCACAGTACTGAGTGCATGCCCAGATGTGCGCAACGCTCGCAGATCTATCTGGCATCCAGAGGGCTATAGTCAAGCAATTAAAATTTGTGGTTGACTCTTGTAGATAAATGAGACAAGACTTAAAACACATGGAAAGTTTCAAGTTAGGACAGTGTCCAAAATCTACAGTCTTTGGCCCAGCACAGCCTCAGGATACAGCATTTTTTTCTCTAAAATATTACAAAGGTCAGATATTTATTTTTTTAACCCTTTCCTCTAAACTAACAGAGTATCAGTAGATGAACAAGGGAGCTTGGAATGTTTTTCCCTCCTTGCCTGAAGCCAGGAAAGTGAAGTTTAGGGTCTTGTCTCTAAATATAACTTCTATCAGAAGCTACTAAAGAAGATAAAATCCCCCTGTCCTATTAACTGAATACTCTGGATTTTTCAAGAATTTGCTTATCTTCATTTACTATAGCCCCACCTTCAGGAAATAGTATCTCTTTGACCAGACAAAACTGTATTCCATTTTCATTTAAAAATAAGACACAAGTTGGCAAGAAGAGAGGCATTCTTTCCTTATAAGTGAATCAATGATACCAAAAGTATGAGACTTTTATGTGTCCACAAAAATCACTGCACATCCATCTAGCACCATCATTACAAACAGTTTCCCAAATTGTGCTTAAACTAAAATCCAGCTTTATGGAAGATGTCAAACAGGCTCAAGGTAACAAAACATATAAGGGAAGTATTGATCAAAGAAACCAGGAAAAAGCATCCCTTTATGCAATAGTCTGGATACAGTTATAGAATAAATGGCAGTCATTAGTGCATCTTATATCCAAAGCACTGTGTGAACCTTCGTGTACCTATACAGTACCACGCTGCAGTAGACAGGTACTGTTACTGCTAGCACAAAGTGGGGAAAACTGAGGCAGTAAAGTTAATGGCCCACCTTCAGATATGCTAAATGTCTTTAAATTCAGCTTGGAAGGAGGAGCTCTAACAAAACCTTACAAATCTTTTCCCCTGTCCTGGGCAGATTGTCGGATCTCAAAGAAAACTTCAAAGCACTTTTCTGTTTTTTAATGAGACAGAAGGTTGGAAAACTGATTGCTTTCTCGTTCCCAATCACATTCTTGTTCAGCAAAACATTCCTATGTTGGGTCCTTCTGGTTGAGCACCCTGGTACCTATCTGCAGGGAAAAGAAAGACTCTCTGTTTAGCTAACAGGCACTTATATTTCAGATACTTCAGTTCCACAGATGTGAAGAACACTCCCTGTGGTACTTGCCTCTGGAGGACTCTTTCTGCTGGTTTAATCACGGCAGTACAGCCTCTGAATATCACTCCATGTTTTTGTTGTCAGAAGTTTGGCTATCAGACAACAGCTTTCTCCTAGCTGTAGATTCCCATTTCCAGTGTGGAACAGTGGCACATTTACAACACTCCAAGGTTAAAAAAAAAGTAAAAGACCCAACTAGCATAAAAATATGTCCCAAACTCTTCCCCAAAACAAAATAAACCCCAAACCGAACCAACACCCCCCTACCACCCTCACCAATTACAGAAAACAAAAGTGACTAATCTTGACCTCTCTCCAAAGGGGAATGTTTTGCTTCTTGAATCCTTGGCTCTGCTTCTTGTATGATACTGGGACTATGACTAATAACCTCTTACTGGAGTACTGCTGATAATTTCACCATTGAGTAGCTGTTCTCATTCTGGATCATCATAGTCTGCACTTAAGTTGCCAAGATTTTATTTCTTAAAAAAACAAAGAATAAAATATACACTCATAATCCCCAGTGTTAGAAATACATTTTTCAGCTTTAACTGTTAGGTTTTGCCTGACAATTTTTCCTCCTTCCTCCAAACTGTTATTTTTCAGATGCCTGCTATGAAACGGTTCCCTTTTTCCTTTCTTTCTCGCAAATACTTTTCCTAATTCAAAACAGATTTAAGAGTGCTGCTCTTTTTAAAGAAAATACGCCATGTATCACATCGAGTTAGGTCAGCATTGCTTATGTTACGTTTCACACTTCACCCAAATGAGGCATCCATGCTGCTTTTCAAAGGGAATAAAGCCAGACTAGGTGCACTGGGTTTTCCGGTTGGAACAGAAAGTGAGACACATCCACAGGTTATGGATCTGATCTTATGGCATGGCATGAGTAGGGAAGGGCACTTCTATCTGCTTTTTGCTTAAAATGTTGAAGAACAAGATGACTTCAACTGTTCTTTTAAAAAAAATATTTTTGGCCAGTTCCTTTTTCAGCATCCATAATCTACTCATTATTTATGATTTGATAGTTACTATATGGGCAAAAAAGGACACAAATTCCTCTGTACCTAAAATAAGCTTCAAAATTAATAACCATACGATGACTTCTGCAGCAATCAAAAATGGAAAGGGAAAAGGAGTGGGGGAGAGAAAGAGAGAGAAGCAATTATAACAACAGCGAGTTTTGAGATTCCCTGAGGGCTGCTGGTAATTAAACCAACGGCAACATGAATCTCCATTTGATGTGGTCATGAATTTGTTTTCAAAAGAAAAATCTTTAAAAAGATTCTTTCAGGAGAAATTTTTAGAGAACAAGCTCAG
Organism: Burhinus oedicnemus; assembly: GCA_008921705.1. Classification (NCBI taxonomy): domain Eukaryota; kingdom Metazoa; phylum Chordata; class Aves; order Charadriiformes; family Burhinidae; genus Burhinus; species Burhinus oedicnemus. The sequence continues at coordinate 1,293,483 of VFFE01007048.1, forward strand.
CATGAATAATTAGACCAGAAATACTTTGATAAATATTATTATGGAGAAGTCATTTATGGGCCATGGCATCTGAGGGTTAGAAAACTCAGTGATAAATAAGGTGGCAAGTTTGCACCCATTCTGAACACACAAAACCAGGGCTGTATTCTTGTATGCTTGAGTCTGCTCCTCAGAAAGGAGGCAGTCTGTTGTTTTGCCATTGCATTAAGCTTTACAAAGACACAGATACAAGACAGAAAATTTCAGTGGGAAAGCTCAGTGGAATGAAAGAAAACCACACACAATTCCAAAGGCACTTTTCATTCCCAGGGGCTGCACAGAGATCAGAGGTGAAATTTATCAGTGATAAAATGCCTGCGAGCCCACTCCACTCCCCCAGCCTTTCCAACAGCCGTTCATTTCTGCTGAAATCATATCCTCGGAAATACCCCCTTCAGAATACTCTAAAAATAAAAATGCTTTCATTTTGTAGAAAGGTAAGCACCCAGTAAAACCACCGAAATCCAGAGAAGATGCAGGTGCTCTCCACCCTCTAAAATCAAGTTGCCTTGGACACCCCAAAACTGCATTTCATTTGTTTACTGACCGCTTCAAAAAGTGGAGGCAGATACAGTCAATCACACGCCAGCAAATAACCAACAAGTGAACAAGAATGTAATATATTTACCAGTGGAAACCCATGTTTAAAAGGAAAAGAAACTGCCTGTTGGCTGTCATGGTACTATTCATAAAGGCAAACTAGTAGATCTTATGGATACCAGAAGCAAAACTACAACAAAGGCAACCAACTGCTAATGAAGAAGGGTTTTCAGTCAAATTTCATGGGTCATACAAAGTCATTACCATGCCTGCAGGAGTTCAACAGCTCTGCCAGTTGAATTTGGGGGAAATGAAGTGATTATTTTGTTACGCATTTTGTAGGTTTAGACATTTTTATTTAATTTCCAAGTTCTGAAGCCAGCCATGTGAGAATACCAGCTTCAATTTCCAGACTTAGCTTCTAACCAACATTATTGCAGAGGAAAGCTTGAAAACAGGTCTTCTATGTACACCAAGGTCTCAGAAACTAGATTTTAAAGACTCTGATACTTGTTTCCTTTTTTTTTTGCTTAAATACAACCTTATGTCTTTAAGCCAATTTCCTAACACTTTGGGGGCTTGACTAATTTTGAAAACTAAGAGACAGATCGTTTGGCTGCTGCCGGTAACAAGTTCTGCATGGGTTAACTTTCCAAATTGGTTCCATTGCAGGTTTCCCTCTGGTTTGGAGTCTTTTAAAATATCAAGGCTCTTCTCCATAACATTTTAAGGTACAATGACTTCAAAAGTAAACAAATGTTTCTGATAAAATAACGTGTTTGAAAAATTTAATGGATGATGAAGATAACAAAAAATCCTTAGTGCTTTTCTTTGTCAATAGCTTCTTCTAGGAATATAGCCAGGCTGGGCATATATTTGGACTGGTAAACCATGACTCAAAAAGTGGACCTATTGGCAGCGTAAGCAACTGCTCAGTGGTGTAAGCAATTGCTCAGTGGTGTAAGCAAAAGGCTCACAGTATTCCCTAGCTGATTAATCATCATAACAAGTTTGAAGACTAAATGATCTGCCCAGCTCCAGATGTTAGATGTGCATCCACATCTTGCTATTCTTCTGGTTCATCGGCAGTAGTCTGGATTGTTCATTCTTAAGATAACGATGATCATTACTGTTCAAAACAAAAAGGATTTGGGCTTTGTAATTTTATCCTGTGATAGAGGAGGCTTCCACACAAGATAACACAGTACATATAATCTAGACATGATGAAATACTGGAAGATCCTTCAGGCAGAGGTGGTGACAGTCTTGCACATAAAGCTTTGTGACGTTTCCCTTCTCCATTCCCACCTCATACCAGAAATGTTATCAATTGCACAAAGGAGAAGCATGAATATGTAGCTGGATCTCTCCCCTTAAGCCCCTGCCTTTAAGGGCTGCACTAGCCCTTGTTAAATCAATAATAAAATGTAGCTTCTCTGCGATGGGAGACAGCATCTGTTTCAACAGCACACGGTAACACTCCACAGCATTTACAGACAGGAACAAAGAGTAATGATATGATGAAAGCAGAGGAGAACATCACAGTGGTAGAAAGAAGGTACCCAATCCCATCTAAGACAGACAGAGTGCTACAGGATCTTCAATGGTTGCAGGTGATGAAAGACATCACTTTAATTCTCATCTAAAGGATGGTCCTCCACAGAAGGACCAGTTTTGTCTTGGGCATCAGCCAGGAAGGACTTCATTGACAGTGGCACTCTGGGAAGGGAACACCAGAGAATCAGCACCCTGCTTTCTGAAGCAAGCTGCAACCTGCTCCTCCTGAAGACTGATCATTTGTGTTCACAGAAGCCAGACCATGCTTTACTTGGAAGATCTGAGTATCACCGCACAAACTGGTTTAGCTGCAGGCATTTCTTATTTTCCCTTTGCATATTTGCCTTAAAAGAGTGAAAGAGGTTACTATGGAGTTATTTATTTTCTTTTTTTTGAAGAAAGAAAGATACTACTTTTGCTAAGTAGTATCTTCCCCCTAAGTTTTAAGATGGATGCTGAACAACAGTGGGAATAATAAAAATGGTAAATTACCAAGTGCTTCTGTTTTCATTTTTGGCCTCCAAGCCTCAAAATGCTTTATGATACCCAGTACTCACGGCTGAGGAAATGGAAACAACAGAAGGTGAAATGACTCGTCTCAAGTCCTGCAGAAAATGATGGCTGAGTCAGGAACAGCACCCACACCGCCTAAAAACCCCAGAATAACCACAACGATGCATCTTTCTGGATGGGACACGGACTGTCATGACGATGCAAGTGTCTGACACTGCCTTTTAAAAGTTGATTTACAGATAAGACAGAGGAGGTCTGGTTGCACTTACTCCTCTCTGGCTCAGACAGTACTTGCAGTGTACGTGTGCAAGTGAGAAGACCATGTGTGACCAGCTCTGATATGCATTATTTATATAACAGTTCAACTGACTGAAAAACTAATAAATCCACAGCCTGCAGATGATGTGCAGACATACAGACGTGTCATCACAAATATCAGTTTATGTTGATTCTTCCCCCCCCCAACTGTGGCACACCAGACCTACAGCTAAACAAGCCTCTGGCTAAAGAATAAGCTTGTTTAAATCACAGACGTTCTCCATACAACTGACACATAGGAATAAGTGTCATTTTCCAGGGAAACATATCTATATGAATATTTCACATATGTCAAACTTTGTCAAACCTGTTTGCGATGCAGTGCAGCAAGGTGCTCAACACTTCCCTTATTCTCTGAGTGCCCTCGACTCCCAGTGAGCTTTTCAGATCCATGTATTCAGGAACAAGTAAGTATATGTGAAACACATCGTCTATAACTTTCCATAACAGGCATTGCACAATACAAGAGGTCAAAACGAGGTTTCTCTCCTGGCGTATTGTAACCATGGTCTATTTATAATTCTACAGTTAATTTAGGGCTTGTATATCCGTGCTAGACAAAGAAACTTGCCATGTGTAGAAAATAACATGAACTCAATCTTTGCAAACAGTCCCACAGCCTAAAAATGCTTTTGTTAGTACAGTGAACACCTGTACTAATTATACACTTCACTCACTTGGGGGTCATTGCTCATGGCAAAGGTTTTAAATCAGCCACCCCAGGAGACAGACATCATTATATTGCTAGGGCAAGTCATTCTGATCCTGCAAAACTAGGCAACCCGGGAAATACACTTACACTCTGAAGCCTCTAAAGGTGAAAGACTGTAATACCCCATTGCTGGGCACAAGAAGACAGTCCAGAATGTTTGAGTGTATAGAGAAAATTTAGACAATTATCAGATACTGTTGTTGAAATCTGAAGTTTAGCATTATTTTTAGATTTAAGCGTAAGTTCTTCTGACTTTCATGTAAATGACATTTTTTTCCATCTCTTATTGTATACTAATACCTGACCCTGCAAAACTTGTAAGCATGTGAGAAATGTCAAACAATTTCATTTTATTCACTTAGTGATTCATAGGTGCTATTTATGTACCTAAAATTATGCTGGAACTCAAATGCCAAGGCCAACATCCACTTTTTTCACTGATGTAGTTCCCCGTTTGAAGTCATCTGCAGTTCTCCCCCGAGGATCCCTGTTCACACTGAGGCTAATCAGTGCTGGTACTTCCCTTAGCTTGGTATGCAGAACTTGAAGAATCAATGGTGTATAATCTTAAAACTAGCATATAACTGGTCAGAAGGGGCAGAGATACCTGCATTTCACATTCCTCTTCTGCTAATCTGTCCGACTGCTTGTAAAACCCATCACTGGCAAATCACAGAGTGGAAAGTTACTTTAGGTAGGTGCATCCTTCAATTAAGTACTCTCCAAGGTGTCATACTGTCCTCAATATAAAAGTAATACCATTTCTACCAAAGGCAAGGAGCACCGATGGCATGAGCAGGGTTCTCCGCCCGGAGTGGTTCACAGCCACTCTGCACTCCAGTACCCTACAGCAGGGGAAGTAAAAGGGAAGCAGGAGAAGAATTTGTTCAGAAACAACAAAGAACAGGAGCAAAGGCAGAAAACTAATGGAGCAAGGGCAGAAAACTAATGGAGCAAGGGCAGAAAACTAATGGAGCAAGGGCAGAGAAGGGATATTTGAAGCATTCAGCATTTTCACAACTGCCTCCTATGTGAATTCTAAAAAGGTTTTCAAGGATGCAAATGACCAAATGCACAAATTCTTCATAAGGTGCCTAGGAACTCTAACATTCAAGCTAAAGGCATTGAATTGATTCATTTGCTATCAAATTATCTCCGAACTCTTTAATCTATACTTCATCTTGTACTTTACAAGCACACAGTATAAATTTCCACAGACATGTAGATGGAAATTTTTTCATCCATTTGTGTGACCCTTTTCTGTCAGAGTCATTAGGCAACGTTAGAAAAAAAATAATCCCTTGAGCTCTGTGTACCCCATGAACCTCTCTGTCTCTCTCCAGTGAGACTCAGGAATGGGGACGTGATTTGCAACAATGTCTCCCAAATATACAATAGTCCCAATTCGCTTCTTTTTCACCCCAGAGTAAACGAGGAGTAAATTTATTGATGTCAATGGGATTAAGGTAATAAAAATGGCCTGAAAATGAAAATCACTGTTAGCAGTTAGAGGAGAACACAACAAAGGCTCATCCATTTGCACACAGCATATCCCCTGTAGTAACAGGATATAGTAAATATATAATTGCAAAGAACTTACATTACAAAATGGCACGTTGTTTAAAGCAGATCTTTTTTCAGTGCACAAATAGAGACAGCGTTTTCTTTTACTCTTTTGAAAAACAACCCTGTCATACAAATTCTTGTCATGTCTTCATTCTTATGTTATTTAAATTTCCTAAAACTACACAACTTCATGGAAAACATAATATAAAAGAAAAAAACCCCAACAAACAGAAACCACTAAACCTGGCAGGATGTATTCAGAGAAACTATAGTTTTGGAAAATAAATGGCAAGGTTTTTAGCATACACTGTAAAAGTAATGATAACCAAAAGGTTATCTAAAGTGTAATTTAAAGAAATGTGTTTGCATTGTTTTCAGATAAAACAATCCCGAGGCCATGTGTAAAAGTCCCAAACTGCCGGACAGTAATGAGTTTGTGAATCAGGACTGTAAATTCCCCGTGCTGTGAATGTGGGAGCCATCAGGAGCACACACGACTGAGTCAGCAGTTACCAAGACACATACATACAGTACAGGCCACTCAAGTCTCCAAACTGCCATTTATCATTTCCTGAGAGAACAGTTTCTTGGCAACTCTCCTTTAAAAACATTTTTTTTCCAAAACAACCGACCATTCCAGCAGGCTATGAATACCACTACAATTTGGTCTATTTTTCATATCAAGTAGACTATGGGCTCTGGTTTTCAGTTAATTAAAGAAACCTTCTTTTCAGATTTCCAAACGTTGTTTGCAGCAGGGTAGCTCTCACAACGAGCCAGCTTTAAAACAGTGCCAGTCACAGCCTGAACTGTATGAAGAAGGTGGAAAAAAAAAAGCCACAAAAAACCTCACGGTTTGAAGTTGCAAAGCCCAGCTTACATAACGCCAAGTTTGGTCGCCCTGCCAAACTGTTAACTTTCACCTCCGATGAAAATAGCCGTCTTGGGCTCGACTGTATTTCATACTCCAGAATGTGCAATGGCTCAGAGCTGTCTGTCAGAATTTGAACTCCATCTGTTGTTGTTGTTGTTGTTATTATTATTATTATTAGTAGTAGTATTATTACTACTGCTACTCCTACTCCTACTCCTACTCCTATTACTACAAACTAATTACATTTAGGGGCCTCGTCTGAGATCAGACCCCTGATGGGCTACGAGCTGTCCGCACACATAGAGAGAAACAGCCCTTGCCTTGAAAAATGCATGATCTAAATAGATGAGATAAAAAAAAGGGGTGGGACAAAGATCGTATTTTCATTCCTGTTTTATACATATGGAACTGAGATACGGAGGGATTAAATGTCTTGCCTGTGCTCACACAAAAAATATCTGGGGCAAAAGCTAGGAATTGAACCAAAGTTTTCAAGTTCAAATCAATTTTGTCTTCCTTCATTAACCCTATGCTCACTAACTACAAGGCTGTACTCCAATCTGTATTTATAAGCTGAGACATCAGAGCCGTGTTCAGCATTTGGGCACACAGAGCCTAAGAACAGCAGGGGAACAACATGCCTCGAACCTCTTGCAAGAATATATATGTTCACATAGCAATAGTTACTTGTGGCTTTGCTTCTTGAAGTTTTAGAAAAGTCAAACTTAGGAAATAAAGGCTCATATTTTGATTTCCTATTTGGTGAAGGAACTCTGGATTCGGCTATTTCTCTGCAAAGTCCTCTGTGCAAGCAGCCACAGAAACAACAAACTGTGCCATGCTTCAGGAACAAAGCAAATAATCACTTAATGGGTTTCTCTAAACATCTGACCCGCAGTCCACACTTTCTTATTAAAAAAGAAAAGGGAAAAAAGAGTAGTTATACACATTTTAGTAGAGAAATACTATATTACTTTGTCTTCAGAAAACTCTTGTTTCCGGAAAAAAACAAGTAGTTTTCTACTTCAGAAGTAGTTTCCTTCTGAAAATCAAGTAGTGTTTTTATTTTTTAAACTTTTATTTAGAATCATAGAATATCTCAAGTTGGAAGAGACCCACAAGTATCATTGGGTGCCACTCCCTGCTCCTTGCAGGACTACCTAAACCACATGACTAAGAGCATCATCCACATGCTCCTTGAACTCTGACAGGCTTGGTGCCCTGACCATTTCCCTGGGGAGCCTGTTCCAGTGACCGGCCACACTCTCAGTGAAGAACTTTTTCCTAATGTCCAATCTGAACTTCCCCTGATGCAGCTTCATTCCATTTCTTCGTGTCCTATCGCTGGTCACCAGAGAGAGGAGATCAGCATATCCCCCTCTGCTGTCCCCCTCTACCCTAAGAATGTGTGATTTTAGAGGCTCTTACTTTGGCCAAATAAAAAGGCAAGGTTTGTTTCATTGTTGGTTGAGTTGTTTGGGTTTTTTTAAGGAGAAAGAATAAATATACCTGAAATCAGGACAACTTCCAGACAAATTTCAAGTCTTCATTACAAAGTATGGAGGTAGGAGAGCATCTCAAAATACTTACAAGATTTAAAAATAATCACAATAATATGGGCAAGATTATGTGTCTCTTCCTAACTTTCTTCTTGGAATGGCTGAAGCTTTTCAGCTGAAACATTCCCAGAAATTTTAGTCTGGGATGCCCAAAATGGAAAACTTCGGGTCATATGGTTAAAGTTGTATACAACTAAAACAAAGTCTTATAGTGGGAAATGTCTTAAAAACTTTTGGTAAGGCTCCAAAGCACTCCCAACACCCAAGAACAAGTGGGTGAATACACATAATAAATTCCAAAAAACATTTACATGGGAGGCAAACTGGGCTTCATTACTTGGCTTCAATACCACACTTTGGTTACTTTTACAGAAAAGAGGACTGCCATTACTTGCCTCGGTCGGTAAATAGAGTTTCTGTTGTATGGGAAATTATGGCATATCACAATTTTTTTAACCTCTCAAAATATTGAGATATTTCAGGAAGTGGAAATTGCAAACTATTTTAATTTGGAAACACCTAAATGGCTTCAGCTTCATAATGAATGTTGACAGTACCAAAACATTTAATTCAAAAAGTAAAAACCCTATCACTATCCCATAGTGCCTAAAACGAGTAAAAGGACAACCAAGCAGACTAAGTGCAGCATTTCAGTGTCCTTGGATTAAAATGCTGATCACAATGAAAAAGTCTAAATCAATGATTCCAAGAAGGCTTGACTGAAAATGTTATCCAAGTGGCCTTGTTCATATGTGTCAACACAGAAGTTTCTAAGAGGACTTCTATTTTTTTCCAAAATGTTGGGGTTTTGCCAGCTTTATCTAAAATAAGGCATTTAGGACTTCTTACTTTTTGAATAACCCTCCTTCTCCCCGAGAAAACCCGACCATTTCTTGGTCCTTCCTTGCCATTACCTTGCCCTCCTGAGATGTTGACACAAGTGCCTGCTCATTTGGGAAGTGCTTTGGAGTGGGCCTCTAAAGAAATGCCTGTCATGAGTGCTATCAGTTTTAAAATCATTTACAAAACTGAAGAATTTCCTGTTTCTGTAAGTGGCTCTAACTAGCTCTTTCCAGCAGAAATCCCTGGAGAGGCAAACTGTTTTTCCCTGTACAGAACTGCAATAGCTAATGCTGCAAAGTAACAGGGCTGCCAATAACCTACGTATGGTCCTTGGACAGCTGAAGTCCACCTTTCCATCTCCCACTTTGCCTGTGGTGAGCACGTAGCAAGTCCTACCAGGGAGCCTTCCAAAGCAGTCTGTGTTTTGGGATTGCTGTGTGAAAATACGATAGGATGGGTGCCCTCTAAAGCCAGTGAGACATTTGCCACTGACTTTAAACGGAGCAGAAGCACGGTCGAGAATAATTGTTTTTTACCAACAACATATTTACTTTAGGATTAGCCCCAGAAGCACTCAGGTCAGGGCTGGCCCTGGAGGCGCTTCAGTCTGAACCGTCAGTTAGTGTCAATGCTAGCCTACTTTCTCAAGTTCTGATAAAAAAAGTCTCTCCAAGACTTTTAGTTGTGGGAATGGATGGAAAATATAAATCCATTCAATTATTAAAGGTGAAAATTTTCCATTAAACTCTTGTGTTGTTGTTTTGGTGATACAAGAAACCATCTTGATCCTATAGCCCAATTTGTTAAGCCAGTCTTGTACACATTGATCTGATTACCAGAGAAAATACAGAGGGGAAAGTAAAAAGTAAGAGCTGGTCATGTGGTTTTATGAGACATGGGTCAAAAATCTTAGCCCCGATTGTCTCTTGAGGACTGTATCAAACTCTGGTTTACCAAAAATATCCCTGATCTAGAAGAAATGCAGCGAGATCCGTAAACTGCAGGGGATAACACTGAGCTCCATGACACAACCGGCGATACTAATGAAGACTGACAACCACACCTCACCAGACTAAAACATCACCAGAAACACTGTGTAGAGGGAATTTATCATGGAAAAGGAAGATGCTGAGGACTGCTGTGTGGAAAATCCCCTCACACAGGGCAATTCTGGAAAAGACAGGGGGCATTGCCCTTTGAAGGAACCTTGCTCAGGGACTCCAGCATGTTCTGCCTGCTTCCAAGGAATGCTTGCACCTTGATTTGCATTCAAAGAGTTAATACGGATAACACTTATTTCCTGGAAATCAGGGTGTGCCTGCTGACTGTCTGAAATGCCTTCTTTACCTTTACCTCTGCTGCCGACAGGACTCTTGTACCAGGCTGCCAACTCGGCTGCTGAAGACCCTCATCCAGCAGCCACGGGATCTCCCTCTTTGGCTATAAAGGTTTCTATGCCATTTTAAAAATCCTGTTTTCTAGGCAGGCTCTCTACGTAATTATGACATCGTTTCTGATATGAATGGTTCTCCTTGCCACCAACCTCCTCCCTGCCTTTCCCCCAAAATAAAAAATCCTGGTTGAAAACCAAAACAAATAGTAGATTTTTATCACATAGAATTTGTTAATAATACTTTCCCTGAAATAGTTCCCAGGCTTTTTTTAATGCTCAAATAAAGGCCCAAACATTTACAGCCAGCACTCTAAGCCAACTAATAATTTATTTGAGCCACACTGAAAAGCTCAAGAGGGATTTTGAATGAAAAATTTAGTGAATAAACTGATAGCCAAATACTGCCTTGGAGTCCTGCCACTGTAATACACAGGATGCATGGAGCTCTGTCGGTGACCAAGGCATACACTGAAAAACAAACAGTCAATCAGATGATAGTTAAGTCTTGTCAATCTAAAGTAGAAAAGATAATGTCTCTTAGTAAACTGTGAGCCCTAATATTTCCTAACTTCAGTGGCACACAGATGACTGGGTGTTAAATTCCTACTGCTTTAAAGAAAGAAAAAAAAAAAGAAAAAAAGAAAAAGATATTTAATCATTTGACAATATGATAAGAACTCTGCTTTCAGAGCCTCATGGGAAACTTATTACATAGAGAATTCCCAAAGCTTTTACTGAGTGTTACAGAATATGCATGTACAGATTAGGATTAAATCCTGTAGTACTAATACTAATCAGAAAAGACAGATTTTTCTAAAGTCTCTTCAGAACTTTAAGATTGCTTCAAGGTAGCTAAAGCAAGATGATTTTCAGGGCTCAGGTTGCCATGTTGCCAAATGTAAAATAAAGTATATGTCAAGAAGTAAAGAATTTTAGGGCATGTAAAGAAACAATCCTTTCAATTTAGTAGGTGGTTTAAAATGTCTTTAAATTGACTATTTTGCAGCATCATGAACTTAAGACCATGAAAAAGGTCATTCTGTAAGTGAAAAAATTTTTTCTTCCTCTATTTGTTTTGTCTCAGATTTTTCACCCCATTTGGTAGCTAAAAGAAAATGGATTCATATAAGAAGAGCAACACGAAAAAATAGTCTTCACAATTTACTGCACAGTAGTTTGTTTCCAATATTGCAATAGATCGGAGTTTCAAGCACCCTGTGGCTTTGGCTGGACCAAGAAGACTGGTTTAGCCTTGATTTGAACCTGCTGTTTACAACACACTGTAAGCCCTTCCCATACGGCAGACTTTTAGTGAGGGCTGTGTGAAGAAAACCTCACTGCTAACCAAAACCAGGAAAAAGTAAAACATTTTGCATGTGTGTATTTCTTTTTACAATTACTTTTGAGTGCAAAATGAAAGACTTTATATTCTGAGAAAACGTACATTTTACTCTGACAAAATAATTGTGCTGCTCTTTTGCTTGCTTTTTGGCTTGCACGTAACATACAAAAGATGCGAGAAATTTCAGTTGCAGCCTATGGAGAGACTGGATGTCCAAATTGTTGCGGTCTTTGCAGCTTTACTGAACTGGGCTCCTGGTGCCTTTTAAACATGCTGCCCCATTAATCACCTCGGGGATATTCTGCACATGAGCATATATAATTGATTGTTTCACCTTCTGAACCACTCGGAGATCTGGAAATTACTTTCAACAAGCAAACAAACTGTTGGAATCATCTCTGGAACTTAACCTCTGGAGAATCCAATGTTGAGCTAAATACACCAGGAAGCCTGGACTTGTATTCCAGCACTTCTGTTTCGAAGTACAACCCAGATTCAGAGATGAGAATTAAAAGGAAACCAAATTTATAGCTAGCAACAATTCAAAGCTAATTTAGCAAGGCTAAATTGTATAGCATTTCATCTGTCCCAATTATCCCTTTATTGTGTACGCTTAAGCCCTAACCAAGGCTTTTGGATGCAAATAACTATGTGGACTGAGAATATTCCTCAGCCACTCCAAAAGTGTTTCTCAAAGTGCAGAGAGATAAGTGCAAAGGTATGACTTGGTGATGCCTGGGTGCTAGAACACACTCCATCTGAGAGCTGCAAAACAACTTGAAGCAGAAAGATGCTGTCATAATTAAAAGTATATAGCGTGGGCTCATGAGATTTGGGTTAGTAGGGTCTTGAGTGGATTGTTTGAGAGAGAGAGATCTCTGAAGTATGTAAAGAATTTAATACTAGTCCCATGTTTTTTTGCTTCATTTTTTCATCCTCAATTGTGCATGTTTTTCCCTGTTGCCACAGTTCTGAAAGTGTAACATACTTCTTTGACTCATAACGACACTGTCGTGGACATAAATGCATCTTGTCTGCTGAGTGTTCTGCTGAGAGGCCAATAAACGCCTACCAGCTATAGAGGTGGGAGGAAAACAGATTTACAATTGCAAAGGTGGAGTTGAGCCTCCCAAATAGAAATGAACTGGAAGCAAACTTCTGAACTTTGGGAAAGTTTAAATCTGTCTTTTCTCAACTCACAACACTCTGACTCAATACTCATCTCAATGGCTCACTGCAGTTTGGGGAGACAGGGAATAATATTTTTATTATTCCCATTCTACAGATGGTCGAACCGAAGCACTGCAAGGTTTATTGACTTACTCAGAGTTGCACAGCGTGCTTGAATGGAAGCAGAACCCCAGCTGGCCCGATTCCCACTCTTGGGCTTTTAGCTGTTACACTGTATTTGCTCCTTTTAACATCTGATTATTTTACTACTCTAATCAGCTCCCAATTTTATACTCAATTTATTTCTTTAAGTTACATTAAACCCCTTTGTCACAATACCCAGACAAAACTACAGACATCTTTTTCCAGCAATGCATGGGCAGAAATTTAGTTTCTTTTGTTTAAATGTAAATGTGCATAGGGTCAGTGAGAGGAAATTAATTTTCTCCTCATTTTCATGTTCACAAAATGAATTAAATTAAGAGCAGAAATTAGTCATCAGTATCTTCACTGTATTTACTGCAAAACTAATAAAACATCGCATTTTAAAAGCTTGTTACTGCATACTTTTGTTAGCATATCACCTCTCCCAGTACCGATGACTAAACAAGTAACACAGCACAGTAATGTTTTCCCTGTATGACTCTCTTGCTTAAGCAAATATGAAATAGCTGGATCTTGGCTGAGGCTGTTATATAACAGCAGGAACACTGGTGAAGCATCTTCCAAAAGTGAGTTATTTATCTGGCTAGGGAGCTTGCTTCCCCCCCCCCCCCGCCTTTCTTTCTTTCTTTCTGTGCGCGCTCATGAACCTGACCCAACTTGTTTCCAGAAGAGATTCTGCGGTTGTTGTTGCCAGACAATGCCTGCAATCATTTTTCTCCAGCCATACATCCAAGATGGGGGGAGGGTGAGGGGGAAGGAAGAGAGAAAAGTTCTTTTGTTTGGAAGTGTGAAGAGCTCTGTCGAAACACATCTCTTCAGGGTAGATTTAAGTTGCAGAACTGATAAGAAAAAAAACAACATAATGATTTCCTTCTGCTTGCTATGCCTACCCTCCGAGCGGTCTCCTCTGCTCCTGGTGCCCATTAGGAATGAGATAACTCTTGAAGAAAAGACCCTGCCATACCTCAGCGGAGATGAATACACTCACTACACACTTTTTTTTTTTTTTAAGGTTTTCTAACGCTTGACAAAAATCTCTTCCCTATAATTCTCCCCCACACCACCACCAGGTACTTCCCCAAAGGGCTCCTGTCTCCACATTAAACTGATGGAGTGTCCCAACATATCTGACAATCTCTGCTGACCAGGCTGTTGTGTTCAAAACTGATGGAGTGGGGGGCTTCCAGAGGGGAGGGCCAGGGCTTGTTTGGAGGCTCTCTTCCATCCAGAGTCCAGAACTTATGAGCTAGGGAACTGCCGCTGGCCAGAAACTAGCCCAGAGAAGTTTTAATCAAGAAAAAAATCTCTTAATGGCTTAACAATAAAACCATGGGATCTGCTGGAGCATCTGAGAGGTAGAGAGAGTTAGCTTGCTGCTGATTCAACTTGGTTCACAAAACTGAAGGAAAAGCATCATGCATAAGAGAAAAGGGAGTAAGTTGCAAAAGCGGTATGTAAGAAGCAATGGAGCATCCAACAGGAAAAGCTCTGGATTGTAAGGAGAGCAGGAAAACAAGCCAAATGGTTCTTTCCACACTAATTAATTAAATAATATTCCTGCCAAAAAGTTGCCAACTGCCTTCAAACTGAAGCGTAACGTGTTCACACTGGATTAGTCTAGGAACGTAGCAGTTCCTGTCCATTCCTGTTTACAAATTTCTTTTTTTTTTTTAAATTGAATAAAAAAAGTGCCTTTTCTTTGGAAAGAATTTTCTAGTGTGTGACTACTGTAATACATAATAAATCAGTCTGCTTAATCTTTTTATGAAAGATGAACAAAATAGATTCGTTTTTGTTCAAGTTTGTTCTAGAAAAGAGCTGGACCTAATCCTTTCATAACAAGCCCTGAATCTGTTCAGACACTACTTTAGCCATTTTTCAGAGAAAAAATACACACCTAAACTCCAAAACACCCATGCCGCTAATCGGGATCCTGCTACGCTAGGCTAATTTGTTAGACTGGGTTTCTTTTCTCTTTAAGAATATACGAAAAGAAACAACTGGGAATGAACAATGAGAGGAAATACTACAGTTAGCTTGAGAAAGGGTATTTTCTAGTTTAAATGGATATGCAGCCAATAATAGGCATAAAGTGATATAACGAGCATCATCATTTTACCAGCCTCTGCCAGGTTGTACTGTCTGACTGTTTAAAATGAAAATTCACTGCATGTGTCTCTCTGGTCCAGGTGAATAATGTCCTTCAGAAAGGCAGGATGGCTCGTTTCCTAAAGGCTATGGAAACATTTTCACCTTCAGAGTGCTGAACCCAATGCTAGGCAGTACTGACCCAAGTGTTCTTCCTTAACACATACAGGAGTTTGGAGTCTCAGTAGAGTTTTCCCTGGCTTAGATGTCAGCAGCAGAGCTTATGTTCTGCTGAACCTTGGACACGTAGTTCTGGATTGATGAACATTGCTAAAATACATGGGAGAGGCTTGAGTTGACTGGAGTTTATCCCCAGTGCAGTCAAACCTGCCTGATTAACTTTGAAAAGAAAAGGAAAATGTTTAGACTTTCCCTCCTCTCTACCTTAAGGACAGAGTTTGCCTTTCTACATGGTTAAAACCAGGTATGAGGTAGTCTTCAGCTTTCCTCATGTGGTAGGGAGGAAAATATGCCTAGAGGATACTTCTCTCACCAATCCTAATCAAATTAATCAGTTACTTCTATGGATTAGTAACTTGAAGAAAAATAGGCTGAGATAGGGGCTCATGTAGATGAAAGTATCTACCACAACATGAAGAAACTTGATACGTTCTTCCTTTACAAAGTATGTCTCAACACTCTGGGGACATCTGGAAACTCACACATTCCTTTTGAAAAGGTTTTATTTTCATTTTCTTCAAAATTACTAACAATGTTAATGCGCATTTTTTTTCAGCTCAGAAAAAAACACACCCAAAATCCAGAAAAATTTTTATGGTTTTAAGGAATAGCCACAAACAACTTCAGGGGCTTTTTTGGACATTTGATGCACACAGACCTTTCTCCACAAACACAGATGGTGATGATAACATGAACCTTTGGCACTGATGGAGCCAAAGGAATGTGTAAGTTTGTACTGCTGCTGCTACCAGCTTCCTCCTCACAACTTCTGTAAAGGATGTGGGAGAGGAATAAAGTCCCCATCCCTTTATGCTGATCCAATGAGCAGGTCAGATAGTACGCAGCTGACAATCATTTCTTGAGGACAGGGAAGATTGCTTTTGTTTCCACATGCAGCCCAGGGTCCTGGCTTCAGACCAGACCTCCCTCCTGTGACATCTCTTGGGCCAGCAGACTTCTCTCTTACCTAGATGCGATTCAGAGGTCAGCAGAACTCAACTAGAGATCAATATTTTTTTATTCTTAAGTTTTCTGGGGCAGATTGTACAACAGCTTCATATACTGAGCTCTGCTGATGTGTCAGCACACTGCTGTTTTTACACAACATGCAATGATAAATCACTGATCCCAAACTAGCTTCTGTCCTTTACAGAAGTTTCCTGTTCTGAAAGGCCTCCTGTGCCTGATAGGTTCATCAGCTGCTGGAGAGATCATGAATAAACTGTTCTTTATTTATGACGTGCTGTTCACTTCTTTGGACATGTGTTCTGCTTAGTTTTACAGCTGTAGAAATCCTTCAGTAAACAGATTCCTATTTAATCATGGCACAGGACAAGAGCGTCAGAAAACGCTGTTACTCCAGTGAGAAGTGACTGATACAGGGGCAGAGCGCGAAGACTACCACAAAAAACGCTCATGTATTTCACATCAAATACTACCTTCGACATACTTACAATGTCATGAACAAGCCACTTTGTAAACCATTGCTCGGAGAATGTAATTTTTTGCATTAACTAAATACAACAGCGGGAAATAACACTGTAAGTTCCCTTCTCTCATAGCTAACGGCTAGACTTTATGAAGGGAGTTATTCAGATAAGTAATAGCCTCCAGCTAATCTTTTCCTGAAACCATACAGAAGGCAATAACTTCGTACAAGCCTGAGCCAGCTGTCCCTTCCCCTTACATCTTCAACTTGCCTGACAGTAAATTTATTTTTCCTTTTATCAAAGAACCCTTAACTGACCATTTTATAGGGTCTGATCCAGCTTCCAATGAAGTCAATGACAATTGAATTGTGTCCTTAAAATACTTCGAAAGAAAATGAAAATTATCTGAAACCACTACGCAGGTAGAAAACATTACAGTGAGTACATATATTAAGCAAGGTAACAGGCACATAGAACAGCGTGTATAATTTCTAAAGGACACAGAGGCAAGTTCAAAAATTGTTCTGGTTCTACATGATAATTCAAACCAAAGGTAGATTTACTTTCATCTTAGTTAAAAGACACATAGGAAAATCCCTTCTCAATCATAAGTGAATAATTACAAAATGCTTGCAGTGACAAACATTTTCCATTTCAAATCCTTTCTTAAAAGTTAATTGCACAAGTATGAAGTCTATGTGTCAATGTCTAACCCAGCCCTCTTTTGAACTTCGTTCCCTGTGAATGCAATGACCCCCAATCCTCCTCGGGAGACAGCAGGTCTGTTCCCAACAACAGTAAACCTGCAGAAGCTTAAGAAGCCACAGAAAAACTGCAGTGTGGAAATGCAGCGTGAATGCACGCTAGAGGAGTCCTTTACACACTTATACCACATGCATGAACAATAACAACCATTACGATCATTTGTATTATGCATTTATTATCATAGTTCCATGAAAGACGAATCTGATCAGGATTTCAGGCGTGCTAGACTCCATATTAAAAAAAGGAGAACAAGGGGAAAGACAGTTCCTGCTTCATATGTCTTCTAGTCCACGTGTCATACAATGACAACAAATAAGTGGGGGATAACAAAGAGATAATAGGCAGCACAATAGGCAGTTTATACTGGCATGAGTTTTACAGAAGGATCTGAAAAAGCAGAATACCTTTAAGGTATTTATGGAGACTGACTCCGAGCCGATCTATCTATCTATCTGTCTACGAGACAAAGTACAGATGGGCTTCTCTAATGATCTAGGAAGTAGGTGATGCAAACTGGCGTGAGTGATCAGCCAAAGGCAAGATGACAGACAGGAAGGAAACAGATCATGAAAAGTCTTGAAAATGAATATAAGTGCCATATGCTCAGTATGATGGCAAAAGAGTTAGAAGGACGCAAAGAGAAGGATGAAACATCAAAGCTTGTGGACTTGCAAACTTGGAAAAAGCAACAGATACTTTCATGAAGTAAGACAGGGTGAAATTGTTTCTTTTAACATCAGAGAAAATAACATTGCAGTAACTGAAATTTAGATGGCAACAGCCTAAACAAGTCTTAATATTAAGTAACAACAATAATTAACATGGTGTGACCCAACTAAATAAAAAACGCTACACATTTTAGGCTGAATTTTCATCTGGGATAAATCACTATTTCCACTGAGTAAATGGTGTTACAGAGCTTACACCAGGTAAACACCTATGTCCTCACAATTCAACATAATCAAAACACTTAAAAAATGCATGAAGTTTTTGAAGTTACTCTGTCTTGCGTGGAAAGGGATAGGTTGAGTATACTTTTAACATCATTGAAGAAAAATCACGTGAGTTTCTATGCCGTTACTCAGTTTTGCAGTATTAAGTTCTGTACTATAAAAACATACTCTTTAAAGATTAAAAATTCTGGCATCACATGTTCATAACTCATGTTACAAATGTTTACAATTACAGCTGTATTTACTTTTCTTCTGTCTGGTGGTTGTTTTTTTTTTTTTCTTACAGTGAAGCTGATTTATGTTAGCACTGACAATAAGAAGTAGGAAGAAAAATAAAATTTTCATCGTCTTTAGTTTATCCAGTTTGTGATGGCTATTACAAAGACAGATGAAAGCATGAAAGAATCACCTGTGGATTCTTCGTAGTGAATTGGATTTTAATAGGAAATGGTATAGGTACTGGCAACTTGGAAGCTCAGTTGAAAAAGATTTGGAGCTCAGAAGAAGATTCCACCATCTTCATGGTTTGTGCTTTCTGTCAGGTTAAGTAGAGACTTTGGAATCACCTGTATTTGTGTCTCAGTACAGTATATTCCATAAGAAAGACTGGATTTAATGCATGACAGTGAGTTAGTATTATCTTTTAAAGGCATGTTTTAACACATATTAGTGTCAGCATCCAAGCATGTATAGTAAGAAATATCTATTTTACATTAAAAAATGATGAAACGTATAATTTTCTTACTTAGAAAACCCCAGTAATCAAAACCAATTACTTGAGACAGCTGCAGAGTTGAAATAGCTATTAGAAAACCCAAATATGATGCTTTTGAAACATGGAAAGAACTTCACCCATCCAAACTTTACAAACTAGATAATAAGTTAGGGAGACTCACACATCTTATAAAGCCTTCCTTTTAATTTCTAGGAAACACTTGTTCAACATACTCAAAAGCTGAACAAAAACTTCCACAGAGATCTCGTGTATCTTAATGTTATATATATTAATAAGTATTACATACATTAAACATACTAACAATTCTACACTTCCAAATGTTGCACAGTCCATGGTTTTGGGAAATTATTTTGTTTTCACACTGTTGAGGACACTATAAGATTCATCCATAAAATAAAAATATGGTGGCCTCTACTTGGTACAGTATGAATTTGTTCTGGATATAACACAAATCTCCACCTCTGGAGCAACACTACGTGAGTAGTCTAGATTACTGGCAAAGATGTATAAAGAAAAGTGAATGATTTACCAAGACAAATTGGAGAATAACCTATTTCTCAATGATTCAACTTTCAAGAATGTAAAGCTGTGTCATCAATAAACCCAAATTAAACTAAAAAAAGACAATATTATCACTTATAGTAAAAGCTATGCAACTTCTTGCTGGGTGGAACTTGTTTTAAAATGGAGATTATCTTGAAGTAACCTGTTTCTTTTACAAGATTGCATTTCCAGCCACGTCAGCTACTATTGCTCACATGGAAAATTAGCACTAGAACAGTAGATGAGGCTTTGAAACTCTGCATGACTACTTACACAGTAAGACCACCAGTGGGAAACACATCACAGTTTGAATAGGCTATACTAATTTTATGTGCCTTATGTAACAATAGTTGGCCATTCATATGGAAAATGTGCATAATTATATATCATGTTAACCGAGAAATCCAACCTACAGACAGTTTGTGTTTCTATCCCTTTTTCACCTGAAAGGAATTGATTGTGATGCATCTTTCAAATTCTTACTGTAGAATTAGGACTTAGCACTGTAAAATCTCACAGATTTTTACACCAGAGGCTCTACAGCACAATTGAGCTGAGCAACACAGGAATTTCTTGAAGTTAGGGCTCTACAGTCAAACTTTACTCATAGCTCTTAACTACATCATATCTCAACTGTTTTTCAACAGAGAAAGTTGAGAGAGTTCAAACCCAAGTATTGGCTTATCACCAATTCATACTTTTTAAATAGCATTTCTGAAAATCATTGAAGATCTTTCCTTTGAGTTCAATGGATTTTGAGTCAGACCCATAATCCATCAATTTCTGGTCTTCCCCCTAATCACAAAATTACCTGCAGGAATACATTTTTGCAATACAGCCCTCTGTTTAGCAGAACACTGGCATGGCTCCATGAAGCTCACTTCAGAGGCGATGCAAGTTCTTACCTCTTTCCATGCTCTTATGTTAGAAGAGAAACACTTGCTGAGTTCATGGCCCTCAGATTAAGAGCTATGATATGCACAAACCACCAATATACTTGGTTTTGCTATTGTAGACACCTTGAGTGTTAGACTATGAGAGAGACTGCAAGGTGGAAGAGGGGAAGGGACACAAAAACCTCCAATGGCCTGAAATACATGAAGAAATACAATTTTAAGAGTGGGGTCTGAAATTTAGTGTCTACTCACTGTGGAGAAGTCTTAAGGTTATGCATTTGCAGGCATTTTAAAAAAAATTGGTTCTTTCTTCATGCTTGGTTTTATTTTTGGAATCTGCAGAAAGCTGGATTTGGCACTTGATCAATCAATACAAGTGAATTGAGTTTCTGATGTCAAATAGCCCATTTTAGTACTGAATCATCTTTATGGAACAAAACCACTACCAAACCGATCATGTTAGACATCACAAACCAAAAGCCAAAGCAAACCCTTGTGCAAAACTGACTTTCTTTCAGTCATGTTTTGTGCTAAACTTCTCCTCCTTGCTTGGAAGTTCAGTTAAGCCTTATAAACACACCAGGGCAGAAATAGTTGCAATTAATTGCTGGAAAATGGGGATCTACATCATTAATTCTTTTACTGGCAAAAACATACCAAATGCTTTCCTACACCTCATATGAATATATAACAACAGGCAATTATGCCACAACAGAGAGGCACTATAACTTATTTTGGAGAATTTCTTTCCTGTCTAGCTGTGTCTCAAGAATCCTGCTTTGGGGCTGGAGAAACAGCGCTCTGTTAACTTTACATTACTTGCCAAGTTACTGTTCATTTCACCTGTTTCTTCCTGGAGTTACAGCTACAGGCACACAAAATTGCCTGAGCCTGGAGAGATAAAAATCAAAATAAAACCCAAAACAAACACCCCCCATACCCCACCCCCCCACCACCTTTGCCTCGTCCTGAAAAATCTGTTTGATAATAATGCAAATAAAAGGAGATACATCTCTCCAATGAATAAGATTTTTCCTTTCCCTGCAAATCTTCACAGTAGTGGCAGGTTTTATTAAACTTCATCTTTCAAGATTCAGTGGCTAAAATGACTTGGGCATCATAGGAGCTCAAGGTTTCTAAGTCTTCTATCGAACAGTTAATGAGCGTGCTTTGCCTGAGGCAAGAAGGAATAGATGCAAAATCCTCTTCCTTCTGCTCCTGAAGAAATGACAGATCCGAGCTAGGAAATGAGCTCACTTCTGCAATGACATGCTCCACTTCAGACACCAGCCTCCTTTGCAATTGCAATACCTGAAGTCGAAGAGTTTCATTTCAACCACAGTAGCC
Organism: Burhinus oedicnemus; assembly: GCA_008921705.1. Classification (NCBI taxonomy): domain Eukaryota; kingdom Metazoa; phylum Chordata; class Aves; order Charadriiformes; family Burhinidae; genus Burhinus; species Burhinus oedicnemus. Next base: position 1,315,072 of record VFFE01007048.1, read on the forward strand.
ATTCCAGTTGTCATAAAATTCAGGGCACTGACTCATTCAAGCAACCAATGGCAGTTCCATGTGGCAACATATGGCTCTTAGTTTTGGAAAGCAAATTTTAATGTTATAACCCTCACGAGGGAAATCAGTCTGGCAGCTAAGAGTACCATTTCCTATCATTATGGGGTTAAGGACATACTAAGTGGGCCTCATGATCTATAGAAATCTCATTAAGTGGACGTAGACATAAACATAATGGTAATGAAATACTTTTGGTAGAAACATGACAGCTCCAAGCTATCCTATGTTTCTGCACTGATTACGATCTTGGAAAGAAACACCTGCTTGTCAAGGAAGCCTCTTCCAGGAAAAGTAGAATAAAAACATGGAAATAATTTAGTAATTCAATGGCTTGATTAACACAACAAGCATCATCACCAGTCATTGACTCATCCAGTATGTCAGACAGAAGCTCATTCTCAGAAACGTGGTAGTTTTATGGCTAAATGTAGACTCCCCATGATCTATTCATTTAAGTCCTTTGGATGACATAATTTCCAACAAACAACAGGGAATTACTAAAAAGAAGCCAAGAACAATTTGACTTAAAGCAGGGTACATTTTAAAATTACCAGTGAAAAGCATTAATCAAATTCACAAGATTTAAGAATATTTCATCCTGACAGAGTTAAATCCTGGAGCAGCGGTGCATACTTGCTTGCTGCTTGCATTCCTTGCCCAGTTGGAGGATTCCCTTTCTCCAGGAGAGTCCTGGGTGGTGGAGAAAGTTGGCATAGCTGATTATATCACTGACATAGCTGATTATATAGGGAAGTGCTGTGTGAAGGAAGCACGACCAAAAGCTAATGATTATTTGTGGAACAAAAAGCTCCTTAGCTGATGCTGCAGCTGAGGTTAGGTTATGCCTGCCTGAAGGCTGCTCCATGTAATGTTGAAGCTCTAGGGCACAGATCACCTATTTAAAGCTGCCTTTCCGCACTTTTAGCCAGATCAGATGAATCACTGGCCCCAAAGGAGAAATGATAATGCTGGTCAAACACCACAAATCACATTACAAAAGTTACTTAAAAACACCAGTGTATCCGTTTTCTAGAGGACACACAGAGACAATGAGAAATGAAGTTGCTTTCACAAGGAGCTGAGTAAGAAATGGTTCCCTATCTGTTCAAAAAATAATTTTTTTCTTATTCTTCCCTTTCCACTGGGGATGATCTCAAAACCTTGCACAAAGTGATCATAAAGCCACAGAGACAATCTCAGCTCCTTCCTCCCTGGGACAGCAGAGCCTAGTGGCGAGGAAGTTATTGGGAAGGGGGAAAACCCAGGTCCACATTGGTGCTCTGTGCGATTCAAATCAAGAACCAGCCTTTTGCACCCCAGGTGATGGCCCCAGCCACCATGGCATTACCAAGTCCCACAACCTCTTATTTATGCAAAACATTTGCTGGAGCAGAGATTTCAACCACAGCCTCCTCCAGGGCATGTGAATACTACTGGCTCCTCTAGAGGAGGCGAGAGGAGGAGGTCGCTTGCTTTCTGGTTTTCCAGGAATTCCAACCTGGGCCCCTGGATCATCTTCCCATTAAAGCTTTGTTGAAACTGGCATGCTCTTGATTTTTTTTTTTTCTCCTTATTTTCAGTTTTTACTAATTTGACACTCTCTAAGGGAGAAAAACCAACAGCACATTGCTGGAAAATTTTTAAACATCTCTTGTTACAAAGCGTGGCAGTGCCAAACCCAGGAGCAGAACCTAGGGAGTCTAGCGAACGGTCACAGCTCTAATCACTTAGCTGCGTGCCTTCATAGTACTAATTTCTCATAGAAAAACAGATGGTGATGGTGGTGAGCTGGGTCAGAATCTTACACCTCTTTAACATTTATGACTTGTATTGCAACAGCATCTTTGGGACTTCAGGAAGCCTGGGGCCCTGTTATGTTAGGCACTGTACAAACAGAGAGTAAGATACAGTCTCTGCTCTTAAGAGCTTCCTGAGAGACTAAATAGACAAGACAGATAAAGGAGGGAGGAAAAGCAGAGAAGCGATTTGCCCAAGGTCACATAGAAGAGCGTGCAGAGCTAGGAGTAGGTCTCAGATCACAGGTCAGTACATTTCCACTTGTCCAACCCCCCTCTGCAAACAAACAGCTGTGACCATTAAATCACTCGTTGAGCCTCCAAGAGCAGCTCACCACTCCATAACTACCCTGTGTGTTTTTCCCTACAAAGATACCAGGAGAAGTTCACCAGCACGGCAAAGATGGGCGTCGTCGTTGCTGTACTCCCCAAGGACACAATCAATCCCAGAACATGGATGTGCAGTAGCAAAGTGCTGTGCAAAAGGGGATTTTCAAATCAGAGCAGCTTTATACAGAAAGTTACATTAAAATACAAGGACACTGAGGAGTAGAGAAAATGTTGTCTTCCGGGAGACCCCAAATACCATATTAACTCAGCTGACCAAAGGCTGAGGCACTGTTTGCCCTCCGGTGTTTTGGTCTTATACCAGATTGACTTAAGAGAGGCCAAATGCACTTTAACCCCTTTTGTATCATGCATTCGTAAAAATACTCAGCAGGAACGTGTGTGTAATGTTTCTGTCTTTAAAGGTTAAAAGAACTGTTTTACAATGAAGGCATTATTTTTCATGTTGAATAACTGAAATGTAATCTAATGGGAGGCCAGAACTACCAAACTGCAAGGATGTCCATTGTATTCCACGATACATGTGTTCTACTCGGGCTGCCAAAAATTATTATTTTTCACAAGAATTTCAGTAGAGGCCAATTAATAATTGCTTTCCCAGAACCTCATGAAAAATTACATATATTCTAATAAGATCAAATATACTTCAAATGTTTCACTGTAGGCTTGCTCTATTCCATGCTGTTCACTGCCGCGGGCAGGGCAGTCAGCTAGATGGATTTCCCTTCTGATCAATACATCCCCTCTCATGTCTCATGATAAATAGGGACCTGAAGCATGATGGCACTGAGGCCTGGACTCATCCCACCTAGAAGTGCTTTATGTCAGAAGTGGAATTGGGTTAGATTCCCAGTGTGGCCTGGACTCTGAGGGTCCCTATTTCTAGAGGACTTTAGGTGACAGGAGGGTAAGCTCCTATGGAATGAGTCCAGTCTGTATGACTGTACAGCTTGGCCTACAATAATGCAGGAAAATATGTTAAGATTAGAAACAGAATCACAGAGTCACAGGGGTTGGAAGGGACCTCTGGAGATCATCTAGTCCAACCCCACTACCAAAGCAGGTCACCTAGAGCAGGTTGCGCAGAATGGCGTCCAGGCAGGTTTGGAATGTCCCCAGAGTCGGAGACTCCACCACCTCTCTGGGAAGCCTCTTCCAGTGCTCGGCCACCCTCAAAGTCAAGAAGTTCCTCCTCATGTTTAGATGGAACTTCCTACATTCAAGTTTGTGCCCATTACCTCTTGTGGCACTAGGCACCACTGAAAAAAGACTGGTCCCATCCTCCCGGCACCCTCCCTTTGATTATTTACAAGCACTGATGAGATCCCCTCTCAGTCTTCTCTTCTCCAGACTAAAAAGACCCAAGTCCCTCAGCCTTTCCTCATAAGAAAGATGTTCCAGCCCCCTAATCATCTTTGTAGCCCTTTGCTGTACCCTCTCCAGCAGTTCCCTGTCCTTCTTGTGGAGCCCAGAACTGCACACAGTACTCCAGACGTGGCCTCACCAGGGCAGAGGAAAGGGGAAGGATAACCTCCCGCGACCTGCTTGCCACACTCCTCTTGATGCACCCCAGGATACCACTGGTCTTCTTGGCCACATTGCTGGCTCACGGTCATCCTGTTGTCCACCAGGACCCCCAGGTCCCTTTCCACCGAGCTGCTTTCCAGCAGGTCAGCCCCTAACCTGTACGGGTGCATGATGTTATTCCTTCCCAAGTGCAGTACCTTACACTTGCCCTTGTTGAACTTCATGAGGTTTCTCTCTGCCAAACTCTCTAGCCTGTCCAGGTCTCGCTGTACGGCAGCACAGCCTTGCGGTGTGTCAGCCACCCCTCCCAGTTTTGTGTCATCAGCAAACTCGCTGATGGTACACTCTATCCCTTCATCCAGGTCATTGATGAATATGTTGAACAGGACTGAACCCAGTCCTGACGCCTGGGGAACACCACTTGTCACAGACCTCCAACTAGACTCTGTGCCACTAATCACAACCCTCTGAGCTCTATCTACCAGCCAGTTTTCAATCCACCCCACCGTCCATTCATCTAACCCACACTTCCTAAGCTTGCCTAGGAGGATGCTGTGGGAGACAGTGTCAAAAGCCTTGCTGAAGTCAAGGTAGACAACAGCCACTGCCCTCCCCTCATCTATCCATCCAGTCATGCCATCGTAGAAGGCTATCAGGTTAGTCAGACATGACTTCCCCTTGGTGAATCCATGTTGGCTACTTCTGATAACCTCCTTTTCCTCCAGATGCTTTGAGATGACACCCAGAACGAGATGTTCCATCATCTTTCCAGGGATGGAGGTGAGGCTGACTGCCCTGTAGTTTCCGGGGTCTTCCTTCTTGCCCTTTTTGAAGACTGGAGTGACATTGGCTTTCCTCCAGTCTTCAGGCACCTCGCCTGTTCTCCAGGACCTTTGAAAGATGATGGAGAGCGGCCCAGCAATGACTTCTGCCAGCTCCCTCAGCACTTGCGGGTGCATCCCATCAGGACCTATGGACTTCTGGATATCCAGTTTACTTAACTGATCTCTAACTTGATCCTCCTCAACCAAGGGAAAGTCCTCCTTCCTCCAGACTTTCTCTGCTACCTGCAAAGTCTGGGACTCCTGAGGGCTGGCCTGAGCAGTAAAGACTGAAGCAAAGAAGGCATTCAGTAATTCCGCCTCCTCTGCATCATCTGTCACCATGGCACCTGTCTCATTCAACAGTGGGCCCGCATTTTCTCTAGTTTTCCGTTTGCCTCCGATGTACTTGAAGAAACCCTTCCTGTTGACCTGAATCTCAGCCAGCTGAGTCCAAGGGGTTCTAACCACAGAGATGTCTTTGTTAGCTAAGAATAATAAGTAAATAAAGCATAATCACAAAACAAGTCACAGATAAGCGCAACCTCTCCCTCTTACCCTTTGGACTGGGCATTCCCATTTGATGCAGAATAAAGGATAAGGGGAGAGAGTTCTCCAGGTTTGGGATCCGGTGGCTGTCTGCATCAGCAAGCGAGGCAGTGCAGGGAGGGAGATCTCTGTGGCAGAGTAGCTGGTATGGCAGAGCCATCATCACCACCACATGCCTCTGGAGGTGGGTTTGCTTCGGACTAGCTCTAGTAGGGACCCAGGGAGGTCGCCCCTTAGGGGTGGGAGTGAGCTAAGTGTACTCCTGGCGCATATGTACAGTTTGGTTCCATTCATAACTCTCTCATGTTCTGAGACTGCTCTCAACAAAAACAAAACCGTAATAAATGGGGATTGTCAGATGATTGCTTCAAAACTGCATTCCTGCTCTAAACTAAAGCACCAAGGCAACCCGCGAGACCTACACTGCAGTATTACCATTGATTTTTAAAACCAAACAATATCAAGTAATTTAGCGTTCAAATTGACATTAGGTTTTGTTAAAAACAAAAAGCAAACAAAATCCAAACTCTTGATATCCTTAGGAGTGTTTTCATCACTCATTTAATTGACTTTCCCCCTAGAGCTTTTACAATCCCAGTGCGCTAAATTGTGAAGCACGAAAGAGGATCTTCACTATAATAAAGTCTGACAAGTTAAATTCTCCCAAATTGAGCAAGCAGAACAAAGTTAAACAAGATTTAGAACAACTGTATTAACCCAGGACATGATAAACAAAAAAAAAAAAAAAAGAAAAAAAAGAAAGCACTTAAAAAAAATCTTGATAAGCGTCCCTAAAAATTATTGGAGTAAACAGTGATGGGTACCAGTAGCAGCTCTTGTTGGGAATTTTATGTCTCCATGTCACCGTACACTTGACTGCCCATCCTAATATCCCACTGAGTGTGGCGAAAGCAACAGCAAGAGTTTACAGAAGAATCTTTGGCTCTCTCAGTTAACGGTATTTTCTTTTCTTCAACTCTTTGCTAGTTAGTTTTGCAATCCTTGCAGCATATTAGGCTATCGTTAGACATTCCTGAAGCAGAAGGATTAAAAAGGCCTTCTTCTGGCACTTGGCTGGAAGGCAGCAAGACACTTCTCTTTGCGTGAGGACACCGCCACACACGTAGTGCAGCTGCTGCCCTTTCAGGCTGGGTATTTGCCCAGCGCTCCGCTTGGGATGCACTTCTAAAGTGCTTGGACAACTCTAGTAATGCAGAAAATGACTGGTTGTGCATTGAGTTGTACTTCACAGACCGAAACATTAAAGATACAGATTTTGATCTATAAATTGCTATGCAGCTAAGAGAAAAAGGGGAGGAACGACCATGTTCCATAATTGCCTGCAGCCCTAAAGGCAGCTGGGATCCGAGTCCTAGCAAGAAATGTTGAGCTGATTGCGGGTGCTGGCTTTGGGGAGTGGTTTCTTGCTGGCATGGGAGCTGGGTGTTGATTCAGTGCTGGCAAAAGCCTTACTCTGCACCCACAGAAGTTCAATCCTCTATCACCTCTCAATGAGTACATAACGATGGCAGAAGGCGTTTTTTTTTCCTAGCTGATGACAAGGAGGCCTGTGAGGCTTTTCAAGGATCAGAGGGAAAAAAAACACAACCTGATAATGCCTTCTGTTTCTCTAAGGTGATCCTCAGCTTCACATAATTTTGTTTGGGGAGTAAACGAGTGAGCTGGCAGGGAGCAGTGCAGAGCTCGTCTGAGCGGGAGCAGGGAGAGGATGGGTGGGCAGGATGTCAGATGGGAGGTAACATGCACAGCCCGTGTCCGAGTGACCCTACTTCCATCTTGTGCCGCTGAAACAAGGAAGCTACAGTATGGATTTTATATTTTCAGAATTTATGACTTGCATTTTAAATTTAAGGATGCAACAAAGAAATAAAGAACAACCATTCTCCATGATAAAGCACGGCAAGTCTCTCCAACAGCTCTCTCTTGTGCTGCCTTAAGAGACTGCCTGGGGGACTAGCTTACATTTACACGATAGCATATAAAAAGGGACTGCAGGGTTGTATTTGTTACATGCACACGTACCACTCCAGGAGCTGTGCTTCTGTGTCTGCCGTTGTTGGGACCCAGGGAAACTACTTTCTGCAGCGTGTGGTTATACTCAATAACCAGAAAGACAGACCTTGCAGGGGCAGAGCTGGACCCAAGAGAAAGATCAGGTGGCAAAATGCTGCCTCAAGGAACAAATTAGCCAACAGAAGATGAGATTAGTTTTAGTTTCTTCTACTAAAGTATAACTTTTTCACCAGATGTCTTTGGATGATGTAAGAGAGATTAACTGTATCTCAGGTGCAAAATTTCAGTATAATTTTCTGACAAAAAATTTAATCATCAGATTTTTATAATTAAAAATTGAGGCTTAAAGGGAAAACTATTAGCGGTCTGTCAAATTCAGCACTGTGGGACACAGCCTTTGTGTATATCTTTTGCTTTGGCTGGGTTTGTGAGCTGAGGGTTAGGTGTCCCTCGTTTCAGTTTGAGGTTTTGACCCACAAACCACGTGGGAGCTGGATTTTCCTCACGTTGCCATGTGAAACCAGAAATCAGCTCCAGTCTGAGTGCAGGAGGGCCCTGTTTTGCTGAGCAGTCTGGAGAACAGTCGCAAAATTTTCCACACACCTGGACTGGGCTTTGAGTCTGTAACAAAGCTGAAAGCCGGCCAAGTTTCTCCTGGCTTTGTTACCGGGCTTTTTGCACAGATCTATTATTCACTGCTTTTTTTTTTTTTTTTTTTCTTTTAAAACTGAACCACTAGGGGAAAAAGGTTTGGGGGAGGGGAGGAGGGAATGCAAAAGAAACAAGGGCGCGTGTTTCCCTGCGGCAGGGAGATGCAAGGCTGCGGAATCGGTACCACTGCACGCACCAGCAGCTACAAACAGGCTGGTAGCTTCAAATGTAGGACAGTTCAGGGGGAAAAAAAAAAAAAAGAAAAAAGATAGAAGACAGCATGAGTGCTGTTTGTCTTGGCTGGTTAGCACATAATCCCCACCTGCATTTGATTCTGCTCAGTCTCCGGACTCCTCCCTCACTTTGGAGCCATGGCAGTACAGGAAGGCAGGAGGGGAAGGGAGACAGAACACTTTGTACTAGCAGCCAGACCACTGTTTAACTTCTTCAGCCAAAAAACAAATATGACTATGGAAAGATTTTATGGCGAGATACATCAACAGACTGAAGCGGTTCTGAAAATCCTTCTACAGTTGCTCATTCAAGGTTTTCAACCTGCAGACTTTTCTTATGATTAATCTCAGTGTTTGTTTTGTAGTAGTAGCACTAAGTATTTATCAAGTGATGTGAACCGTCAGTTCTGCCATACAGAGCTCTATCTGCTGGGATTATTTTCTGATTTTCATAATTTGCACTGATATCCAGCCCTTGTTGCTTTTTCAGTTTCACTATGGTCTGAAAATGAAATCCAGAAGATAATCTCTGCGCTTACCAGCAACAAAGCCTGGGTGCAGTGCACTAGAAATACAGCAGCCTCGAGCTTTTGAAAATGCACATAGCAAGCAAAAAGTATGTTGCAAACTATACTTTTGTATGCACGGTAAAAATGAAACCACTCCTTTATTTACTTTAAAAAATTCTTTTATGTCAGCCTGCTTTTGCAGATATTCTCCCTCTTAATGCAGAGCAAATTTTAGCAGCACAACTGCTGTGCACAGGCCTGAGGGCCATACAGCAGTGCAAAAGATTAAATTCATTTTTTTGCAATAAGTAGCCTTGCAGGCCTAGATTTAATTTATTTCCTACCTAAAATGAAGATATGCAACTAAAGAACTGCAGATTCCACACAGAGCAGAAACTGAAGGTAAGTATGCTGAATCTGGAAATAACCCCCAAATGATGCTGTGCAGAGCAGACAGAACAACAGGCCTCCCTCATGCCATGAGAGATCTCAGAACTAAAAGTTCATTCTTTTAGATGGAGATGCCTCACATAAAGAGACATCAGGGAAATTAAGAGGTAAAATTTGCAGGGCACCTGGTGGTACTGTGACAAGCACTTCTGAACCAGAAAGTCTCAGAAATTGAGGACAGTAGGTAACTATCTAAGTTTTATATATATATACACATATAAAAACTTGCTAAGCCACTATCCATCATATTTGAGAAGTCATAGTAGTCCGGTGAAGTTCCCAGTAACTGGAAAAGAGGAAACATAACCCCCATTTTTAAAAAGGGGGAAAAAAGGAAGACCGAAGGAACTACAGGCCAGTCAGTCTCACCTCTGTGCCCAGCAAGACCATGGAGGAGATCCTCCTGGAAACTATGCTAAGGCACATGGAAAATAAGGAGGCAATCAGTGACAGCCAACATGGCTTCACTAAAGGCAAATCGTGCCTGACAGATTTGGTGGCCTTCTATGATGGGGTTACAGCATTGATGGATAAAGGAAGAGCAACTGTTGTCATCTACCTAGACTTGTGCAAAGCATTTGACACTGTCCCGCACGACATCCTGGTCTCTAAATTGGATTCAATGGATGGACCACTTGGTGGACAAGGAACTGGCTGGATGGTCACACTCAAAGAGTTGCAGTGAATGGCTCCATGTCCAAGTGGAGACCAGTGACAAGTGGTGTTCCTCAGGGGTCAGTACTGGGATCGGTATTATTTAACATCTTTGTCGGCGACACGGATGTAGGGACTGAGTGCACCCTCAGCAAGTTTCCTGATAACACGTAGATGTGTGGTGCAATCAACATGCTGGAGGGAAGGGATGCCATCCAGAGGGACTTGGACAGGCTTGAGAGGTGGGCCCGTGCCAACCTCATGATGTTCAACAAGGCCAAGTGCAAGGTCCTGCACGTGGGTCAAGGCAATCCCATGCACAAATACAGGCTGGGCAGAGAATGGATCAAGAGCAGCCCCGAGGAGAGGGACTTGGGGGTATTGGTAGATGAGAGGCTCTACATGAGCCGGCAGTGTGTGCTTGCAGCCCAGAGCGCCAGCTGCATCCTGGGCTGCATCAAAGGAAGCATGGCCAGCAGGTCAAGGGAGGTGATTCTGCCCCACTACTCTGCTCTTGTGAGACTCCACTTGGAATACTGTGTCCGGCTCTGGAGCCCCCAACAGAAGAAGGACATGGACCTGTTGGAGCAGGTCCAGAGGAGGGCCACGAAGATGATCAGAGGATTAGAGCACCTCTCCTATGAAGACAGGCTCAGAGAGTTGGGGTTGTTCAGCCTGGAGAAGAGAAGGCCCAGGGGAGACCTTATAGCAGCCTTCCAGTATCTGAAAGGGGACTACAAGAAAGCTGGAGAGGGACTTTTTACAAGGGCATGTAGTGATAGGATGAGGGGTAATGGCTTCAAGCTGGAAGAGGGTAGATTTAGATTAGACCTCAGGAAGAAATTTTTCACTATGAGGGTGGTGAGGCACTGGAACGGGTTGCCCAGGGAAGTTGTGGAGGCCCCATCCCTGGAAGTGTTCAAGGCCAGGTTGGATGGGGCTTTGAGCAATCTCGTCTAGTGGGAGGTGTCCCTGCCTATGGCAGGGGGCTTGGAACTAGATCTTTAAGGTCCCTTCCAAGCTAAACCATTCTATGATTCTATAAACAGCTAGAAAGAAAGGAAGAAGGATAAAGACCAATTCAACATGCCTTCCTCCTTCCCATCTCCTCCCTCTCATAGGCACAGGGGAGCGTGCAAATGGAGGGGTTAGGAACCACAAACAAACAATCCCGATCTCTGAGTCACTCGTGAGTCTCACATAGAGACTCCAGCAAATGTTCTTTCTGTGGGTATCAACACAGATGTGTGTTTTGGAGCTAGTCATACTGATGCTTTTTATAGTCAGTGAACAGAAATAGGCAGCTAGGTTGTAGTCCATGCAATTTATTTTAGATGTCTATTTTAGGATGAGATGCATCATGCTCTAGATATGCCTTTTTCCCTCCTCTGACCATAGAGTCTAGACTTATAGATCAGAGGTCAACACTTAGAGTAAAATATCCAAAGTCAAGATGAATCACCCTCCCTCTGGGTTAAAACCTTTGCCCTGCTGCAGTGACTAAGGTTCTGCTATTGACTCTGGTGAAACCAGAATCTCACTTATCATTGCTCTGTCTCTGTTTCAGCTGCACTGCCATACCATGCCATATCACAGTCAACAGGTCAAGAGTCAACAACCTTTTGAGGCCGTGGGCCTTTTCCAGTTTAGAAACTAAGCATGTTGTCCAAAACTTGGTGGGAACAGGGATAAGCTGCTAGCAATAACAACTTGCCTCAGCTAAGGCAGCGGCTCCTACAGATCTGGAGCTCAAAGAGAAGTAAGAATATGGAGTGAGTGCCTAGGTTCCCAACAGCAATAATCCAAACCTTTACACCTCAACTGGAACTGCACAGCCAGGAAGCTTGCAGTACTCATCCTTTTCCTTCCCTGTTACAGGAACATTCACCAACACAACTCTAATGTCTACAAGAATCTGACTTTTGGTAGTTCTTTAACGGGAGCATCTTAAACCCAGCAGTGAAAGAAACAAATGTGGACTTTCAAAGCAGAGCCATTTGTGTGACAGCCTTCCAAAAAACTATGAAGACATACTCATTTTTCTCAAATCAAAAATACCTTTTCTTATTCTCCCTGAATTTCATTATCAAAGCTTAAGTGGTTAGGGGTGAACATGAAGAAATTTTTGAACGCTGATGTCTAAGGAAAAGATAAAGAGAGTTAGATTACGAAAAATGGTTTTCTAATGAAAAATTTTGACGCACTATCCAGGAAAGAGAAGCTATGGGACCACAATAATAGACCATTTTCAAACAAAATTTCCTTGCCTTTCACTGTGTTAATTATGCTTCAAATTGCCCTAGATAATGCCAGAAGCAGTCTTAGAAGTAGAATAAATGACGATAATAACACCGGTTTGGTTCTGTGGAGCCTCCATAACTGGGTGGCACCTAAATAAAAGCATCTAAAGTGCCCGAAGGCAATTTGCGGTTTGGTTTTGGATTCATTTACAATTTGGTTTGGCTTTCAAACAGATCTAAGTATGATTGGGGTAGGGTATGAGAACACAGAGCCCTCTTATTTCTGTGGAGTGGGCAAGGTTTATATTTCACCATCACTGATTCGTGGTTAGTCTCTTCTTTTGGCTATTAAATTTAATCAAGATTATAGAACTGTTGATTGCTCAAAGAACTGCTAGAGTTAATGATGCTCTGCATATGCATACATCTAGGCTTCTGCAGATGTGACTGCAGAATCAGGACCAGCCTTTAAATATATACAAAACAGAATACAGTGACATTTACTAAAATACAAAACTCGTAGCTTAAGTAAGCGCTGCCTTAACAAGGTGACGCAGAAGAAGTCATCCAAAGTATCATTTTAAGTCTCCCACAATGTATTAGTTTCAGTGCACAGCTTTCTATCAAGAATTTGCAGGTAATGAAATCAGGGGAAAGTACTGACAGCTATATGAGCATTTAAGCAGTATGCATTTATAAGACGCTTAAATAAGGAAAATTAAAACTAGAATGGCATAACAGACAGAGTTTAGTGTTTTTGACAATGTTTAAAATATTAATAAGATCCTTATGATTTATGAAATCCCTTAAGATGACTGGAGTATGAAAAGTGACATGATAACAACATGCCTGGTTCTAGGGTTTCTTTATGCTTGAAGCCATACGTGTAGGGGCACATACCAACTTTCTAAAAATGTAACTAGGACAGGTTACACAATTCTCAGAAGAGAGGAGGAGGTGGTTATTGTTTATTGTATTTAGATCTGGCTTGATTGTCTTTGTGCTAAACCTTCCATCTTGCTACCTAAACCTAGAAAATGGGGACTCCAAGAGGTCTGTCCAGGGGTAAGAGTTTGGCAAGACCCTGAACCTTGGTACTTTTCCTTTCATTTTAAAAGACAGATGCAGATATATGTGCGAGTGCATCATTTATATGTTTTAACACATGCACACACACAACTTACTGAACATTCATTGTCTCATTTCCCATATACCCTTTTTCTAAATACCGTAAGGACAATCACAACATTTTAGAAGAAACCATGTTTCAAAGAAGGATCACAGAGATTATTAAGGGAGAGAGAATGCATCCTGTGATAGGAAAATACGAGAAGTTGGCTTCTTGAGCCTCATAAAACAAAGGCAGAGAAAAGATATTATGACCCTATATAACTATGTTCATAGAGCATAAGATCACATTGCAATAAACTGGTCATGAATAAATGTAGTTAAAGGTAGAAAAAGGTTTTTAGCTGTCTGAAGAGTGAAATTCTGTAAGCTGCTTCCACATGAGCCTCATGGTGACAGGATGCCTAAATGGATTTCAAATGGGTTTTGAGGAGATTAGGGAAGGGACTGATTAATTCATAGAGAAAAATTCCCAGAAAATATGTTTCTGATGCATATCTCTAGGTATCCAGTGTATTGGTACATACAAGGGAGTTTGAAAGAGGAGTATTTCTCATTTTGTAGTGTATTTATACCAAATTATCTTCAAGCTTTCATACCTTGTGGTGGCCAGAAAGAATTATTCACCCTCCTGCCCTTGTTTCTGATATTTTCCTCCCTCCGCTGAATGACTGGAGACTGGCAGTAAGAGATGCAGACACACTCATGCTTCATACCATTACATTATCTTCAGTGTCTAGTTGGCACATCCCACTGGCACCCATGAAACAGCACAGATTTTTCCTTCAGGTCATACTGGCGGTACCATACTGGGTTTCCCTCTTTCCTCAGAAGCAAGGGTTATTAGTCAGCCTCTTTGTCACCTGAAAGTTGTACTTTGCACACGATCTTGTTGTGCAATGTCCTTGATCTCTCCTGTTATGTTCCTATGGCACATCATAGCATGGCTTTTAATCTTCCACTCTAAATCTGTATTTTTAGAAGACAATAAGAAGTATTTTGTGTGCTATGATTACAAGAATGGAAGGTCTGTGCGCTCCTGAACTGGGCATCTCTCTCATGGTTGCAACTGTGGGCCATTAGCCTCAAAGGCAGAAGACGGTTCTTTCCAGCTCGATGTTCCTGAATACCATTACAAACTATTATAACACACCTACATATCCATGAACACAGGCATTGGAAAAAAGTCAACAGACAAGTCTTTTTGGCTTGGGTAGCATTCAATAATTGCATTAGAGAAAACAGCTGAAAACAGGTTTAGCATGGATTCATCTGAATTAAGTAGAACATCCAGTTCCTTCCTCACTTTGGCCCCTTTGAGGACAATTTTCGTCACACATATTTCAGAGTCTCAGCTTTGAAATGCACATAAAGGGACATAAAACAGATAGCTATCTGGCAGGCAAGAAATACAATAAGTGGAAAAGTGATAGGAAGTAGAAAACGGGAAGAGAAGTCTGGCTTGAGAAGAGAAGACAATGAGGTTGGAATTGCAGTACCCCGATGAATGAAAAGGCCAGGACATTTTAGAATCATAGAATTGTAGAATGGTTTAGATTGGATGGGACTTTAAAGATCATCTAGTTCCAACCCCCCTGCCGTGGGCAGGGACACCTCCCAGTAGACCAGATTGCTCAAAGCCTCATCCAACCTGGCCTTGAACAATTCCAGGGATTTTGTGCTGTGCCTCTACTACAAAAATACACATTCTGGATCTTCAGAGAACCAGGGAAGCTGCAGCTAGTTTATATTCAGAGATATGCTTTGAAACAGGTACATTTCATTTTAGTGTTAGGAGAAAGCAACAGAGACATTTTCCTACTAAGACACGAAAAATCACCCAAAGTGAAGATCAGAACTCAGGACCTTTTTCTCTCCGTCCCATATTTATTCCTCTAGAGGACACTGTTGTATAAGAGCAGATGCAGAGTAAATGCTAAAAAACACCTTTTATTTTTTTTTTTTTAAGAGACGAAACCCATGAATGTCTGGTATTCCAGGAAAGTATCACTCCTGAATGATTCCTGCAGTGCATGTATATGTCTCTTGGGCATGAGAACTTGCTGAAGCTCTGAGTAGGCGATACGAGGGTTCACCTCTCTGTAACAGCACGCTGCTGTTGCCATCACTAAACCATCCATGGAGCTGCCATATATACAATGGTGCCTTCTCCTTCAAAGCACCGCCTCACCATCCTGGTCTTTTGTTGAGGGGGATTGGGCTGGGGGCAGTGGTCAGTCCTTCCTCGGTGCTCCCCTTTCTGACTTAAAAAGCAGAAAAATGACCACATAATTGCACCACGGAAAGAAAAGTTTAGAATTTGTTAATGGGGGAAGAGAAAGGAAAGAAAAAGCCTGTAGTTTCCTCAGGTATTAAGGTGGAAATGGGGTAGATGCTAGCTTGGGTACAGCTCTTTAATGACTGAATAAATAGCAGTATATGAGGCAGTTCCAAAGTTTATCAGATGACTGTATTCATTTGATCTAAATATCATATTTAGTGATTTGTGCTGATTCTTCAGTTTGTGGGATTAGTTACAGTTCATTGTAAGTTCTAACTGTATTTCCATGTATTGTGTTAAGACCTGATTCAAGAGTAGTTTTATTTGATAAAAACCAGATGTTCTTAAAAGAGACTCTCTCCTTCACAGTACAAAACATTATTCTTAGCAATTGTATGTACCTTGCAAAATTAATAAGCACAGCATCTCCCTGTGTGACATATGACATTATTATATTTTTCCCTGTTGAGGGACTTTTAAGCCGTTGGGGTCACGACCTCTGTGCCTTATGAGAAATGGAGAAGCACATGGTTCTAATTTTATCTTCAACCCTGCCCTCCTGCTGACATGTATGTTTACAATACGGTTCATCTGTTGACCCTTCACTCACATTTAAAATATTAGCTAACATTTTTTGGTCCCAATCACAACGGTGCATGGCGATTAGCTTTTAAGACCAGTTGTTTTCTTTATTGCCTTTTGACACGCACATCTTATCCGAAAGCCCTTGACTGTTTTTCTAATTTGAAAACAGCACCAACCACAAACCCAACTGCAGTTTGTCTGGACGCTTCTGCTCTCATGACGCAGGGCACTTCAGATCTTTAAGTACACAATATCATCCCACTCGCAGAGGAGACGGGAAATGTCCTGTGGTGGTTAGAGACATCCCTGAGGAGCTGCCTGGCTCAGACCCCGCTCTTGGCCGCCCTTCACTCCCAAGCCGAGGTGGGTTGGGGTGAGCTCAGCCTGACACGTGTCCTGGGGGACACAGACTCTCCCCCAAGTCCCCCTGCACAAGGCTCCCTGAACACAGTGGCTGGATCCTGCTACAGGCAAGGCAGGAAAAAAACCCTTCCAGAGAAACCAGCCCTTTCCCTGATCCATGTCGGGTGCTGAAAGAACACATGCTCACGTTACAGCACGAAGCAAAATAAAGTGCAACCAGATAAGCCTGACTTTTTGAAGGCGTGGGGGGGCACTAAAAAATGAGAGCTCTTTATTCTTCACTCTGTTCTCCCTTACATCAGAAGGAAGGTAAAGGAAAAAGGAAAGAAAGGGAGGGGCAAGAAATAACGCAATTTTATTTTCTTTTTAATAAGGGGAAAATTTTAACAGGAAAAAGAACAAGTACTTTCCTTTTAAATTAAAATAACAGAAAATTTAGAAAGATACCTTTAGCACTTGAATCTCTTAAAGATTTTTTTTCTTATTTTAAATTATATTTTTAAATTCTAAACATTTACATCAACAATGTATAATTAGCTCTTGTAACATGATTGTGAAAAGAACACAGAACACTTTCACTTATATAAAGCAAAATTATTGACTTGGTTATTTTCACCATACTGTATTAAATGATACCATCTTAAATGAGCTCATATAAATGTATGCCTTAGCTTAAACTGCATAATAGGGCATCACATTTGCTCGGTTCAAAATGTTTTCATAATTCTGAAGCTCAGCACTCTCAGCTTCCCTATAATCCGCTGTCCCAGTAGATATTTTCTATGTGTTTATTGATGTATTTGGCTTCCCATAAAAATTCTGTAAATAATTTTCGGGCCTGCAATGTACCAAGCTTATTACACTGCTAAAGAGACCTTCAGAAGTATTTATGCCCTATTTTTAGGGAGTAAGAGCAGGGTCTCTTTTCAGTGGTTGTTATGGGCAGACATTTCAATGAAAACTGGGCAGATTCGGGATTACCCTGTTTCTTGGCGGAAGGGATATGGATATCGCAGCTGCAAGTTAGGCTGTGAAAACACCTGGTTCCTGCAGGTTTCAACCATCTCATGTATGTCATCAAAAACCTTGAGAAGGGCTGAATAACAAGGTAGGGGAAGGACAGAGAGAAAAAAGCTTCAGACAGCTGTAGGCTAGAGCCATTGCATTGTACTGTGGAAAGAACCAGCAGAGAAAACTGAAGGAAGATGCTGTCTTCACCCTAATGAGCACAGAAGTACACCTAGACACAATGGAGACATTGCTGTGTACAGCTATAATCTCATGATAATTGCAGAGAGATTTCCTATTCTATATATTTGGGTAATCTGATGCACCCCCAGGTTGTAATTTGGCTATTTATACACATACAAATATCCATATGTATATTTGCTTAATAGCAACTGATGTACTCCGAAGCTATCTTGTAAGGGTCCAGTCCATAAATAATCCTTTTGAAGTCATTGCTCTTCCCAGTGAATCGATATCAACTGAAGAACCAGACCCTAAAATTTTCTTACTTCATCACTCGTATAATTCCGTTAATTTTTTTTTTTTTTTTCCCCCCTTCTCTTTTTTGATGGCTCTAATTGCTAGAATGGCAGATTTTGGCCTAGAGACTTGGCAACCCTGTGTCTCAGGAGCTCATGCCAACGGCAGTTGGGTGAGCAGCACTGGTTTTCAGCATATTTGGCTTTTTCCCTTTAAGTAATGAAGACATCATACTGCTTCTGCCCTCCCATCCTCCTAACCTCTGATCCTGGATGTGGAGTCTCTGAGCATGAAACATGGAGCCTCTCACTGCTGCATAAAATCAATCAAAGCCAATGCCACCAGGGAGGCTGTTACATGCCATGTTGGTAATTCACTAATCGCTTCCATTATCACTCTGGCGAGGAGGACAGATGGACATAGCACTCCTGAGTCAGCTGCAAACTGTGATCAGTTTCCACATACAACTATTTCCAAAAACTTCTAACATTAACCATCTTTTCTTGTTTGCATCTTTGGCTTATGCGGAATTCAAAACTGCATCATTAGCACGTTGGATCTGTGCCAGTCAGACAGGCATGACAAAGCCGCATTTTTCCCCTCAATAGTTGGGTGCAACTCAACTTTTGAAGAGAAAAAAACAACCCATAAATTCACCAGCTCAAAATTATACTGTAATTTATTAATCTGTCACTGTAGGAGGTTGGATTTCCTGCCTTCATTTCCACCAATACATAGCAATGCAAGTAGAGTACTTGAAGCTTTCTTAATGCCTGTTTGGTCAGAATTCCTATAATCTCGTGACAATCAACAGCAGATAGATTTGTTGCATAATACTATCAATAATGGTCAAATAATTAAAATACGGCCAAAAAGTATTCTTTATATGCTTAAAAAAAGGATCAGTAGCAGTTAAGGCATAGCAATCACACAGCACTTCGCATCAAAGCCTTTCATATTCTGCCTTTTCCATGATTTCTGAGCTCACCATGGAACTACTCATATTTTATCAATAAGGAAAAGGACACAGAAATTTTTCCAACGTGACAACTTTTCCAACGTGACAACGAATGACTTAGTACAAGAAAGAAAATCAAGTATGTCTCAGCTCTCAGTCCTCGGCTCTTTGCTTTCCACTCTGTCACTCCACTCCCATAGCCATAACTTAATGGACATTTTACTCTTCATGCAACAGTTTACAATGCTGAAGCTACTTCCTAGAGTAGTTCATGGGAACATACAGCTTTAAGCTATGGAAAACAGGCAGGAAAAACTACACCAACAGCTACTTCTACTAAGGTCTGCCTTTATGCCAGAAGAGGTCTTGGACTGCTCTGGTTCTGATACAAATCTGTCCTTTTGGTACATGGAAGAAGAACAAGTTCTTAACCTTCTCATAACAACATGAGCGTGAAAGTCATCACATAGGACCCCAAAAGATGATAAAGTGCTTTTGTGGATTGCTAAGATACAGAAGGAGATGCTGATGTACATGAATGCGAACACTTCTCTTCGGTGAATGAGGCTACCACAGTAATTTGCTGCAGCACAGCACAGTTTGCAAACTGTCAGAGTTGTCTGCATAAGCTGAGTAAAAACATTGCACAACATAAATTCTAATATGAAATAAAATATTTTACATAAAAATTTGCCACTCTTGAAATACATACTGTTAAGAAAACCCCCATCTTTGCTCTAAAAGAATCTACTTGTTTATTTCCACCAACTTTTTAGAAGATGGAGTCTTTCTAGCTTTGTAGTCATGTGAACCAACTCCTAGAATAAAAGATGCTCATACAGAACATCTCTCCTCTCAAATCTTTGCTTCCCTGGTGCTGAAGAGCACCACTAAGCATCATGTATCACTGCTGATCCATGAGTTCATTTCTGTTCTACTGTAACACATATATTTATGTGATTAGTAAACATGATTAGTAAAACACATGAGCAGTCACATTTTGCAAACTTTTTATGTCAGCCCCATGGTTTCAGGGCTTCTGTGGACCAAGTTTACTGGGAAGACACTGAAAATGGTGGTTCTGTAGCAACCAAAGAGATCTGCAAGAATGTGCCTTGTAGTCACATTAGCTAAGGCCCAGTATATGAAGAAACAAAAAGTCAGGTGGAGCTGTTTCATCTACATCTTTATATCGGTTGCATTTCCTTGTTGCCTGCCTCTGATTTACAAATCAAAACTAACTTACAGTCACCCACACAGATTTACTGGCATATAGTATATCCCCAATTACATCTGATTTGAATTTGACACCGCATGCTTCAAGCCTGAGGCTTAATCCATTAAACCAGTCCTTTTTGATTTCAGGTTGGTAAACCCAAACCTGACCTGCAGGGGCTTCTTTGAATAAGCCCTGGAAACAGAGTACTTCCAAGGGGAAACGCGGGTTGCTGGGTGATGCAGGGACCCCAGGGCGTACCAAGGAAGGAGCTGCAATGTCAGCAGCAACACTGCAACAGGCTCCAGCTGGGAAGAGTGCACTTGTCCTCTGTACTCATAGGGGGATTACTGAATAATTCACTATCAGTCACTGCAATAAGGCATACAAGATCTTAGCAGGGATCAATGTAACTCCTCGTTAAGCCAATATATAAGGGGTTAAGACTCACCCTTCTGGTTTTCATGCACTCTTGACAGCTTCTCATTGCTACAAACCTCCTCTCTGCTCCCACTGCCAGTCAAGAAGAGATTGCACAAGGCTCCTAAAAGCTGCTGCTCTACTTAATTGCTTCTTGGCCGTGGCTGAAAAGCCTGAGGTACTGAGCTGAGGTCAGTACAAGTACCAGAGGGTTCAGCCACATTGCTACAACATGTGCAAGAGCATTCAAATGTATTTGACTCTCCAAATCAAGCAAACTTGATTATTTTTGATTCCTCTGACACATGTGGCATCATCAGCATCAGTTCAGCTCTTCTGATCCGCTGCAGCTCGCTGTTCCTCCTCTCCACACCTGGTTTCCAATTGATCTTTTGTCTGGGACAGGACTCTCTTTAGTCTTTTTTGTAAAAACCTACTGAGAAGAAGGCTGGGCCTTGACATACTACCATAATTCAAATATTATGGTTACTGTTAATAATAACAAGAGCAACAAGAACAGACATTTATGTCACATTGATACTAGAAGCGCTGTGTTGACAGCTTCACTTCTGCAGAGGTAAACACTGATGTTTAAAACCATAAAAAGCAAGGGAACGTTAAGTGTATGCTGACTTAAAAGGAGCTTGCTTGAACTGTTACAGCACTGTGGAAGACATAACAAGAAATGCTTCAGATACTATATACACACAGATTTATGCACACATATACTTTATTCATTTTTGCATGATGGATTTTCACACAAATCCTTTGCTGAAATTCAGAAAACCATCAAGTTTTCCATTTACTCAGATAAAACAGTTACAAAACATTAACTCCACTGAGGATGATTTAAGCAGAGAAAGAAACTCAACAAAGTGAAAAAGCACTTTCAAATTCTAACTGTAGCAGATGTTGTTTTGGTCATTTCTAGCTGGCTGTGAAGTTAGAGTCCCAGAGCTGTGGTTTTGTATGTGGTTCAAATGTTGGCTGCATTTATGTTGGGGAAAAAAAAAAAGATGCTTGCATGCAGGACCTGGCATGCATTGTTTAAAAAAAAACAAAACAAAACCCCAAACCATGGCTGTCTTCAATTATTTTCCATTACAGCATTGTCTGCATGTAATTGCTTCATGTTTTCCATTAAGGAGTGCCAAATAAATGAGCATGTTAGAGTATAGGATGTACAAATTCCACTGGTAATGCTGCCCTGTATCAGTAAATAACATGAAACACAATCTCCCTTGACCTGTATGACGTTTTCATACAATTAATCTGCGTTTTTCAAGTGTCCAACATTATTTACCGTATCTTCTATCAACAGCTGAGACTGGGGACTCAGAGAAAATCCAGGCGATGGGAAGTTAGACAGTGATTTCAAAGAGGTCTTAACTGGGGCTAAATGGTCAAATGCCTTGTAAATTGGGCTGTTGCCAGAACGTGCAGACAGGGATTTGGGGTTTGTCTCTTGTTTTGTTTTTAAAATCTGAGAGAACTAAGCATCGCATAGATCTTTTCTATGCACGACAGTAAGGACTTTCTACAGGTTTCCACAGATTTGAAGATTAGGCCCCACATATCATTTTGGTTGATCCCCAAAATCAACATTTTTATCATTAGTCTTTCTGTACGAGGTTTTGTCTGCTTCTCTATACTGGTTACTTGGATCAGACTCATTAGGCTAGAGACGACAGGAGCCCCAAGGAGCTGGTGCCTAGGGATCCCTAGCAGTGCCCTGTCAGAGCACGGCTTGGGCATCCCTTCCCAAAAACAGAAGGCATGCGGTAGCAAAGCATGCCAGGAAGCATATTGTGCCAAACATGATGCAGGATAATTTCTATTATGGCAGAATCCAGGAGACACTGTCATTTCGCAGCTGTTAATGTCCTCCAGCACAGAGCTGAGCCTGGACTCAGCTCAGCTACAGTGAAGTTTTGCTTTTAATATCAACTTATTAACACCTATAACTAGAAAATATAGTATGCAGCCCAGAATAATTATGTTGTACATCAGTTGTTAATATACCTGACCTATAAAAATACACGCATGACTACTTCTGCCAAAGGGATCTCAGTAAGCAAATTGGCTAGCTTTGGCAGTTCATAAATAAGTTGTAATTACCCACTGGAAACAGCATAATTACACCTTAGCTGCAACATAGCAATACCCTTCCCTTATTACTGTGACCAAACTATTGAGATATATAGTTCTAGACAAAATAAATTCATGATCTTTGCGTTATAAAGATTGTACTACTGCATCCCTTCCTTTTTCTTATCTGTGCACTACCCCCCTCAGCAGTGTTAGTTGTAAACTGGAAACTGCAGACACTTGGGTATAGCCAGCTGTGCTTCAAGATGGGAAATTTGAGCGTATGCACACTCTAAAATGAAATTCAAATAACAGCAGAAAAAACAAAACAAAATTTCTCGTGTAAAAGAAAGACACAGTCATGCTATTTTACATTAATGAGGGAATGATGCCCAAACGCAGACTGATACTGTGTCATAAAAACATCTGCAGAAGAAGTTTTGAGAAGGTGAAGAAGTTATGATTTGCTGTGGAAAAATACTCAACTGCTATCTGAGCTATTCTTAATTGAACTTGACAGTAGACATGTGCACTGACACTACTAGGACATTCAAAAACTGAAGCTGGATCAGCTTCCTCATGGAGCAAGAGAGAAATATATCATCTGTTAAAGAGGCTGAATTTTCACTGGAATGGTTGTGTTTTTTAAAAACCTGATGTGATAGGGAACAACAGCAAGTACAGCACACATTGAACAGAATATATTTTAAGTACAGCTGTTAATTCATATGAATTTTGAGGGGAAAAAAATAAAAATACAGAATATACACAGTTTTTAACCTGGTGGTATGATTGTACTTGCATATTTGCTTAAAAAAATAATTGGTTATTTGTTCAGACTACTTCCAAAAAGCAAGTGCTTACTCTGAAAGCAAAATGCTATTGTGCTTAGAGAGCAGACTTTTTCTCTTACATGTACAACAGCTTTCCGTGTGCTGTGGGCTTTGGGCTTCTTCAGGGAGGATAGCTGTCTTCCCTGCCTTTAAGTAACTCCTAATACAATGGGGTCCTGATGCTGACTGGATCCTACTGCAAGAGAAACTATCCCTCCCAAACCTGAAAAAAAGGAAAAAAAAAAAGAAAAAAAAGGAAAAAGACTATATGTCTGAATCTGTTCAGTTACAAAGATCTGCTTCAAAAACATACTAACACTGCAAAATGGAACCAAGTCCTGTTCTCATGTCTGTTTCACTTACAGCTTGCATCTAGTTAGCAACCTAAACTACATTCCTCAAATATTTTCCTTTCCAGAAAGAAGACACCTCCAGTATCAACTTTTGCTAGCACATACCATGGTGAAGTAGCCTTTCTCAGACCTTTTAATTCTACCTCAAGCACCTTATTCTGTGAGCAATCTCATGGACTACAGAGGAAAACTGCTAGTACTGTTCAGCACCTTGGGATGCACGCAACGATACAGTTTTAGACAGCCAACTTTGAAAGAGATTACCTGGCCGTATATTTTTTGAGATGGGAATCGTTAGATTCTCTCCTCGGATGTGCATGCATAAAACCAGAACGTTTCCCATGGAAGGCAACAGTGAGGGTTGGAACATGGGCTCAGTTGGGTGGGAACCAGAAGACCCCTTGCAGCTCTTTCGGATTACGTCACTGTCTGCTGAGTGCTTTGTAGCACTGGGTCTTTGGTGGTAGATGCTAACACTTGCACAATCTTGCCATTATTTCTTCTGAGAAAGAGATAAGAGTAGAATGCTGGTCTAACTGCAGTTAAAGGAATACTTTCATTGACTTAATTGACTTAGATTTGGATGTCCCAATCTGTGCTTTGCCATTTTTCACAAAATAGGAGTAACAGAAATCAAAGGTGTGGAGGCCGTACGATTTTCAGAGGAGCGTGACTGGTGCATTTTGCAAAACAGCACGTGAAAATGAGTCCAATTGAAATGCAGAAGCTGGTTCCCTGTGCAGCGTTCCTTGCCACGTATGAGCTCAAACTTGGGATTCATAACAGGGGATTGGAAAACAAGAGATAAGGAACTCTATAATCTTTAGTGACCTAAAGAAGAACAAGAATAAAAGCCCCAAGTTTCTCACGGTAGGTGAGAAATGAGGCAAGTAAAATATATGCTTCCTTTTACACCTAAGTCTACCAGTGCCTTTCCATGTCTTTTCTACATGTGTAACTGGGAAGTAATCATTTTCTACAGCATGCCTTTTCAGCAGCTGTTAGGACATCTGGATAGAAATCCATCTGGTGCTTAGCACAGCAAACACCACCATAAACTTTCAGAGATTCCCCTTCCTTTTGCACAGTTACATGAACATGAAACAGCAGCCGGGCTCTGAAGTAAGTCCTGCTTCCAGGAGAGGAGGTGGGAAGCTGTGAACAAAAGGCAGCTTTCAACATGGATCTTTGGATACTAACAGAAAAAGTCCTGATTCCCTACAGAGTCTCAGGGACAAGCTTTTGACTAGGTACTCCCTCCACCCCAGGTCCTCCCCAAAGGGAGCAGCATCTCCAAAGAACTGTAGAGAGTCTGATTTCATCTCGTCCCATCCTTTCCTGGGTATTTTTCCATTAGGGTTTTGCACGGAGCCCGCAGGATTAGTGAAGAGCCAGATCTGAGTCTGTCAAGTTGTGGTTCTGTTTTCAATGGTTATATATATTGTGCTCTGTGTTGAATTAAGACTACAATAAAAGTCCTCTCACTTGTTACTGTATTTGTGTAATGTTCAAATTAGACAGGAACAGTTATTGGAGAGAAACTAATCCAATGCATATCCAAAACCACATGAGGTTTTAATATAGAAACTATCTACTAACACACTGCATGGTCAAGCGGGGAAATTCAACTAAATCTATATTACTCAAAGACTGTCAAAACTGGCCCTTCTGACTGTCATCTCCCCCACTGCCCAGGGTAACAACATGGGTTCATTCAAATGCACAGTGTGACAGCCTTCTAGGCAGGATGATAGCTTAACATGATTTTGCCCTTCAGATGATCTGTCGGCTGCCTTCATGTACACGATGGAAGCCCTGGCACCTGAGAGGTGAAACGTTAGGAGGTGGCTGGGCTAAGCAAGAGTTACAGATGTGTGTTACTAAAAGCAGAAACATCTGAAATCTGGAAGGAGGATCCCAGTTCAGGTTTCTGAGCAGTGTCATATTAATGGATATAGGACTAAGTTGCGAAAGAGCCATGGTTCATGGTTAGGAGATATGTGGAGGAGTTTATATGCTCCTTGAAATATTTTGGCCCTTCATTTTCTGTATATGTGTGGCCTGGCCTATATAATTTGGGTGGGGCCCAGAGTCCCAGGTAGCTGGTTGCTACAAGAGGTGCTGATAACACAGGATCTGTTAATCAGGTTTTGAGTTGGCTACATTAAAGAACTTACTATTTTAAGCCAAAAAAAGATTTGCTACTTCTTTTAAAGAGCAATGTGGATTTCCTGGTGTACTCACACTGTACACTCAAGTGTACTCCACAGATGGAAATTAGGTGTGTGGTTTTAAAAAATTGTCCTTCATATTTACATAATATCTATTACAACAGGTTTTGATGTTTAAATTGGTACTAAATCATCTTTCATTAATGAGCTGTTCACTGCTAGCAGTAAAGATGAGAAATACTAATCGCAACCGAAAGTTAAAGATGACATGGGAAAAGTCCATAAAGTTTAAAACTGGAACTGAACTGTAAAAATTAGGAACATATATGAACCATTCAGAAGATGGACAAAGACTGGGGGGTGTTTGCATTGGCAGTTACGAGTTCGGGACTTCTGGGGACTAGTACACTCCTAAAGTTGGATCAGAACGTCAGTATATTACTGACATACATGTATTCTGTTTAAACAGTAACATCTTCAACCTGAACAAGCCTTTTGGCAGATCAACACCAGCACGGTTTTGTTTTTAGAGAGAGACAATTAAAACAAGTGCTGCCTAGGACTACATTCTGCCCTGAAGCTCTGACTGCATTAATTTCTTGTATTATGTAGTTTATCAGGATCTTATCCATGGAATAGTTTGCTCAATTAACAGCTCAAAAGGAACAGATTGCATTAAAATGTTGTGGGTCAGGGGAAAATTAACTCCAAAGTATTACACTCCCAAGCCCAAATCCTACACTTACGTTACTGTGGATTTACGCCAGTGTAAATGAGAGAAGAATTTGGCCCCTGACCTTCTCCAAGCAGGTCATTATAGTTGAAATAGTAACTGATCTTAGAAAAACATTTTTGCTGCGAGGTATTTATTTCTGTATAAAGGTTTATGGAACATCATATTCTTTGCCCTTTAAGACTGATACTGACATATGTAAACACCACTGGGCTTGGTGTGCCATAGCTTAATCCAGCCTCTCTAAATCTGGCTAAAACAATGGAAATATCTTCTGAAACCATTGTGGGTAATATCCAATATAGTTAAAAACATCTGACTGCAACCGCAAATATGCTGGTATTTGGTCGTGCTATAAAAACATTTTTATGTCAAATACAACTGGGACTAATACAGTAAACTGCAAGTACAGTTAACCCTTGGAATGAACCACGTTTAGATGCTTGAAGGTTAAGGTAGTCTGCATTGGTTGCATTTTCTTATGAAGAGCATAAAATGAATGTAGGGTATAAAAAGTAATTACTAGTACTAATAGAGTAATTGATATTTAAATAGCACTTTCCACAGTATACTATAAACACACCAGCAATGTTATAAAGTCCTGGAGGTACTAGCTATGAACCCGATCATGTCCTGTGTGCTTGGAGAAAATCCCCAGGAGTCCCCAAATGCTGCTTCTGTTAAGAGAATAAACTTGTGCCCCCTTTCCCCTCCACACCTACATGTAGTCACGTGCATACACACATAAGGATCGTTTCAGCTCTCACCAAAATGTGGTGGTGTCAGAGGGCTAATCGATGCCTAGAAAAGCACAAATGAGGAGAGAAAGGGAACGCAGAGTTAGGTGGGGTTGTGAGGGGGGTGTTTAGCTGGTACAGTGGTATTACACAAAAAGGCAGGTGGGACACCAGGGGCTCTTGGCTACAACTAAACACAAAATTTGATTAAAATAGAAGTTACTGAGAAACTTTGTTGAGGCAAATGTTTTCCAAGTGAGAGGTGTTCCAGCACGAGACCAGGGATACCGCTGAGCACACTGCAGGACCTCTGTTTGCGGCTCTGCAGTTCAAGGCCCCTGGCAGCGCTGTGCTGGGCGCTGGCTCAGTTAGAGCATCGCCTGTGACAGTTCAGTCCACCATCACCTGTTCAATACACAAATGATGGAAATGTATGTGGTGTACAAATTCTTTAAAGTATATTTTTAGATAAAACTGGTATGTGAAAGTTAAACTCGCATAAATACATAATCTACAATAACATGTTAAGACATGCTCAGGAGCCCATGTACCACGACCTAAATGGACTCGAGCACTACAAATCCTACATCTCATGAAAAGCGCTTTTGGACAGAGGTTGCTGAAAAGTCTTACTATGGTGATACAAGAAGATACTACCCCTAACTGTCCCCTGTAGGTGAAGCTGTTGTTCTTACAGCAAAGTAGGTAGAAGGGAGTGCTGTGCCACACTCCAGGGACCCATCCCTGCCAGTACAGGCATCACGGCTCAAAAGCCCTGATCTGTCTGCAGTGCGAATACTCAAACACTTGATAAAGCAGGGCTTGCGCTCTTGCACTACAGCAATGCTTTGGAAATCTACATTTGTTCTGTATTATATTAATAAGATATTTATTATGTATAAAATGTTTGTTTCATTCTTTGTGCCATTCCTCATTCTTCTCTGCAGAGCATTTGGGGAGTGAATGGATGTTTCAATCTCAGGTCTTCCCTGACTGGTAACAGCTAATTCAGAGCAAGCCATGTATATAGCAAGAATGTTTCTCTCCCTATACATTGCTTTGGATTTATTTACACTGAATTTCATCTGCCAGTCACCCAGTATCATGCAACTCCACACAATTAGTTTTAATTGCCATTAGCTGGAATAATCTCGAATCACTAGCAATCACTGTCAGCTCACCATTGTGCAGATCATTTATGAATACATCGAACAGCTCAAGCTCCAGGCCAGATCCCTGTGGGAATATACCACTACCTCTCTAGCCATTTACTCAGGCATTGCTTCCCATCTTTCAAATCTGTGGGTGATCCATGAGACTGTTCTGAGATGATTTAAGAGTTCTTTAGCAGTGATCGTGTCAAACCCCTCTGGCAATCCATACACAGCATTTCAAACAGGTCACTCTTGTCCATGTGAGTGGTGGCTCCTGTATGTGCTCTTACACTATTCCCTGGCTGGGAAGTCATTAAAATATTGTTTCCTACTGTAATATAAATGTCAGCTTTACACTTCTAAAATAAATAAACAAGGCTGCTACGGACTTCAGCCGTAGTCATTTTACAGTTATTTGTAGAAACAGAGCAAATAAGATAACCTTCTCCAGCTGCCTGCAAATCCAAACCTGCCCAAGTTTCCTTGACCTTCACTACTAAGTCATCAGTAACTTATTTCAACTAACTTACAAATATTGCTGCAATCTGTTTTTGTATTAGGAAGCAGCCAGTGGTTTTTACTTGCACATTCACTACAAACTTCTTCATCCTCACAGTCTAACTACTTGTGTAATTTTAATAAGATCGTCTATATGGCTGAAGATGCTGAGTACCCCGACATCAGTTCATCAAAGCAGGTACACAAGCAGGTTCCTCACTTAACTGCTAACCCTGTCCAGCCACACACCAGGTCTCACTGACCTCACATGCCTCTGCCTGTGAAGAACAAGAACAACACCTATACCTGGACCTAATACTACCCCATTCAAGTCAAGGGCAGTTTTTCCAGCAATGCTATAGAAGTACAAATGTAGTACTACGAAAGTTGTCAGCTGCTCAGCTAAAGCCCTCAGCACCTTCCAGAGTCAAGTCAACATCTCCCTAGCAGTTACATGATGAACCTGGATGCTAATAACTCAAATTGCCATGTCTGAAAATATTACTAGGAAACATAGTTAATTGTTACTGAGTTTAACTCAACCATTCAGCCTTTTCTATCCACAATAACTTCGTAATCAGATAGCGAGTACTGAGCTCCTGTCTTATTGATCCTGTTGATCGATGGTCAATATCCACCACAGCAAGAATACAAATAACATCCCTTAACGCACTTCATCATTCGGCATCCTTTTTGAATGAGCTGTCAGCATTGTTAAATGCTGGCATTTGCAGACTGGTTGATCCTTACTCTCCAGGTGGATAAATCTGAACAGACCCAAATATCAAAGGTTCTGTTATCAGTTCACATCACAGTTTAACAATAGCTTCAACTGCATTTTGTTAGTCAAGAACACAAGTCTCTGGTTTAATACCCAATGCAGAAGAACCAAAGTTATCCTCTACAAAATGAACAACAAAGTTTTAGTAGCTTATCACAGTGATGCATTTGCTTACTTCATGTTTTGATTTGAGAATTTAAACTCATATTTATATATTCCAGTATAGAAAGGCTTTGTGAACTAGGTAAGAAAGCATAACCTGTATTTTACTTTTTGGTGTCAATGAAACAGAAGCCGGCTTAATTGTGTAATTCCTCTGATCTTCATAATTGAGACCATCCCATTAGTACTGTATCTCATATGTAACTGATGAAAGCAAATGAGTGGGGGATGAATTTATTTGATTTTCAGCACTGTAACAGCAGCTGGTCAGCAGGCTTAGTCCAGTCCTGCCTAGTAAAAGTAGTTCAGGACCAGTGAGGTTTAGATCTTTTATTAGAAGAGGTTTGGGAGGAAATGCAAAATATTATTCACAACCAGAGAGCTGGAGGGCAGGAAAAGTGGGGACCAACCATGAAGCATTAATATGTACTTCCTATTCTAATTAGTGTGCCAATGAGAAAAGAGTGGGATATGTAGTGTCTATTATCCTCAACCTACATACATTTTAGTAGGGTATTTATATATACCTCACTATACCTATATATAGTTTAACTTGTTTCTTTTAAGCGAGGGTCAAATTATAGCAAAATAAAAATCCTGCCAAGTTCTGCTGAGAAGTCCATCCCCTTCCTGCTTCTCCTCCTTCCCTCAAATGGATACTGCCAGCACACTAGTGCTGAGTAACAGCTGAGAGATGGACAAAGAAAGCACAAAACTATCTTCCTGTAACAGCAGTCAAACGCTGAGATACAGGAGTGACCCCCCCAAATAAATATCCTTCTGGCTCCCACAGAAGAAATTAGAAGGAAGAGTTAGCACAGCTGAGTTCATGTATATGGAGGACAACACCACGTACCTCTGCAGGAGAGGAAAGAGCATAGTAAATAGCCCTTTCTGCATTCATCTGATTGCCAAATGTCTTAGCTGTGTGGGGGCACCTTCAGTTTTTCCCCAGCCAGAGGGTAGGAAGCCCACAGTCTTCTGCTGGGCCTGGGAAGAACTTAAAAGCAGACTGCAATTTTCCAAGCTGAAGGTAACTTGTCCTGTATTATCTCTAGGCTGCCTTCTTGGAGAACGTGTACAGAAAATAAACTGCACAGTGGAGGAATACTTTTCATGCCTTCCATACTGGAGCACACAAAGACTCCAAAGATTTTATTAATTCAGTTCATCCGCACTCTCAAATCTTTAGGCAGTAGGGAGTAAGCTATTTATCTTCTGGTTTCTTGTAAGGAATTCACACTAGACTCGCTGCTAAATCATTTTCCCTGTACTACTAGTACAGGAAATTAACTATAAATGAACTATGAAAACAAATCATTCTGCTACAATTTTCCACTGATATTACTTTACAGTTTTAGTACATTTAGGAAAAGCAATATAGATTAAAAAAAAGAGTTACAACTTATTTATATACTGATCCTTAAATTATGCTCTTTCCTCTTTTAACAGGCCCTAGTCATAAGATATTTCTTGCTTATTCTCCAGTGCCATACTGAAGTTGGAAGCATCCTTATGACTACAACATCATAGCATGGTTTCATAGTTAATGCTGAAGACGATTTCACTTTGAGACTACTATTTACTGTGAGTGGGAGGAGATAAAAGTCAGTTCCTTGTATTCTTTACTATAAGGCAAACAGCTTCTGACTGTTTATATAAATGGTGATATTGAGATATTCTGCGTTTTTTCAGCAGTTAGTGATTTTTTCATAATTTCCTCCCTGTGCAAACAGTACTTCATTTCTTTAGAAAGATTAAATACCAAGGATTTATGCCTTCATTAAGGTCTATGTTTTTCACCTGTTTGAAGAAATAAGAGATGGCGTACGCTAAATATGGAATGTACAATTTGCTCTGAAAATGTTTTTTAAGCAACACACAGGGGTAATTGTGGAGAAGTTCTACAGTTCTGGCAGGGGATTTACTCCATACTGTTTGAAACTCCCTTGATAAAGTCTTACACCAACAGATTGTCAAATTATTTAACATAGAATATCTGCTGAGAGATATTTATTGAAATTTAATGTTAAACTATGTGTATGCTACCAGTTGGGCTTTTTAATACCTATTTCAGGACAAATAAATCAGAAATGACAATGCTCTGATCTGAACACAAACAACAAAATATAACTTCTGCTCCACTGTAATGCGGTCATTTCAGGAAATACAGAGTATTTAGCTTACACACTTGTGCATTTGCATCAGGACTGTATGCTCTGAAACACTAAGTGCTAGCTGGAGCGAAAGCACTGGGCAGTAAACTGAGTGCCTTTGAGTTGATGGCAAGGGTAAGTCTCCCATGCCGCAGAAAACAGGCAATAAACATCTTGTTCTCCACACTTTACAGTAGATGAACCATGTAGAAATGAGGCTTTCCACCCCTACAGATTGCAGGCTGGGGCTGGTGGCTACAGTCGTGCCCATCCGTTTTAAGGTAGTTTACCATTTAAATAGCTAGGGTAAAATCCTGTGAGGATGTGGAGTGGAAGTCTTTACAGGGGTGAGTGGGAGCAAAACGTGCTCCTGCTTTTTTCTAGCAGTACGGCAGTGGCTGTTAGAACTGGTGGAGAAACCATTGTTTTTAAATAAAAAAAATTGTAAGTCTGCAAATTGAAATCTGCAATTCAAAAAGCAGTTTTCTGTGAGAAATCCTGAGGCAGATATTTCTGAGTGAAATCCCGACTCTGCTGAACTCAGTGGAAAACCCTCACTTCCTTCACTAAAGGCACCATTTCACTTTTTGTTGGAATTTCTTTCAAATTAACGTTTTCCTGCAGAAAATGTTTAAACTAACTTCCCCCCCCCCGCCCCCTTCCCCAATAGGAATTGCTTTTTTGCCAGAAGCATTTTGGTCAGACCTACAAAGGAGCTGTAGACAGAAGCCATGAACAGATGTCCTCTTCAGGACCCTGCTGTGAGTTGGAAGAGGTTACTACTCTCAGCTGCTCAGCACCATTCCCTGCTCTCCTCATTAGGGATCACCCCCACTGATGTGCTCATTGAACAGTTTGTATGAACACTTCCTACAAGGCCCAGCTTCAGGCTGAGCCAGTTATCTTGGTGCAGACCAACAATGAGCAAAACAAATGGAGTTGATTTTGCTTAAAACAAATGAGGGAGCTCCTACACAACTTGCTGTGTGAGTAGATGGAGAGGGCAGGAGCCTCTGACAGGGGAAGAGCAGTGAGTAGCTAAAGGTGGTAACTTCTTCTGGTGACGTGGCTGGATTTGGAGAAGTCTGTCCATGGCTTGGAAACTAGCAGTCCCTCCAGTATGTAATGCATGTAGAATTAGTTTGACTTCAGGAAGAACCTGGCTCCAAGGCATTCAACTAAAAGAGCATTTGTCCTGAAAGACATTGAAAGCTACTAAGGAGTAACAGAAAACGGCTACCCAACCTGTAGTTCAGTAAGAATCAGAAGTAAACTAAATGATGGTGTAACTTCTTACTGAAACACACATTGTTGTAGATTCTTGAACATCAGCATCCCTCAACTGCTTTGCAGCTCTCGGGTGTATTTTGGCCCTTGAAATGTGCCCCACGTAAACCCTGTGCTGGAACCCAGCTGCCCTCACTGGACAAGCAAATAGGCAATCCTTCCAAGGCCACAGATTGCTTTCAGGAATCCAGAAACATTCACAGGGGTTCTCACATCTTCCTAACCACAACAAATAGTTAGTCAAGTTACCTTTGTTAAGCAAACCAATTTTCATTGCTTTCATTCAATAGGCCTTAAAATAGAATTCTTGCCTGCTTTATTTTGTCAGATGTAAAGAAAACTGA
This sequence comes from Burhinus oedicnemus, assembly GCA_008921705.1. Lineage (NCBI taxonomy): Eukaryota > Metazoa > Chordata > Aves > Charadriiformes > Burhinidae > Burhinus > Burhinus oedicnemus. The sequence continues at coordinate 1,348,680 of VFFE01007048.1, forward strand.
GAAACTGTATCCATTGTTCTTAAAAGAGCTTATTAGTGAAACAAAGACCTTTTTTTTTCCAGTGAGTGCTGTTTGTGCAGTTACTTCATGACATTTATTTGGATTCAGTCCCAGGGGAAAAAGGCCAAATTCAGTTTCAGCATTTGCCTACTACAGCATAAACACAGTCATTAGTTAAGAGATCTTTTTTGGCGGTCTTTATGTAGCCTCCAACATCAAAGCACGTGATATTCATGAAATAATCAAAGCAACATATGTACACTGAAGCACTGTACGTACATTATTTTTCAGTAGCCTAGCAATCCTCAGAAATTTGAAGAGGTTCTCCTAGGCCTTGAGCCAAAGCCCTTGGAAGTCGATGGAAATTTTTTTTTTCCCTTTGACTTCAATGGATGCCGAGTCTGGCCCTCAGATAATCACTGCCATGTTAATGGCAAACTACTTTCCATTTTTGTATTAATTTCCTGCCCGAGTAAGATACAGGGCCGAAAGCACTGGAGAATGGAATCATTTGCCCTGTTTATAGGCAGGGCAGAGAAAGCCTGGGTAACGGCAATCAAATCCCCCCCTTAGGGCTTCACTGATTCGTCCTAGCCATGGGATGGAAGAGCAACTGGACACTGTTCCTTTGCCACAGCTTTTCCCCTTACTAAGGACACCATTAGCAGTACAAATAACTGCAAACCATCACGGTGCTCTTTGTGCTGTGTCCACTAGAATTGGGAACAAGGCCAATTTCTTTTCTCCTCTAACATCAAGCTGCTGGCAGTGATTTGTCCTCTAGGTACAAGTTCTTAGGGAGATCCTAGCTATCTCATACCTGATTTTGCCTCCCATTTTTCTACATCCTGCCATGGTTCTGGCACTGCCTGTACTTTCAGCTCCTGTGTAATATCACGGCTCCTTTCCAGGTGCTTCAAAGCCAAAAAAAACCCCAAAAAACCCTCAGTAAAAAAACTACAAAGTAATGCATTTGCCAATCCCTCCCAACACGAATGAGTGACACTATTTGACATGAGTCAGGTAGGGGAATAAACTTGCCCTTCTGTCAGCATCAGACGGTGCATCTGTCCCTCAGCTCTTGCTCTGCATCTGCTCTGGGGCACTGCTGAGAAGGTCTGGCTTTTGAACAATGCAGAAGTATATTTATATAACCTGGGTATATTTCCCTTTACTGAGATCCTGAAGTATCAAAATCCTTTTCAACTGTTTAGCAATTAAAAAAAAAAACCAAGAAGGTTTGTTAAAGCTGCTGAAAGGAGGACCTTGAAAGTACAGTTTTCACAGAAATTAACTGGGTTGATTAGGTCCTGCTTTAATAACCATTAACTAGTCTTGAGCCTGAGACAGCAGAAAAATTGTGGATGTGAAAATTAGAGGATAATTGGTGGCAGAAGGATTTAGGAGGAAAATTTGCAAAGGCACCAGTATGACTGACCTCTCTTAATACCACTGTGGTACATGAAGAAAAGTGATTTTTATATTGCTAGGATTCTAGTTCAGAAGATTGAATGCACATTCAATCAGAAAAAACTACATGGTAGCACGGAGAGTTGGTAAGTGATAGCAGCCTTTAGGCTCAAGATTTGAAAAGTTAAATTCAGTTTTGCAATACTAGAAAAGAAACCCAATGCCTTTAGTTTAAAAAAAACCAAACACCAAAACCACACACACACACACGCTTTAACCTGGAAAAGGAAGGTGGATTGGTAAATATTTTGTTTTGAAATGCTGGCCAGTCACTTCAGCTGTTTGAGAAGGAACTTTATTTTTGCTCTGTCACCGTGTCTGTCCTGTCTGGTTCAACACTGCAACAGGGGCTGTTCCTTCCCTGTGTGTGCACATCAGTCCAACACAGCCATGTGCAGATCTCCGCTGCAGTGGTACAACTAATGAATGAAGTGATGATTAAGCAAAGTGTGGAAAACAAGACTAATATTTAATAAGACTCTCAAGTTCACTGTCTGAAATGATTGTGAATACATGGCCTGATTTGATTAAATGAAATTATTTTAATGAAAGAAATTTGCAACGTTTACTGGCAGTAGACAAGATTTGCTGAAGTTGAAACAGTTGGCTTGGGAGGGACATAGGCCCTTCTGGAGAGTGAAACCTAAAACTAAACCCCCGTAAGGACCAATGATAAGTAGTTTATTGTTAGCTGAGTGAAAACAGAGTTCTGAAAAAGAGAGTGAGAGAGCGGGACAGTGAGTGCATGGGCAAAGGACTGCAACAAGGTTTGAATTTTACAAGAAGCAACTGATGGAATATAAAGACGGTATTCAAAAAAACATATAAAATCCATGAAGGTCAAACAGCAAATCATAATGAATTTTAAAATAAAATAACTTTGAGACATACTTGAAGGCTCAAAATAAAATGAATTTAGTAGAACTATTAAAGACAAGATCCAAATCCAAATGAGGTTGGTGGAAAGACAATCACCGACTCCTACAGAGTTGGACCGGGACCAAAGAGAACAACAAAGAAATTTCCAATGACTGAAAAAGAATCAAGAAAATCTCAGTGGTTTCTTCACATCTGTGTTTGATAACAAAGAACACTGGCAACGTTCATGAAGGATGTGTTTGTGGGTACTAATGAGGACAAAATAAAGGAATCTGTGAAGTAACCAAGTACAGGAACAAAATAAAGACAGATAATGAGTAGCAATGGATTACACCCAGAGATGAAGCACAGCATTTTGTGAGTGCACACTGTAATTTGTCCTGCTCTGTTGAGGAAAGTCCTAGAAATAGATACTATATAGTGTTTCTGAGCACACTGTGCACCTAATAATTAAATGTCAGTATTTAAAAATCAAATAGAAGGCTAATATTTTTACATACATTGTGTTTTTAAAAGAGTAATATATATTTTGGCATGAAATTAGTAAATGAAATCGACATTTTTAGCTATTACTTTCAGAAATACTTTCTTCACAAAAAACAAGCCATGACATGATTTGTGATGAAATGGGAAGGATTTGGACTGAAGGTCTGGAGTCCTGCTTGTTTCTGGTGACTTTTTTTTTTTCTTTAAAAGAATCATATCAACAATATACAAGCTAAAACTTATATGGGCCTAGAGCACACTCACTAGATTTAAATATGTCATTATCAGAAGGAGCTTAGGCATGTCTGAACAAAATTCTCTGTATCTTTGTGTACAGACATGCCCTGTGGCAATCCACGGTTCTTTGTCTCAACACATCTTTAGGAATTGCAGTGAATTAGAGAAGTATAATTTCCTAGGCTAGCACCTTCATCATCCTTTCCTGCATGCTACGCTGTTCCTTTGTTCTTGCAGCACAACGTCATAGCTGAATGCAAAAGTCTGGACTGGTGATTAACGGGTTAACTGCAAATTGCTGAAGGTGCTTTGTACTGTACTTTGCTGTTAATTGTCCTTTACCTGCTATGCCTGTTCCAGCTGAAGAAGTTGGGAAGACAGGACAGACCCCCAGTAAAGCACACATATGCAGTGTAGTGGAAGAAATAACGTGGTATTTGCAAAGTCAGATACTAATGCTGTTTAACAGAAAACCGTCAGGATATTATTCCTTTGAGTAAGACAGAACAGACCATTCAGAGACATAAACATCAGTGCTACTCCGTGAGCTCAAACTGACTGCAGTTCTTCCATCAGTCAGTCCCTGTGCAACTGTTATAATCTCATGACCCAGCTGTGAACTGTTCCCTTCAAAAGCAATTCCTCTGGGCATTGGGCTTCTGATTATCTGAGAGCCAGATGCAAACAGAAGACCTGCACCACATATTTTAGGTGCTATTGAAATGCAAATATATATAAGGTATATTCCTTCTACTTCTCCTGGAGACACATATTTCAAGTTGTTTCATTTGCAATACAAATTTATTATGGGAAAATACTGTGCTCTAAAGTCACAAAGAGGTAGCATACTCTTAAAGGTCTACAGATATTACCCTGATTTCTGCCCTCCAAGAACCAGGAAGACTTTAGACCTCTGTGGTTTCATAGGTAGGATTGCAAAAATGCCCTGCGGTACAAGCTCCTACACTTCAGTCTGAGCTGTTCTAAATGTCCAAAAAGATGTAGCCTCTGGCTCTCCATCATTTCCTCTGGGAGACGAGTTCTACTATGTCAGAGCTTTTCTCCCTGTTCTGTAATACATAGCCCCTACTGATATTTAATGATATAAACCACAGCAGATGGCTGGCAGAGTGCTGTGCTAAACTAATAGCAACTCCTTTAGGCATTTAGAAGCTTGAAAAATCTTGGAAGAATGCTCGAATATGGATTGTAACTAACATAAAAGGGAGCCACTGAGATAACATTATGGATATTTTTGTCCTACTTGAAATGTAGGACCTGTCACTGTTACCAATAAAACAAGAAAGATTTTATTAATAAACTGAAAGGGAGTCAAAGAAAAACCTTCCCTATACATAAACTGAGTGTTCTTTATGCACGCACTAACATTTTGCCTGCTTTCACAAAAAAACATTTTGTATATGCTGCTCTTTCGAGGAAAGGCAAAGTAGCAGGTGATGGTGTTTCATGGTGTTACACATCCTGGCTGCAAATTCCTGAGGGAACATCCCAGTTTGAGATCCCAACAGGGAGCACCAGCCCAGTGTCCATTCCTGACTCGCTGACTTTGGGGACTTGGTGGGTGCCAGGTACAGGTGTGGAGCTGGATACTTGAATGAATGAAGAAGCAAATCACTAAATCTGACCTTAAAATTAAAGCTTCCAAGACATTTGCTCTATCAAAGCAAAGTGAAGTTCAATGTTTCCAAAATCCTTCTCTTGATCTCTAACAGTAACCTCTAAAATATATTTAAGTGTTCCACTCCCACTGACTGTAGGTACCTAAATGCCTCTTAGTACCTGTCTGACAAGAACAAGAGCTACTTGCTTGAATAATTTAAAATTTGAATCAAGAGCCACTTTTGCCTTTGTCCTTCCAGTTCTTCCAAAACCCAGACATTTTACTTTCTTTAGACCAGAGGTAGCAAAAATCAAGTACAGTGTTTTAAAATCCTTTCCCTTTTGCTCCTCACGTTTCACTGGCTGTGAAAGAGGACAGTGATGTATTATGTGCTTTGGCTAACGATGCTCCAGCCTGCGCTGCTGCGGTACTGCACAGCTCGGCCAATAACCCGTCACTGCGCCACCGCAGCTCAATTCGTTTTATGAAATGCTACTGTATTTTCTTAAATGGAAAACAAACAATGCCCCCGAGCTGCGCCCCAATCCCCAGCAGCGATGCTGGGGAAACTAATAATGTCAAAGCTCAAACTACAGGAGCACGATGCTGAGTTTTTGTCATAACTTGCATAGAAAAACAGGGTCTGGAGAGCCGCTGATTTCTGAGAAACAGTGTATTAAATAGACTTTTATAGCCTGAAGGGTGGGGGGACAACAACTTCTGTGAGATTTTAATGAACAGACATTAAGGCTCAGACTACAAATAAGTCACTTGGAGGACTGGTATGTACACACACTGGTGTAACATTCCTGTAGATTTTATTTCCTGCGATTACAGCCCCTGGGTGGAATGACAGCTCCCAGTTATGGGGCAGGGGCTGGCTTGGCCAAGCACCCTCTCCAAGGTGGGAGCTCTCCTTCACGCAGGCTTGGCACACAGAAAGGGATGGGCTGAACTCAAGCAAATAGAAGTTTAAAAAAATAAATACTTCAATATTTCAGTACTTTCAAAACTTCACAAAGTTTATAAAAGGGAATGCTTGTCTATACTTAGGTCACATATAAAGCTGCATTTACTTTGTAAATCTACCACCTCTCTTTTCCCCAACTCCTCTCCATTCAAGCCAGGTGCCTTTCATTTTTCCTTTATGAACTTAAAAGCACTGCTTTGGTGTCTGGCACAGTCTTCTGGCGCTCCATCCTACCTTAAACTTTTGGTAGGGGAAACTGGAAGGATTTGCAGGTAAAGAGTGAGAAACTTCCTTTCTATAAAAATCCCCATTTAAATTCAAAATTTCAGAAAAGTAGCAAAACTTGTTATACAAGGGTTTAGTTCCCAGGTCCACACCAGGGGCTGAAGAACTACTGCGTCTGGGCCTTCTCCTTGGAGTCTTTCTTCTCCCAAGCCACCAGCTGGGCTGGAAGAATATTGCTGAAATAAGTGGGTAAAGCTGGTGTATCTTTATACTTTGATGGAGCTTCCCTCCTTTTTAGTGTTTGCTGAACCAGAAAACGTAGGTCACAGAGAAATACTCAACTCAACTAACAAACTGCATTGGCAAGGGAATCTAGAAATGACCATGCCAGGGGAAAAAGGTGCAGCTTTAATGTATTTATCAGTTGGTTTTATGATTTTTCTTGTTCCTGGGGACACCAAAGCGTGGAAAAAACAGGAAGGCAGAGATTTGAAAGAGAAACAGTGATAGATCAGTAAATACATAGTTAGTACTTTACTTTTTAGAGTGTTTTTCCAACATATGCCTGAATTTTTACGTGTTCATCTCCGAGATCTATTTTTGGTAGTTGAATTAAACAGGAATTTTGCCAGTGACATCCAGTTGACTAGGGCCTGACCGCGGCTTTGTCACACATTATTCAAGTCCAAGTTTCTAAAGCACGGTTCCTTGTGCATTAGAAAATCCATGTAGCCTGAAGTAGTTTCCTTGTACTGCCACTGTATTGCTTTTTGCCACTGACTTCTAACATTTACCTGTTTAGCTAAAAAGTTTTGGAGAACACATACTGAGTATCTCTGAATTTTCTTAGAGCTCTGACTGCTGGATCATCAGAGAAGTCTAAAACCAGCCTGGACTCAATGAGAGTTACACACCAGCTGGAAAGTTTCTTTTTGGCTTGCTATTGCCCAATGTAGGTGCAGTGCTACAAAATATTTAGTCTCTTTCATTTTTATGTTCTCAGTAAACACTAACAGATGTCAGCACCCATCTACTCTTAATCTAAAAATAAAACTCATTCACACACTACAAAAACACTCTTCGCTATTAGCATGACGTAAAACGGCCTTGCCTTCAAAAGCTCTGAACTGCCGATGAATGTGGTGGCATAGTTTTAAAGCTAGCTTAGAAAGATTGAACAGCAGCACGTATTTAGCTTTTTTTTTGGTAACTCTCTCCACTTGCAGATCAGAAAGTGCTTTAAAAAGCAAGGAAAGTATCACTATCTTTGTTGCACAGACAGGCAAACTGAAAAAAAGGGGAGGTTATTCTCCTAGAGACTCCCCCACGAAGCCAGTGCTGGAATACAACCTCATGAACGTCGCCCGCTCTGATGCCCTACCAGATCAAACAAGCCTCAGGGTGGTAAGGTGGCACCTCAGCTACCTGCTAACAAAACAAACATTTGCCTAGGACTTGGGTGGCTGTGCATCTTCTATGAGAACCTATACTGACTATTCACAATCCCAAGTTAACAACAGGACTAACTTTCCTTGTTCCTGCTGATTTCACTAGAACCTGAAGACCCTTCGAGACATGCTCAGCATGCTGTACAGCACAGCTTTTCTTCAAGAAGAGAAAACAAGGATCCTAAAAGTACAGAATGATGTAGCTTTTTTTCTATTTTAAACAAGAAAGTGAACTGAGTCAAGCTAGGATATCAGTGAATAAAAATAACTTTCTTCAGTAACATGCAAGAACCACTCAGGTAAACTAAAAATCTTTCAGAACTTAAAGATTATTCTGGTCAGAGAAGTTGTGAGCTGAAGAGTCGTCACTGGAGCAAACTCAGCATCATTACCTGAAGCTAGATTTAGCCGAAACACAACCTCTCCATGCAGCTGGTAGGACTAGCCTTGGTTTCTTGAGTGGTCACTTTGATGTTACTAATTGTGCACTATATTTAAGAATTCAGAATAAAGTCGTGGCCGGTTTGGCTCTTTGATGAGCTATTATTCATAAGCAAATGGGGAGGTCACTGTGAGGACATGCTGGGTGTAGCTGAGGTTAAGCACAGCAAAACAACTGTTCTCATTTCTAATTTGAGCAACATAGCAATTACTCCTCCCTGACCAACCTGGAAAACAAACAGAAGAGTTCACCTGTTCACCTCCTCCTTTTATTGACCAGACAAGTTAAGTCACATGTTTTACTTATCCTATCATCACCACATAATTGCTTACAAATCTTCAAAGTTAGCCTGATACTCTGACAGACTTAATATGGAAATGGTAACAAAAACACATTATAGAGTTGCTGTCTTCATCCTACCTAAACAAAACATAACCTCACTTTAGGGCCTTCATTTTTCCTTAATGTTGATGCAAAATTCCTTTTCAAATCATTATACTTTTACTCAATTGACTGTTGTATCTTTTGAGTGCAGGATAAGCAGGAACAGCTCGGGAGGCAGGTGACCCTAAACTCAGAACCTGATCTAGGTGCTGGTGACTGTAAGCTGCAGATAGGAAGGATACCAAAGAAACTATGGGCTGTATGATTCACTTATTCCAGAGCCCTGAAAAATCACGTTTGCTAAGGAAAGGAAAGTGTGAAAACTAGGGACTAGGACATAGGACAAAGAGGGCAGAAGTGAAAGAACCAAAGCATACCATTGGGTGAGAAGGGCACAACAACCCCTGCTTGTTCACTGGGTCTTTCTGGTTCAGTCAACCCGTACTATCTCTGATCTTTACCCCTGCTGGGATGATAAATACTGAGCCCATCCTTGTGGATGGTTTTGTGAATGAATTGCCCACACACATACGCCAGCTCTCAGGCATGCATATAGCTTTTGGCCCACTTCGCAACACTTACTGCTAAATGCAGAAAAGGTGTCTGTTTAACTCAGTTTCTAGCATATACATTACTTGTCTACTCTTGAAGTAACAATGCTGACTATCAAGGTATACAACTCTGAAGTCCTAAGCCAGGAGCTTTAAAAGGACCTAGAGATATTGAAGGACTCTTCCCCCAGAAAGCAGGCCGACACGCTTTCTAGCATTCCTACTTACTAGTTGCTTCAAGTTCAGGCCCTTGCTACAAGCAACATCACGCCAAAAAGCAAGCAGCAGACTGACCTGCCATGCCACTTGGGCTCCATGATATTGCCACCGAGACAAATATGACCCCTTCAAACTGCAGTTATCAGTTTGCTGGGGCCCACCTGTACAAGCAGAGCTTTCTCTTCTGCAACCTGCCCAGGGTTGCCCACCGTGGACATATGCCAGAGGCTTTCTGCCCAGTGCTAGGGGAGATTGAATTTTGTGGAAGCCAGTGCTCCATTTTGAACCTAGAGGTGGCACTTCCTATGCAAAACGGAGATACTAGTCACAGCCTGTGAGGTGGTGCTCAGACCCCTGTCCCTCCTACACGCTCCCACTTTCAGTGGCCATTGAGAAGCTAAGCTCCTAGACTTCTTTGTAAATCCAAGCCATAACGCACAGGAACGACATTTATTACCTTTCTGTTTCTGACCTGACGTATTTTCTGCCATTACATGACTTGCTTCCAGCCTGATAGTACCTGTGTGAAAATCCTGTCTGCCCCAGAGCTCACACACTGTATGTGAATGGACATTGTCCAAGGATCTCTGCATAAAACGCACTCTCTGCAGCATGCCTTACTGGTAAGACCAGTTAAATGTTTTACCATCTGACCAACTGCTGATGGGCATATTTGATTTTCCTGGCATTAAGCGAATTTAAGCGTTCTGGGCACTGAACCAACATTCTGGTAATTTTCTTATAGTTTGGCTTTCCCAAGGGCAAAGGCAGAAGAACACAGAAACCATTCCAGAGGCAGAGTCACTCCAGATTCAATTCTGCAGGTTCAATTGGTATTAATGCAACCAAAAAAAAAAAAAAGGAAATCTTTTAATATTGGTATTGCAATACACACTTTTCTTTCTGGAATGTTATTTTCATCCTGTATCAGACAAAAATTTACTGCAAATCTGAAATACTGAAAATATTTTCAGAGAATGTGCTTAAACAGAAGAAACCTAAACAGAAAATAAAATCCACCCAAAGATAAATAATACAGCATTCCTCACGTCAAGAAGTGAAAGCCCCATTTACCTAGGCATGCAGAACCAAAGCTTTACAAACTAAGGGAATGTCTGCATCTTTTAATGCCTGTCTTATAAACATCCTTTTCTAATACTGTCAAAACACAAAACAGACCCCAATCTTTAAATTAACTTGTCAGCATTTGTGAGATGCTAAACTAAAGAGAAAAATACAGAAGCTGTATGTGGCCACATATGTAGATTTTGTATATTCATGATGTTTTCTTTTGCTATGTTGACGACCTCAGTCTTTCATTCCCATTAACCACAAGAGAGATGCACCTGTAGCAACTCAGAGCCTGGAAAGCAAGCCTTTAAAAATCAACTTCAATTAGCATGGCTCCGTGTCACCTGATGTACCTCTGAGGCGAAAAAAGTGGATATGAAAGTGTGTTTGTTTTCCTTTGCCATGCCTTGCAATAAGAAATTTCATTCAATATTTATCTAAGGATTTCAGTAGTAAGTAGAGAGTTTGTGGCAGTTCAGTGAATGTTTTCACAGCACTGTTGTTACTGCAGTTGTAAAGTTTCACTTATGATTGAATGTTCGGGGCTGGTAAAAACCCTGTGTCTCTTTACTGCTCACAGATGTGTCAGAAAAAAATTTACTAAATGCCTGGTTTTTATTACTGCTCTGCTGATCCTTTTTCTGTGGACATTCCAAAATGCAAGTTAAATCCGATGGTGAATGTATCTTCCAGATATTCACATTAAAGGACGTAATTCATGTAACATAAAACATACTACCATAACAAAGCTGTAAGATTTAAAAACAGATTTTTTGGAAGGACGATCTAATTTCATCCCTCACAAACGTTCTCAATTCAGTTCTTGAAATAAATATATATGTGTGCATATATGGTTTATATTTATCTACTTTAGAAAAATATATGCAGATAACTGTAGCTACCTGCAAAAGGTACCCACGGGTTCTGCCAGTTAGATGTAGATGTAACTGTCTGCCTCTGAGGGAGTGTTTTACAAATTTGTACACAGACATTAAAGTCTACTTTGGTGTTTTGTTCATTTACTTCATCTGACTTTGAATCCTTTAAGTAGCGACTCCTGGTATTTCATGGTATCACAGCTGAATCTCAGAACTCATCGTACATCCAGCATAAGTAGTCCTTTGGTTGGACAAAGCTGCCAGGAATTTTCTGCAAGTCAAAGGTCAAACACACACTGACCGTTCAAGGTCCTATTTTTATAAACATTCATGATCAATGTATACTAGGAATTTCTTTTCCTTTTCTAGGCCAATAACATATCTTTTTAAATAATAAGTTTTAGAATGATGGCAGCAGCCTGCCATCCTCTCCCAAACGACATCAAAGTCTATTCCACCAGTGACACAGGGCTATCATACTGGTTCACGTGTGTTGGGTTTTTTTAATCTCATTACAACTTCTGTGGCCAACTGCACAGAACAGATATAACTGGACAGTCTTTCTCTGGAAACAGATTAGGCAGGGGAAAAAAGCACTTTTTCGATAATCAGAGAGAAGAAATCATTGGCATCTTGCAAGACCAATTAATTTAACGTACCTTATTCACCTATAACACAGATACTGGTAGAAAAATGTTTTAAATATACAGCAGCCCAATACAACTCTATGGGCTCTTACTCTTTTTAATAATTGAGATGATGTAACTTTGCACAAAAAATTGTAATGTGTTTCATCTAATAAAGTACAGATAAGACTGAAACTAAAAGATGTCAATACCTCCATTCAGACTGGAAAGTATGTTAGATGTACCACAGAGCAATGGTACAATCAACATCTTGATTTTATAACTTTAGTCTGCTTTTGTGAACATACAATCAGTTAAGTTACCAAAATGGATTTTCCTGTGATATATGACTAACAAACACTGATGCTCAAGCACCTGCATAAGAAACGTTGCTGCTTTGTAGTCTCTGCCATGAACATTTCACCTTCTATCATCTGAAATGATCTTAAATTCTTCTCATCAAAGTATATGTCACTGAGGCGAGGGACGTACTTTAGTACATTAAACACATGTTATAACATCCACTCTATTTAATCTTCCTGCCTTTTTCCTCTGAAAAGGATGCTGTCATGTATGAATATACTGTTCCTTTATGCAACTTCTGCCACAAAGCCAACCACGTATTCCACACAAGCTTTTGCCTTTGTTGTGGTTCACTGTCTTTTAAAATTATCTGTTCAGCTGCATTGGAATTAGTTGTCATCCATCATGCTATGGACCTAAATAATAGATTTAATGAAAACAAAGCCTAATTTCATAGATTTTGTCCAATGGAAACAAATCTCTTTTATGCCTGTTCTGTTGCTAACCAGATGACAATGCAGATACTAAACATCTACTGAGGTGCCAGAGGAGGAGAGAAGTAGCATCTCCTTCCAGCTCTCAGGAAAATGATCCATCAGTATTACAGAAAGAAATTAACGTTAACCATACTGAGGTAAACGCCATTTGTAAAGTGATAGCATAAGACAGAGCTGTCTTATCGGATTGAGTCTCCGTGACTGAATACCTGCTTCTTTCGCTCAGAGCGCCTACTGTCCGTCCACCAAAACAGCTGTGAAATACATCAACTGTTACGAGATGAGATCCACCATATACAAAAAAAATGCTGCAGCAGTTCAGTTTTAACCAGTTTTGACACAAATTACATGTGGCACGCACCATCTGGCTTTCTCAAAAAAAAAGCAGACAAGGCAAGGAATAGGCTGGGAGACTTCACCGCCTTTCGTGACTGAATATGATCAGAGAAAAGCAAGCTCAAGCAGCGGAGATTTGCTGCAGGTAATGGTATCAGGGTATAAAAAATGGCAGCTGTCAGAGGGATCCTGAACTTGTTTCAAAAGGCGCAGTAACATAAGGACCTTTGCTAATTAAATATTCTATAAAGCAAAGTACAGGACAAACAATAAATCACACAGTTCCTTAGAAGTCATTGCTTTGAAAAAAAAACCACTGATTTTTATGTGAGGAAAAATATTTCAAAGTGAAGATTCTGGGCAAAGCCATATGCAGAAAGTGTTTCTGTGTCGTGTAAACTTTGATAGAGTTCTTCTGTTCTCTGCTTTGCACCTCTGGGACCCAGTCTGGCACCATTTGACCTCCAAGGAGCTTTAATGAAAAGCACATCAAGCCCAAGTGAGGGACTTTTTGATGTTAGCACTGCACATCATTGAAGAAACCAATACTTTTCAAATGGTGTTGCACCTCCCCTGGTAAAAGCAGCTTGTACTCATGACAGTAGCGTAAGAGTTTGAAAATGCAGCCACTAACTCTTGCTTGCACAGAATGCCCATGAGTCCACTCACAACAGTTCCCACGGGGAAAGACTATCAATTGCGGTCAAAGTGTACCTCAGTACAAAAAGCAAAGTGCCACAGAGTTGTGCCTGAATACAAACTCCTTTCTGAATGAGTAAAATAGACATTGTAAAAATACTATTTCTGACATCGGCAAGACATTACATGATGTCCACCTGGAGCAGTAGAGCTGTCCCATGGCATAAGCAGTTCAGATGGTCAGCCCCCCCAGCCCTTCCAGATGGTCTGTGCTCTGTAGCTGAAATGCATTCCCTGTGACCAACCAACCCTACATCACAGAAATCCCTAAGTATAGAACTTTATAGGGTCCTAATTCAGTAGGCAACCTAGCTGAGATGGGAGAATCATAGAATCATAGAACCATTTAGGTTGGAAAAGACCTTTAAGATCATCAAGTCCAATCTTTAACCTAAAACTGCCAAGTCCACCACTAAACCGTGTCCTAAGTGCTACATCTATATGTCTTTTAGATACTTCCAAGGATGGTGACTCAACCACTTCCCTGGGCAGCCTGTTCCAGTGTTTGATAACCCTTTTGGTGAAGAAATTTTTCCTAATATCCAATCTAAACCTCCCCTGGCACAACTTGAGGCCATTTCCTCTTGTCCTATCACTTGTTACTTGGGAGAAGAGACCGACACCCACCTCACTGCAACCTCCTTTCAGGTAGTTGTAGAGAGTGATAAGGTCTCCCCTGAGCCTCCTTTTCTCCAGGCAAAGCAGCCCCAGTTCCCTCAGCTGCTCCTTATAAGGTTTGTTCTCCAGACCCTTCACCAGCTTTGCTGCTCTTCTTAGGACATGCTCCAGCACCTCAATGTCTTGAAGGTGTGTCTTCCAAATGTCAATTATAATGCAGTAGCTCATCTGCACATGCCAGTACAAACTTAGTTGACCTCTGGAGACGTTTTAAATAGCGCTTAAGTAGCAGGCAGCATTGCCTGGTCATCAGAATTTTAGATTGAGTCCTCAAATGAAACTTAAGCCCTTCAGCCAAAATGTACTTTTACAAATAGGAAGTATACATTGAAAAATGTATTTTTACAAAAATATTTTTTTCTGATAAAGGAAAAGTACCATACTAAAACTTTCTTGCACAAAATTCTCAAATAGCTTTTGAAAACAAATGTAAAAAATAAATTTAAATTATGAAAAAGGCAATGAGATCTCTCCCAAGCATAATTATGTACACATCTATAATCAGTGCGCAGTTATCCTCAGACCAGAATACAGGTCACTGAAATTTACTGGCTCTATAGGTGCTACTGTCCTTAAGTGTAACAGTGCCTAACTTGCTACTTGTGATCCTACTTCTGATCTTAGAAGCAAGGTCATGATCCTACAACCTTCAAGCTAATTGGCAGTTTTTCCACACACTTTGATGTGAACTGAAGTGGGGCTCAAAGCAATCATGGATATACTTAGGTTCCTTTAAATCAAAGTAACTGTGAGGATATGGCAGAAGCATTGTCCTTCAGAGCCACCCTGTAAAAACAGAAATTCTTCCTGAAGCAACTCCCATTCACTGCATATCTGGAAACTTTGTCAGGAGTTAGTAAATTAGTTATACTTTCTCTCACATTTTTCTCTTTCGACTGTAAGACATCTATTAAAAAATCAGAGCTTGCACTATGAAAATGTACATGTAATAATAGTCAGTGTAAAATTCTCAGTGTCATAGCTCATCCTCAGTATTTATTTAACAAACTATTCTTGATGGACAAGTAATTACTCCATTTAGAAAAAAACGAAACCAACATGCTATCCAGAGAACAGCTGGGAGAAACGCCAGATTATGTACAAGCACACAGATGAGTGTTTTCTTTGGAAAACAATGGAAAGAGATGTCATGTTTGGCTTAGGAAGAAGCGACAGCTATTGATATAATCACATTAAATGCAGAATTTCCCACTTCATATCAGTAATTATTACTATTGTTCTTAATTTTTAGTCTTTCAAAGCTTTGTGGGTTGTATCTTTTTGAAGAAGCTGTTGAAGGAACCTCATATTTTCAGTAAAATAGTGATAAAATAATGAATTTTGGGGTTCAAGTGTGAAGTTCACAATGATTTAGCTCATGGAATTTTTTTGCCCTAATTTCTGTAAAGTTACACTGATTGCACGTAGTGAAACAACTTAATTCTACAACAGTTCTAGGAGTTTGACACAGGTGTTGTGACTCTGATGGGTGCACCACAACCCAGGTGTCTCTTTGAGCAAGTGGCATTTAATTCAGAGACCAGCAGAGAGCAAGAATGAAGTGAGACAGGAAAACAGAAACAAAAATACCAAATGCCCAGAGTGCCAAATGCCAAAACATGGGGAAATCCTCTGGAGAATATGAAACTTCGGTTATTTATGTGCCAATCAACACATTTAAAAAAAATAATATTACGACACAAAGTCTTTCCTGGACTGTGTGACATTGCTTCCCTGCAATGTCAACAGCTTCTCCCATTGCAGCTCCTTCCCCATCATCTCAGTCAGCCTGGGTTCTCATACTCTCCTCTGGGTACATCCCGTTTCAACCTGCTTTTTGAGGATGTCTGCCAAATCACACTCTGTGCCTTGCACTGTTTCTCAGACCTCTGCACAAGTCCACCAGAAGATTCAGCTCACTAAATGGAGGGATTTTTGACTTGGATTTTTGGCCTCTCTCTCCCGATTTTATCTGTATCATCAGCTACACTGACAGTAGAGCAAAGAGGGTTATCAGCTGTGACCTGTATGCTGTCAAGACAGCTGCAAAGAACTTTTTAGTTTAAAATAAAGCAAGCAATAGACAGAAGGAAGGAAATATCCCATCACCCATTACATAGATAGGGATTTGATACATCCGTATAATAAAGACTAGGTCTGCACGTAGACTTGGGCCTTGCCAAATCTAGTGTCAGAACCCCCGACCCTTTACATAGGTAGCCCGGGATTTGTGTTCGGTATTTAGGCTCCCCACGCAATGTGCGGTGAGAGACAGGTGACAGACTGGGGATGCTACAGGCCATGTTTTGAGCTGTTTTAACCAGCCAAATGTAGCAGTGTTGAGAGGACTGCGTGCTGCATCCCACCCCTCTGCGGCTGTAGGCATCTAGCAGGCTGCTGGGAAACATCCAGCTAATTTCAAGGTTTGCTGCCTGTGACACACTGGGAGATGCCTACACTTGGGTCTGAATCAATTTACTGTGACAAATATCAGAGGGAAGAAGCTCCCATGCAAGCCTTTCAGGCTTTCCTGATGCCTAAAACTCATCAGCGTTCCTCCTTACATACCCCAAAAGCAGCAACTTTCTTATTTTTGTAACTGATTTCTTTCTAGGCAGCCTTCACAATTATTTTCACTATGAAGGACCTGTTCCTATGACTAAGATGTGATAAGACTTTTTCATTGCAGAAAATAAGAGAGAAATTAGATATGGACCTACCTTGCAGACGTCTAAGAGCACTTCCAGCTCTAATCCTACCCTGTTTCCACTAATCTGTACTGCCACGTGAGATTTATCAGTGACTTCCTAAATACTATACAACAGTGCTGACTGCTGAAAAGGAGTAAAGGGCTGGAAGGAAATCTCATGAGTCCTGCATAAATGAATGGGACACATGGGACTGCTGCTTTTCAGCAGTCAACACTGTAATATGTAACTTATTGGCACATAAAGTGAACTTCTGAAGCTGCTTAGCCCCGATTTCGCTGCAGTGATCTGATCTTTGGGAATCTGAAGTTTTTGTCCTGGCAAATTATCTAGTCCTTATCCCCAAAGATAAGGAAGTTAAAAATTTCTAGCCATACATGGATTTTAGGGCATCTGGTTAGAGTCCTCTGCTTTCACACATTAAGCAGGATTTATACATACAGAGACAAAAGGCCACGGCAGTCATGATTCAATTCTCCTTGTAAATGCTGGAAGCTTCTTAAAAACAGTAAAGTCACAGTTGTTTTTAAAGTTAGAAAAAAAAAGAAACCTAACTACAACTGAGGACCTTTGTTGAACAAGCTACTTAAGCAAAATATAAATCTGATGCAATAGTACTTCCAACTGAAGAGGACAGTAATCATTTATACTTACACATGGCATGTACTTAAGTACCTCGATGAATTAAAGCCAAGTGTGCAGCATTAAATTTGGGAACAGCCTTTTTCAAACAAAATGTTTTTACAATGAGCAAATAACCTCGAAATGTGCCGCAGCTTAAGCTAGCACTTCCAGAGAACGGCAACCTGCTACAGTGAAGGTCAGCAGAGTTCAGTGGGTTAAAGCAGCATCATTAAACCAGCGTGTAATTGTTCACTTGTGGTTCGGCCAGATTCGTAAGCAAATGCCAAGCAATTCTGTATTATCCTAATGTCTAGTCTCTACCTCTGTTAAGTTTTGTCATTCACGTGTACTTTATATTTTCATGTTTCAGGAAGTATGCAAAGAAGAACATCTCTCCCTCAGGCTAAGGGTTAAATACAGCCATTGCTGTTCAGTCCCTGCTGCTTTTCAGAGCCAGCTCTAGAAACTTACTGCCCTCTTCGCTAGTGTGCTTGTAGCCCTATTGACATTAATGAGACTTACACACAGGAAGGTAGAGTGAAAACAAACTTTGAAACGGCTGACTGATTTTTAAGCGCCAGTGTATTGCAACAGCATCATTAATACCGAGGAAAGAGCCTGGCAATTTTACTCAGATGAATTGTTGTAAAGGTACGCACAACAGTAGCGCATGGCAAGTTTGCCTTTCTCTCTTTTAACTCCTGGCTTCCCCTTTGCTTTTTAATTCCACTTCAGCTCACCCTCCTTTGAAGATGCTATCTGGCTGGTTACAAGGAGGCGCAGGGACCCGGGGTCACCCTGCGTATGGTCTGCTGCGCTTGCTACAGAGATGTGCTGCTTGACACACTCCAACAGGACCGTGGCAGAGACAAGGCACTTGCAGCTGTAGATAGTTATTTATTTATTTTCCCTACAGGTAATGTTTCAAAATCTACAAAAAACAAATTAACACTTAGGTAGACATGTATATGCACGCACGCGCGCACACACACACACTTTTAGTGCAGAACTATTTTTTCATTTCACTAAATCTTCCTAATTTTTGAGCTTTCCTGGAACTTAGCCCTATTTACCCAGGGCAGCAAATTGCTTGTTCACTGATAAATAATACTGGCTCACCAATACTGGTTTTCTGGCTGAAGAAATTTTTACAGGCTTTAGAAGACTGACAAGAAAACTCACTTTCATGGAATTTTCAGAGTTGGAAGGGACCTCTAGAGATCATCTAGTCCAACTTCCCTGCTGACGCAGGAATGCCTAGAGCACATTACTCAGGACTGCATCCAGGCGGGTCTTGAAAATCTCCAGAGAAGGGGACTCCACAACCTCCCTGGGCAGCCTGTTCCAGTGCTCTGACACCCTCACCGTAAAGAAGTTTTTCCTTAGGTTTGAATGGAACTTCCAATGTTCCAACTTGTGCCCGTTGCCCCTCATCCTGTCACTGGGAACCACTGAGAAGAGTCTGCCTCCATCCTCCTTCAACCCACCCTTTAGATACTTAGAAGCAAGAATAGGGTCTTCCCTCAGCCTTCTCTTCTCCAGGCTAAAGAGTCCCAGCTCTCTCAGCCTTTCCTCGTAAGGGAGGTGCTCCAATCCCCCAATCATCTTTGTTGCCCTAAAGTCATAAAATCAAATCCTTAAGTGGACATTGCATTTCCTCCTTCAGTTAGCATTTAACACATGCTCAATGGTAAAAGGTTTTATAATCATCATCAAAATGTATATTTAGAATTGTAAAATGGGTCAGATGTTCACTCAGGTAATAAGAACAATTGTAACTAACACGTTAGCAGTTGTATAGTCTAACCCACACTTCCTGTTAGATGATAACTCTTCTGTAATTCTGCCAAACTACAACTCTTGGGCCTGATTTTTTTAATGCTGAATATCTGCCTCAAAGTCTTTGGGAAATTTCAGACAAATTAATTGCCTTTTCTAAGAGTGATGTCAAGGAAAAAGGAATTCATATAAAAAAAAAAAGAAAAGACTTTTTAGGAAAGCTCTGGCCCTCCATCTTCTGAAGCAGAAACCTTAATTCTGATAAGACAATATTTTGGACAAAAGATGTGCTTTCTTGCTAATCATGTGAAAACCACAGGATTACTGTCTGGAGAATGGCAGGTTTTACTTTCCAGTACAGAGAGGCCAGCAGCAAATATCCCTTAGCAGTCTGTTAGCCCATGCTCCCAAGCAGCAAAAATCCCAGACTTTCACTTTGCCTGACATTCAGGACTGGTGTGGGTTATGCCAAGACTGAGATCACCACAAGTGAGTGCAGGAGACTTTCCCAGAAGTGCCAGTTAATCCTGTCTGACCCAAGACAACACAGACAAAACCTCTGATTGAAAGGCAAACAAGAGAAAAAACACATATAAGGATGGAGTGGGAAGCACCTGGAAGAAAGTTATGGCAGAGCTGGGCCTGGGAACAGTGGGGAAATGAGATGATAAACATGAGGGAAGACTGGAGAGAGTAAAGGAAATCAACTTCCAGGCCTCAGGGCTTCAGCAGAAAAAAAAAAATAATCTGGGAAAAAATCATTGAGGAGTACATGTTAGAAGACATAAAATCTGGCAGAAAACAGAAAAAAGTCTGCATCCACCAAAGCACCACTGCCTGTCGTAGCCTTGAATGGAGACCACAGTTACCAAGGCTCACCAGTCCCTGATGGCAGCAAGCAACAGCAAACAAGTGGGTTGTGTGTCTGGCCCTGTGGCTGGTCTGTGGAGCGGATAATAAACTACTATAGTTAATTAAGCTGCTTTAGTCATGTGGGCAATAGAAGTTTGTGTGGTTGGTAGAGGAGTCTCCAGCCCGGTTGAGATATCACATAATCATATGGTTGTATTTCATGAACCTTCTCCTTCATTCTGTTAAGTTTCTGAAAACCTAGTAAGTAGCAATTTCACTGCATGCTTGTGTTTTATTTTTTCCCCACAAGCTTCCTCTGTCTCACTAGCACCCAGGACGGACAGCATTAAGGGAATTAAATAGCAGGGATTAACAAAGAACATGTTACTTCTCAGATCCTGCTTCAGCCACTACAAAACTTGCAGGTGCAACTTTAATTTTGTTTTGTTTTGTTTTCTCTACCCTATTTAAGGTTATGCATAGCCATGTTATCTTGCAAATGTATTGATTCTGTAAATGTTCAGTTCTTACCACAATCTTTACTGAAGAAATTTTCCTCATTCCCTATAGTCCCTACAGCTTACATCTGCTCCTGTTGTATTCCAAGTGAGGTACATCACAGATCTATGTAAGGACATTATTGTATTCTCATTACAGAAGTTATTAAATTGTATTTAATGTATATGTGATCAAGAGCACTTCCACAACATGAGAGAACTCAGTAGCTCTTTTTCCAAATCCTACTGTGTCTAGCAAGTTATTAAAAACAACCCCCTATCCAAACAGAAAGACAGAATGATAATCCATTTATGAAAGGACTTTTCTTACCTAGCTGAACAATTTTATTATTCACTCATAGGCTACAAGAGTTTCTTTAGGAAAAACAAAGAATGCCAAATCTAGGCACTCCTAGTTATTAACCGTAATCCCTTTGCAAAATTAAAACAGAAATTTTTCTTCAATAGACGGTACTAAATTATTTCCTTGAAAAGTCTATTGAGGTGCTGGACAATGTTATAGCAGAAAGTGACATAATAGCAGAAAAAGTCAGGTTTGTGATGCCTGCATGTGATACGCTGTGGCACTTGCACCCAAAGAAAGAATTTGGACCTGAGCATGGTATGGTCTGGGTATTCCCATGCCTCTCTGTCAACAGCAGCAATGCCTCACCAATGCTTTCCGTCCCACTGGTGATCATGTGCATTGTATCCCTCCTGTTGGCCACTATGTATTATTAACCTTGCAACTCTGTACCGACTGCTTACGAGAAACAATAAAGTACCAATATAATAATAAAAAAGTTATGTGCTGGAAGAAAGGAGCAAAAGCCTGAACTATGAGACTGTCCAGATCTCAACTGGACCTGAGCAGACAGCCCACAGGCTGCCTTCTAGAAATGGTTGTACTACAGTATGTAGCTCAATATTGGCACAGCAGCTGTAGCTCAAGGGCTAGGATTACGTGATGCTACTGTCTCAGAAGAGACAAAACTGCAGTTTGATCTAGACAAACCAAAGAGTGAGGGACCTACCAAAATTAGTCAGAAAAAAACCCCAAATCAAGGTCCTTCAGCTAGAGGCTGGAGATACAAATCTCATAAGTTCCACATTTGTGCAGTTTTTATTTGGATTTTTGCCCAACAGGAGAATAGAAATAAGAAATAGATGAAGCACAATCTAGGTACAAGTCAAGGCAGGGCAGAGCTTCTTTAATTCCTGGGGGCCGGAGGGAAAGGTAGAAAGAGGGTATCAAGAATGATACTACAGGATACAAACATTTTAATGCAAATTCTGCTATATGTAGATGTAAGACTATTTTGTTGGTTTGTGGTTTTTTTTTGGGGGGGGGTTTGTTTTTAATTTGGAAAAGATGTATCTTTCAAACATAGCAGAAACACTGTTCTGATGACAAATTGTACTTTTAATTGTATTATAATTATGGTATATATGAATTCAGAGCTGCTTCCCTGATAACATTTTATGTGCTTTATTGAGACAAGTTGTATCATCCCAGAAACTGAATTACTTGCCTCTTTCCCTCCCAGGGAATTCCTTCTAGCAAGGCACTTGCAACACAAGATCAATATAATTCATTTCCCGGGGCTGTCCTGACTAGCACAGTTTTGTAATTGGTACAGACACTGAACTTGCAACCAGAGATGTCGGTATTATTGCTGAATAAACATCACATAAGTGCAAAGAAAACCAGGATGAATACTTGAACTGGGTCAGAATTCTCTGCTATAAGTATGTGCATTAAGTGAGAGAGAGAGAGTGAGTGTGTGAGTGTGTGTGAGTGTGTGAAACTGCTGACACAGCACTGTGGAAAGCACTGCTAGAGAGCATTGCCAGCAATGTCATCATAAATCAGAAAGATTCTCAGCAGCAACTCTGTGGTTAACCTGTGTGAGGATACTGAACAACAGCCCCTTGTTGCCAGAAGAGGACTATTTGACACCACTTGGCATCACCTCACACACTTAGTGAACTAGACTGTATACCTATTTCTTGCTTAGCTTAAGCAGAGAACAAAAAATAATTAGTATTCCATAAAAATCAAACCAAAACAGGCACCAGCCAATATCAGGAAAAACACAACACCCTCTGCCTGATGGCTAGCGGTTCTCCATCCCGTTTGTTTAAAGACAAATATTCAAATACCTTTGCATCAGATGTACTTTTAGACAACCGGGAATTGAGAGAAAAAGAGCACAAGAAACGCTTACTCCTGGAAAGATTTCCTTGCAAGACCTACCATCTGTGGATATCCCTGCAAAAATCCAGCTCAAAATGGACCAACTTGTAATACGAGCAAAAGCAAGAGATTGCCAGGATCCTGCAAAGCCACCTGGCAATTGCGGCTCAGCACTGCACATTGCAGCAGCCTTGGGTTCACCCCACCTACTCTGCAGAAGCTGCCTGGAGCATAAAGTCTTTCTCAGCTGCCTGGGAAGGGATGTTAATGCTACAGTTCCATGTGTCTAAAATTGCATGAAATTAATTCAGGCCTTAGCCTCACGGTTTCACCGAAACCAAGGTCCCAAAAATACTCCAAAAACACTGGAGCTTTCATGAGTTTGCTAGATAAACCGTCATTAATTTGGTGATGTTTTCTGAGTAGCAGCTGATAGTGGTAGAGATGTATGGTGCTCAGGAACAGTGAAACATCAAGTTTTCTAATATTTTAGAGATACATACTGTAAATGGCAAAGTTTAGACAACTATGCTGGCGGAGGTAACTTGCAGATATACAAGGATGAGCTTACACACATTAAGACAATTTGTGACCTTCTCCAAACCATGTGGAAAGATGGCCAAAATCAGATTCCTAGCATTTTATTTTATTCATGATGGAATTTATTCTGTAAATTACTGCAAAGAAACAATGAAACAGCACGTAACAGGAAACTTACTGAAAGGCTACAATGCTGTTCTGGTTTGAGGTAAACCAGAACCAACAGATAAATGAGCAAACAAAACAGGAGATTCATTTCCTCACTAATTTGATGAAATCAGGAAAACGATATTATGAAAACACAGAGCTTCACTACTGCATCTCTCCCAGTGCAACTATTAGTTGTTACTTGAATGCAATGTTTCTAAGAGCATGTCTCTTTTCTTCCTGTCTTTTATTCTACCCGAGGCAAAGCTTCTGTACCCTGGAGTATCATATGAATGTGATTTAGTAATTGCAGAGTGACACTTTTAGTTTCAGGAAGATGTGAGCGAGGTGAATCCTCTATTTGCAGGAATAATTATTTAAGATCCTTAATCCTCAGACTCAAGGTGCATCAGTGCATTTGCTCCCAGAACAATAGTGCATCAAGATATTTTGCATGAGATACCATTCCTGATGTGTATGCATGTGAACAACCAAAGCACACAAGACGCACTGGGAAGGAAATGACAATGTGGCTAGCCCTCACCTCTTCTGATTCCCTGAGAGCCAAGAAACTTCATAAGGATCATCAGATTTGCACAGAATTTCTTTCTGTTCAGTATTTTCTGAAGTTTTGTTTTATTTTGTTCAAGGGTGGTTATTTTGCCCCCCTGAAGTTTTTAGAAATTCTGCCTGCTCAACACTGTCTTGAGACAAGGCACTGTGGAGATCTTAAAGACCCCAAACTGATTTAATTGTTGAAAGAGCCATTCACCCTGCAGCCTTCATGTACCTTGCCTGGTTACCTTCTGACCGAATACAGATCTCTCTTTATACGGGAAACTTGAGACTCCATGGCACTGTTCCAGAAGCTAAACAAAAAGAGGTTGTAAACTTTAACCAATCTGCCTCCCTACAACTAGCTACAGAGACTAATTTTCTGAAATCAAATCCTCTTGTCTGGAAACAGAACACACTTTTGAAAGGGTTTTAGGTCTACAGACTACCGTGAACCAAAACCAAGCTACCCTCTTCTTCTTGGCTCTGGTAAACAAGGATAACATCAGAAAGTCTTTGACAGAAGCAGTCAAATCTGAACACTTAGGGAAAGCATCACCACCATCAGTCAAAGGGTATGGACAAACCTGAGGTGAAAAGGAAGATGAATGAAAAAGGATGCAACGTACTGTTCCCCATTGTGGGGAAAAGCCCTCTTCTCAGGGTGGAGAAAAAAAAAATCACTGAGAACATATGGAAACTTTTGATCACAGTAATCTCTTTCAATATTGTGTTTTAGAGAAGTTGATTTTAGATGCACAGGAAATAGCTAGGGATGACCAGATAACACATAGACAAAAAGTTCTAATTTTTAATACTCCAGTACTACAATGATGGATCTCTAGCAAAAAATATGGAAATAAAAACTCAATCATCTCCCTGTCACCTGCTTTTTTTGGTTATATTCAGGCTTGGGCAGTTTCCTGTACCTGTACAGGAAAACCAAAACGTATTAGCAGAAGATACTCTTCCTCAGCCTTATTCCTAATAGCACAAGTAGCGTTAACCAATTTCATACAATGAACAGAAAATGGGAAAAGAAAGGTCCCTCTTAGTTACTTTCCAGTTGAAGTTGGGTCTCCTGTTTGTACTTGAATGGAACCTGATACTGCTATCCATGCTTATCCATTTCACACCATTATCATAAGGTCAATTACATTATCCCAAATTACAGATCCTTTGAGAACCTCGCTGAACTCTACTCTTTCAGTTTTCATAGAGATTAGCAAAGGTGGGTTTAGCTCTTCTGATGCTCAGTGTGAAAAGCAGCTGTCTTGCCAACTGTGTGCAGGCAATATGGCATTTTGTTCCTTTCCAGAGGAGAGGTAGGGGCTGATTTTTAAGGTGATGCTGACCACTCACAGTGTCTGTCACCACCTCTGAAAACCAGGCTATTGGGAGGTGAAATGGGGAGCAACAGAATTAGATCCTCCTATCGTGACTTTACTTCCTTTAGCAGCACGAATCATGGAAATCAACAAATTTTATTCTGCGTTCATTAGACAGTTCTTCTAGAGTAAGTCAGTTCAGCTGACCACTATTACAGTACATGCATGGCTTTTCAGGTTTTTCATGAAAGTTTATCACTTATTTCTAGCTGTCGTGAGTAACCCGGTCACTGTAAGCATACTAGGAGAGGACCAAAATCATGGTAGAAGAATTCACTAACAAAACACCTGGACAGTCTTGCCAAACAAACCTCAAAACATCCCCCACGGTCATAATGTTTCTTTTTCCTTTTTTCCCCAGTAACTTTCTGTGTTCTTACCATCTACAGCTGTTAAAGGAATATTATCAATCTAAAAGCAAAGAATGCATTTGTTGTTGTGTTTTTCTTTAAAAAAAATTCTTATACATTCAGTGGAGCTTTTTGATTCTATGCCCAGATACCTACATTACAAAATATAAGACAAAATTATAGGTACACAGTGTGCCAAGAAAATCAACTCGGTGTGGCTTGCCCAGGCTTTTTGAAAGAAAGCCTGCATACTGTGTCACTATTATGATTTAAAATAGCTGGGCCTCCAAAGTCATAATACTACTGTACTATAGTACAAGGTGCCTGCAGATGCCTGCAGCAGCAAGCCAACCGATTAGCTTCAGGACTGCGATGAAAGCAGGACTTTGATTTCTGTTCAATGTGTGTATCTCACAGCTTCATTTCGGTACAGAACAAACCTATGACGAAATGAAAGAAAGCTTAGGAGGAGGGCGGAATTAACCTGAGTCTTTTACAATAATCTTCATTATTATTTACTACGGAGTGCAAACTTCTCAGTTTCAATGGAAAGGGGGATTTTCTACTGTAAAGCAGAAGAAAATGGGGTTTTGCATTGTAAAAGGATCTGCTTCTTTTGGGTTTAAACAGAGGTCAGAAAAGCTTACAGTTCTCTGAGCTCAAGGCTTGCTAGAGGTAAACAGGAGTCTGTACGAACGTGCACACACATTGTCCTGCCAGACAGAGCCCTCTCACATGCTTCCAAGAAAGCCTTCTACCTTCTTCATCGCTGAGAATCAGGACAACACCCAAGGAGCTTTTGGATGTGCTCTGACACTTTACCAGACAATTTTTTTTGAAACTGAAAGGAATTTTTATTTGTTGGCACCGTTGATTTTTTGGTTGTTTTTTTGGCTTGTTGTTGTGGTTTGTTTTTTTTTTTTTTTTTTTTTACAATGCCCTCCAGGTTGGAAGCAAGGTTCAAGCTGCTGCAAGTTCATAGATGTCACAGGATTCAATACAAGTATTCACTAGCACAGCAAGGAGACATGCTCTGGCCCCAGCTCCCTCAGCCTCATGCAAGGGACAGTAATTCAGCAGTGAGAGGAGGATACAGAAACGATAGAGGAAGAAGAGAATATCCCTGTTCCACGAGTTATTGCCCGATAATTGCCAACTGAGCTTACCTAATACAATTTCATCCCAGTTAAACCAGTCTCTGCCCTTACCTTCATACCACCTTCAATTTGAGTTAGCTTTCTTAGATCATTTCAAAATGATACCTAGCTGTCTCAAACTGATGTGTACCATAGTCTTCCAGCGGCTTCCAGGATGCTTTGCTGACTAAAATATTGGTACTGTTCCTACACTTTTTACTTATATGTCATTAAGGATGTCATGTAAATTACTCAAAATACTCACTTTTATTGTGAATTAATAATAGACTTGTAAGATTTTTGTACCAGAAGGAATCTCAATTTAAAGTTATCCTGCTTGCCTTTTTCAAAGTTAGCAATAACTTCCTCCAGAAGAAACAGTGATCAAAACATCACACAAAATTTTGGAAATAGTACTGTATATGTAGCAATTGCATGTTTCTGGACTTACATTTAACCCAATTTACCTCTAATAATTCATCTTGGTAACTGGTTTCTTTTTTTTTTTTTTCCTCACTACAATCACTACAAAAATGGATGAATCCACATTTTTCTATGACAATTTCTGCAGTTCTTTACTGTTTTTTTAGAGTACTACTAGCTATCTACTAGTTATTTATCTAGCATAGAAAATATCTATGTTTTAGTTTGTTACTGCTGTATTTACATTGGTTTTATTTTATGTTTAAAAGCCTAGGCGTCTATAATACACAAATCTTCTGGGCTAGAATACTGTTTTACTGTTTGGCATTGATAATATCCAAATTCCAGCACCAGTGGAAAACAGAAAAATCCTGTCTAAACATACGACGAGGCTGGAGCTCAGAGATCTTACACCCTAGATGAGCACTTCAGGCTTTACTCAGGAGCAGAAGAGGGGTGAAGGTCCCTATTCAAGGTTATGATACAGGTCAAAGCTGTGGAGAAATACAGGGCAGCCAGAAAGAAAAATGAACTTAAATTATTATCAAGTGGGGGCTGGACTAATTCCATTACACTATATTGTTTCTGCACTCCAAAAAGGCCATAGATCCCAAAGACTTCAACTCCCTGAGCGCATCTCTGTGCCTCTGAAGACAGAACAATTCATTTTTCTCTAAGTTTTTCTGCTGCGCTCATCAGTTTAACTCTTATTTGCTTCACAGTTATTAATTAGCACAAGCCTCT
Organism: Burhinus oedicnemus; assembly: GCA_008921705.1. NCBI lineage: Eukaryota > Metazoa > Chordata > Aves > Charadriiformes > Burhinidae > Burhinus > Burhinus oedicnemus. Next base: position 1,376,640 of record VFFE01007048.1, read on the forward strand.
CTCAGGAAGCGCATGGGGAGTACACGGATGGGGAACTTCAGTGCGGAAAAAATTAAGGTCAGTTGTTTTTAGAGCTTTGTTTCACAGCATAATTCATACTCCTCTAACATGTAGCTCTTTGAATAATAATATAAATGTAGCAGTCACTGAGGTATCTACTGAATTTGCTTGTGTTCTAATTAAATTATACCTTCAGATATGCCATACAATAAAAACAAAGTTGTTAAGGCTGCTGCTTTCCTCCTCTCATCTTGCAGCCCTTCCACCAGCAGGGGAAAGAAAAGATGCCAATCCTGCAGTCATCAAAATCAGTGAAGCGTTCATTAACAACTACTATACATGTGCATTGTGCCGGTCAGGTTTTTGTTACAGCAGCCATCTCAGGACTGTATGATAGCTGACCTGTGTTGTTCACTGCTAATAAACATTAAAGGGACAGGGGAAAAAAAGGAAACTATTTGTTTGGACTTGGCACAAAAGAATATACATCAAGCTGGGCTCTCTGGATTTACCACAACTACTCATAACCAAAAAAACCACTCCAAACCAACAATAAAAAAAAAAATTCTCATTCTGTTTCAGGTCTGGTATGATGATCCATAATTGATTTTTCACTGAAATTGTACAGCCAGTGCACAGAAAACAAAATGAAGGTGACCTTGTTTGTAGGAATCACTGCCCTTTTTGTTCTCAAGTGTAGCACCATTAACTGATCATCCTCCTCCACCCTTTCTCGATGCAAAGTAAATTACTTCCCACTGCCTTTTTTTCTAGCTGCCATGAGATTCAGAAATTCCTCTGCACAGAGATTCAGCAAGGTCAGATTCAAACCAGCTTTGTCAACCACTATCTTGGAGCAGCCTATGAATGACCCATTCATTGTGAGCATCGTGTCAAGTCAGCTACAATCAAAAGCGTGCTGCAAAGATAGCTGAACCAGTGCTGCCTGGGCTAAAACCAGAAACAGCTGGACCTTTGCAAAGTACCATGCCCAAGCTAATAAGCCTGCAGTGCCACCCAAATGATGCTAGATGGATCTCTGGGACCCGGGCCAGCGTGCCTGCAGTGCACTGTGTCAGATGGAAGGGTATGAAAGTTTGCACTATAGCAGAAACCACTGCTCCTTTGCATCGGTGAAAAGGCACTGCGTTCCTCCCCCGTCACTTCTGCTACCAAAATTCTGCTGAAGTTTATGGGAACATCTCTGTGGGACTGACTATTTGACCTCAAAGCTTGTCCAAAACTCCCTGATGTAACATAAAGCAAACACAAAGGTAGAGGATCCATAATTATGGCTCAGCCAATCTCTTTTTGAGAAGCAGCAAAAATTATCCTTGCCCATTTCCTTTCTAAGGTGCTCTCCTGTAAAACTCCTCTGGTTGAAACTCTCTAGAAACTCGGGAGTAGAAGAATAACGGCTTCTGTCAGTACCCTGATGACCACAGCATGCAATCACCAACACTGGTGGCACAACTGGAAATTTTCCAGAAAATTTCAGCTATGACAAAGCAAGGACCCCATCTCCATTCAAGCTGACATTTTGAATATATTTTACTCTTGGGGTTTTTGTTTTGACTGCCTCATTTGGCAGGATTATCATACATGATAATCAAGCCAAGTCAGATGTCTTTGTTGCCAACATTAACACAACTAATACATATCCAACTACTCCGACACAGATAAGCTATGACAACTAGAGACAAAGAACTGTCAAAGAATCTGCACAAAGCTCATGTGAATAGGAGGGAAATCACACGTGAATGGTAGCTCCATCAGGAAATGATAAAACAGGAAAAGGACAGCCCAGGCAGGGCAAAGAGCCAATCCACACTTGGATTGGTAGACATGTACAAACACAGACATATATATAGATGTAACTTCTATTGTCAACATATATTTTTTTACAGGGATAATTTTAGAATATTTATAAGGCTGTACACATTTTCAGTTTGGAAACACAATGTATTTATTCACTCTTTTTCTATGGCTGTACAAAGGGCAGTATTTATTAGGTGAAGTGTCTGACAAAGCCTTTAGTGCTGTTAATCACACCAGCTTCCTTGATATATTAAGGCTATTAGGACTTAACAAGATAAAGATGCACATGTTACTAAGTGAATCACCTTCTATCTGTCTAATGAAAACCAAGTGTTGATTTAAGTGGAGTCATCTGTTTAAAAAAGAGAGAGAAAGAAACTGAAATAAACCTAAGATTAACAGATGTCGCAGAAGGGTCAATGGCGAGCAATGCTGGATTCAAGACTTTTAAAATAGAAACTTACATTAATATTTGACCTCACTTGAATATTTCTCTCTGCTTGACTGTGCAAATATAGCATTTAATATCATTTGTTTAGCTTTAAATATTATGTGCATAATTATCTATACATAGGACAGTTTCTGTCTCATTTAAGTATGCTCAGTCCTCTCCACTCCTAGGCTCCTGGGCTACAAAATGATGTTAGTAGATTAATTTCTGGATGATTTAAAATCTACTGTCTAAAATAGTCCCAGTACATTTATATTGGCTGGGTTGGTGTGGTTTATGTGTTTATATATGCTGTTCTCAAGTACTGGATGGTTTTAGTATTAATGGGCTACGATTATGTTGAACACTGCACTGGCCAATATAACTATTCAAAATTAGAGGGGCTTTTAAACACAATAACAAAAAGGAATGCTGACTTGTGGTTAAGTCCCAGACACAGCTTAAGTTAAATTCCTGGCTGTGTCCCAGATGCCACTGTGATACCTTGGGCAAGTCACTTCCTGCACCTTAGCTGTGAAAGAGGTAACAGTATTTTATTTTTCCCTTCCTTTCTCTATATTGTGTGTTTAGACTGTTAGAGCAGGAGCTCTTGTGCTATGATGAACATAATGAAGCTACCACAATGAAGGTCCATCCTAAAGGGAGGCAGCTCATCAGACTATCACGCCTATGGGATACAAGGGCAATCACACTCTGCCAGGTTGGGCTGCTGGCTGATCACTGGAGCTGACCAGGTGTAGCATCAGTTAATAGTGATAGGATGAGGGGTAACGGTTTTAAACTGAAAGAGTGTAGATTTAGATTAGATATTAGGAAGAAATTCTTTACTGTGAGGGTGGTGAGGCACTGGAACAGGTTGCCCAGAGAAGTAGTGGATGCCCCATCCCTGGAAGTGTTCAAGATCAGGTTGGATGGGGCTTTAAGCAACCTGGTGTAGTGGAAGGTCCTTGTCCAAGGCAGGGGGCTTGGAACTAGATGATCTTTAGGGTCCCTTCCAACTCTAACCATGCTATGATTCCGTGATTAACTGGGGATAGAAAGAGAACTTGTAACATGGGTTCACAGCCCTGCGCTAACTGCTGAAACAGTGGGATACTTTAAAGACATGTAAAAAGTCATCATGATCATATTTGTTCTAGATTTTTATAGAAGTAATGCAAATCTTGATTTTCTTATTGAAAGATGAAATGTGGTTTTCTCGCAACCCCCAGTGGGTAGGATGCAGGAACAGAGAAGGATTTGAGGAAACTATATTTGCCATCTTGGTTTCCTGAGCTCTAGGAGAGGCAGGTATACTTTGAACGAGGTGTTCATGTTCTAATTTTCATTGACTGCCTATTTTTCTTCTTATCTTCCCTCTAACTCCCATAGACTTCAGTAGGAGTCAGACAGCAAAGGCTCGTTCTGTTTCTCTCCTTGCAATCTAAACAGAACAGGATCATTTCCATTTTGTAATTTTTATTTGGGGGGGAGGAGGACCATATAGGATGACAGAAGGTATGGACTTTGTGTCTTTCTAAGAAAGGGAATATACCTTCCTTTACTCTGAATCTTTTCCAAGAACTGGATAGATTCCAATCAGAAAAGACTGCAGTCTGAATAGAGTCCTTTCAACTCCATGCACTTCTCCTCCCTGATACTCAACTGCAAATGAAAATGAAATATTTTAATTCCAGCGAGATCCCTCTAAAAACAGATCTTTGACAAGGAACAATTTCAACTTTGATGCATCTAATTTCAGTAAGGGTTCATCCTAGTGTATCAAACCTAAAATTTTCCATTTATGTTAGACTGGTTTTTTGTTGCTCATCTGCATCACACACAAACAATAAAATGAAGAGATGATCTTATGGTCATTTCTTTTACTTTAACATATAAGAAAGAAAAATAAAAGCCTTCTGTGTAGCACACTGTGCACATGTGTTGTTCACTTAAATCCCTTTTCTCTGATCTGCTCTACAGGGTATTTAGTCCATACAACTGTTCCACATTCTCTCTCGGCATATTCACCATGCATTTCTATTCCACATCAAATGTAAACAGTCTATGCGCAAGAATGGTGGAGGCTGCATTTCAAATCTTGCTTAGGTTTATCTTTGAATGCCAGACAAAACAGACTTTATGTGGTTTAATAAAAGATCAAGTCATCTCAATTTGCAGACCTTACATCCACTTCCATACCTACTCAAATATAAACACAAACAGCTGATTTCCAAAGCAGCAACTAATCTGAAGACCATTTAAAAGATTATCAACTGGTAACACATTATTTCATTCCTCCATTTTCTCCCCAAAATTCCTAGATTTTATAGGATATATTGCATATTACCTAAAATTCCTCTGGGATTTCTGCTCTTAATAAGCAAGTAGAAAGCTATGCAAATCACAAGCACGCAGCTGTTGCCAGTGTTAAGAATTCAAAAGTCATTAATCAGATTCCAAACAGGGAAGACATCAATGAGATTTTAAGAAAAATAGAATATCTATCTATATACATGTAACACTGTGTTTGTCAGGTTTTACACTCTGCCTTCAGCATCGTGCTTGCCAACTATTGTCTGCATTCAGAAGCTTTAGAAATTTGAGGTAAAATCTACACCAACTCACTTAACCAGAAAGTCTTCTCTTTAAGAGTATTTCAATTTTGCCTTTTTACTTTTCGTAAAATATGTCGAGGAGTATCACAGATGACTGCATGAGACTGAATGACCAGAGCTTAATTAATCACTGCTTTTGAATACCAGCACAGCAACTGTGTGTGAGCTTGAACTACCTTCAATCACTTTTCTCTAGAATAAAGATAGTATTTCGTCTTGCTTAACTTTACTTTAGAGCATTGAGGAAGTGCATACTCTCAATTCTTTCAAATAAGCTAATGAACTGTAGTATCCTTACTGTCTGTGGCTATTCATATTCAATGCTAGACTTATCTTTTTGACATACTCGCATTTCCTCTGATCCAAGGGCTGATGCTTCAGAAACAGACTACAAAACATCACGATAGCTTGCAACACTGCTCTGTAGTCCAGGTCTGTAACTATATCTAAGCTACGGCACCGAGATCATATCCTACAGGTTATAGGTAGTATTTAACACTGTGTATATTAAACAATTTCAAAATTAACGCCAAAATTGATTGTTTTTCATTTGTGCTGCTGTAGGATCTAATGATCTTCAAACAGATAAAATTAGAGCTAAAAAATGGATGCAAGAGAAGGCTATTCCAAAGACTTTACAGTCTTCAAGGTATGATGCTGCAAAAACTCACATGAATGTCTTCTAGACAGGCACAGGGGTCTGCTTACACGACCTTCATAAATAGATTAGGTCTAAGACACCGTACAGCAATGTTGAGCTGCATGGGGCTGTATGGGTGACCCAATCCAGTCGCAAGCAGCTGTGTATAACAACCTAGCATAAAAAGGGCTATAATGAACAAGACTAAAGTTTATCTGCCCCAGGTAACTTGTTTCTGGTGCAAGGCTTATAGCAGTCTTAAAAAAAAGAGTGTAAGAAAGTACATATACTTAAAATCATGCTTTTCCTTGTTTTACCAATTTATCGCTGGCTACTGTTTAAAGTACTTGCTAAACTGGACTTTACATACAGACATCCTGTTCAATACTCCTCAAGTGAGCCCTTCTCCATGACTTTGTCTAATCTGTCTCTCAGTTTGTTTCTATTCTGGCTACCAAAGCTTCTGGCAGCAGTGACTCCTACAAGTAATTATTCTTTGTTTTCATTTTTACTGTGTATGCCTGATAATTTTATTTTATTGTAGCTAGGGAGATGGGAAGTATAGGATACTAGAAATGGAAATCTGCAGTTTTTCTTTGTTTACTCACTGAAATATTATCGAATTGGTGAGAGAAAAGCTATTAAAATTTTAAGGCTGCCTAATGACCTAGATTGATGAAGGATGTGCTTAGCTGTAGTCCAATTTATAGAAAATGAGCATCTTCCATCACAAAGTTCAGCACTGAAATTGCTTCCGTATGCTTGTACTTCAGCATCTGGAAAAAGACTAAGGATTAAATTAATAGGGATACTTTATCTTCCATATGCCTCTTAATATTCCTCCACATCCCCCAGGTTATTACTTCTGCATTACTGCAAGAACTACATACAAGATGAGTAACTGCCTGGCGGTGGTTCTTTTGATTTTTATTGATTTCACATATCTCTTAAAATTTCCATCCAAACCCACAGTTTTTAGTTCTGTTTCTAGGTATCAGGAAGGCAAATCCTCACACACCTATTGCAGAAGCTGCCAATATTCAGTACGTGAACTGCCTAGTGCATGTTCAGCCTGTAAAGTGCTGAATATTCCCGTGCCAGATATTTTCCAAAGCTGTCTCTTCCAATAGATGACTCATGGCTCTGACCGTGGTTTCCAGCACTGACCAGAAAGTCAGATGGTTGTTTGTTAGTCTTTTACCATCAATTTTTCAGCATCGTTATTCAATTAAAAATAAAGCCAAAATGTCCCTGTGCTTTGCATATTGATGTGCAAGAAGGCCATCACCAGTCAAGGCTTTTTTTTTTTTTTTGAAGTTTTGCACTAATTGCTATGTTACACCGGGAAGCACGGTAACTGTTCTCACAGGCTACAGAATGCCATAAAAAATAGACAAAAGACCCTATCAAAAATAGACAAAACCTCCCTATGTTAGATAATGCAGATATTTTGCATAAAATTGGAAGACTGGACACACATGAATAATTCTTTTAGGTGAACAAGTTGTCAGCTTGAAACCTGGTATTTGTGAACCAAGGAAGAGGTAGGTGTGATAATACTTTTCTAAGAAAAATATTAAACTACCTAATGTGTGCTCTTAGGATTGTAAATATGGAACATCCAATAATGAGATACATATATGTACAGATCTATATTTCCATTTATGACAGAAATGCTGTCAGTAAGACACCCGTGTTACTGAGCAAAACTGTACCACAACCACCAAAAGAAAAAAGTCCTCTCAAAGGCATACAACTTTGATAAAGCTTAATGCTTCTGCCAACCCTGATGAAGGAAGGCTTATTGAGGCTACCTGATGTTTTGATTAAAAGGCTTGCTTCACAGCCTGCCAGGTCAAAATAAAGACTCCTACCACCTTTAACAAGCTCTGGAGCATGTCCTAAACCATTCTGCGTTGGATGGGCTGGGAGTTCATTATTAGAAATGGCATGATTACCATTTGCCTTGTGATACAATTAAATAGCAAATTTATTAACATTACAGTGAAATTAATCTGCAACATATAGCTCAAGTTCATATATTTTTGAGCAAATCAACAAGAGAAATAAGTTAGATATGAAACCTTTTGCAATGGGGAGCTATTAGTTGATTAGAAAGCAAGAGCAGGAAAGGCCAAGAGTAAAATCAGAAACTGGATCTAGACTTATCAATGGTCATTCTGTTCATCTGGACTATGTCTAACAGGGTTCCGGCCAAACTAGTTTCTCATACGTGTATGGACAGAATCAACGCTCTGGTGAAACAATTACAGAAAAATATTTAGCCAGAAGAAAATGTCATACCACGTATATAAGTGTTGTAATACAGAGGTCTCCATCAATTTTTGAAAGCCACCTCAAATGAAGCCTTTGTTCTTATTTCTCTTTAAAAGTTCCACACTCAGCACTCACAGTGAAAAATATATCAAATACATATCATATCCTTACAGTTTTACTGAACATGGGATCTACACATTTAACAATCAATCAAAGACATTGTAGATGGATGACAGAACACCAAATCACCATAACCAGAACTCAAAAGAACTGAGCAAAGAAGAGAATTTCCTTTCAGTTTTGGTTTCCAAGATCAGTTCAGATTTCCAGTAGGCAACTCAAGCAGCATGGTGGCATACATTTTAGGGTAGATTCTTTCACATGATAGATTTGTTTTTAATTGATTTAAAAAGTGGTGCAATCTGTTTTTAAAGTAAATCTGAAAAAGTGAAATGATTCTCTGCTCAGTGTTGCACTGCATGTTTGAATTTCTGCATGTTGCTCTTTGGGTTAGTACCAGTCAGAATACAAGGGTTCACATTTTCAGCTGTAAGCGTGCAAAATGTGCATATGTTTGGAATTAATATTGTCTTGCAGAATTGTTGGGTTCACATTAAAAGGTGTCCCACGTCTCACTACTACATGCCTTCTGTATAAACAGAAATCTCCATTCAAATCTCTGCAACTTAAAATTTAGTGGTAGATAGCATTCCTTCTAATGTTCCATATAACTGAAAAAGACTGTTATAAGATTTTAGTTGTGACCTTGGCAATATTGATATTAATACTGTACGTACTGTCAGGTACAGGAAGAGTTCTGAATATATAGAAGGGACACGCAGAAAATTTCTTTGGATTGCTGTAACTGTTCTTAAAAGGCAAATTTTAAAGTGTCCAAATCATTGCAGAGGTTAAGTCCTGTTTTTAAAACAACTTCACAGAGAATAGAGCATAATGTGTACTGCTCAGAATGGTTTTTAAAATTTTTTTGTAAATCTGCATTCTCGTATTCTGCTCTGGGCACAGGCAGGACCTACTGACATCAGGGGGAGTCTGGTATGTAGGCACAACAGACTGTCGAGGGACCAGGGACCGCCAATTTTAGCCCTCGCTGTACATTCTAGAGGATTTTGTACAGTGCCCATATTTAAGACTGAATTATCTTAGGGCAACCAGGCAACAAGCCCAACTGATTACCTGAAAGTGCAAGCTGCGCCTGCTGTATCAAAATTAATGGTCAGCAAAAGGTTGAAAAAGAACAGATTAATTTATTCTAAAAAGTTACCATTAAGGTCAGTTATACCCAAGCTAAAATTAAAGCAGTGAACAGGAAAGAGGAGATGTAGCGCACAGAAATTCTTGAGTGCACTGCGGGCTTGTTCCTGGATCGAGCTGCTGGGCACACCCAGCATTAAACCACTGGCACGCAGGGCTCTCTGCGTGAGGATTAACAGCGCTGAGCACACACAGCTGTGCCTATCTGGAAAAATTGGTTTTGATTTTGATTTTGGTAGCGAGCCAGCTGTGGCCAGGTTTCTTGAGGGTAGGCTGAATAGTCATTCACAGATGTTTCAGGATAAGGAGAGACAAGGCTGGTCGCCACAAATAAATTGATTTGCTGCTGTAATCCTGCTCAACAACATTCTCTGAGGGACTGAACCAGCACATCTACATGTGCACACTTGGACCATTGCTACTTAGCAGGGTTTATGAGCTCGGTCTGCGCACTGCACTACTGCAGCTACCTGCCTTTTGGACCAAAGCCGGCTGGTCTCCCAACAGAATGGGGTGTGGGCATGCTGGGTGCTGCAACTGCCTGCACTTAGCCATGGCAATACACCTTTAGAACAAAGCATTTGCTACCCTCAGCTTTATAAGCAACAGAGAACAACAGCAAAGTCAGAATATGCTGTGATTACATATTGGATTGTGATTTCTTTTCAAAGGCCTATTGGGTTGTGCAGTTTCTAGTTACATTTACAAAACCACCTTCTCAGTTGCTTGCCAGAATTACAAAATTCTACAGGAAGGAATCTGCCAGAAGGTTCCTGCAAGTGTGATTCCTCCCCCTGGCTTTTGCATATTAGGAAACAATCTTTAGTTACATTATCACAAACTGTATATATTACAAGGTCAAAGTTTCACTCAATGCACAAGATGAACAGACTCTACAGGACTCTCTCTCTCACATGAACATGTTGCTAAAATTAAAAGAAAACACGATTTTTTGCTGATTTCAATACTTGGAAATTCAGATTTGTGCCATAAAGTATCAAAATTCCTGCCAATACACTGCTGTTTGACTCTAAGGATTTTATTTTTAAAATGTCCCTTTCATGTGCCATCCCCTCTGTACTGCCAGCCATACATATGCCTCCAGAGCATGTTTGCTTGTGCCACAAGTACAAAAGCTTTACAGGAGTGACATGATGTCCCAGAAACACGATTAAATACTTTTGAAGACGGAATTATCTTTATTTGTAAATGTTTCTCAAGTTAAAATCACCTCCATAAAAGCCTATAGGAATATACATAAACTTGGGTTCTGCCTCTGTGATGTGCAAGTAGCAGATCCTGTGCTGACAGCAGACATTCATAAGTAGAAGCACCCAAAAGTTTAAAAAAAATGAAAGTTCAATGTTTCTACTCTTCCTGCATTAACACAGACTTTCCGACAACTGTACACCAGCCTTCTGCTGCAAGGGCCATCCTAATGAACATTGAGAAAGGTCTATTAGAATAACTCAGCTTATTCCTGTGGCATGGGAAGTACCACGTAATTTCTTGCTGTAGCAGGAGTGTCCAAATAATTTCAGAAGGCTGTGGCTCATTTGAAAATTACTTAAAGGAGATTTTTCAAATGCATAAAAGGTGGTTAGATGCTAACACTAGCCTGCACCCCTGAAAATCTCTCCTTTGGAAGTCCAAGATTCAAAACTAATTCACAAACCAAATGAGATGTAACTGTTTCAAATACGCAGTCACATTAAAAACAGCTGATATAGATATCCTTTATATATTGCTCAGCTCAGGGAGGATTTAATTGTATGTTGGAAGCATACCATGTCCTTTACGGGAAAGAGAAGGCCAATCTCAGAGAGCAAAAATACCAAAAGAATAGCTTTGGCCACCATCTGCAGCTGCAGCAAAAATGTGATTTCAGCATTGCTGGTGTGTTGTCATGTATACCACTGTTTGCAGAGTCCAACCGAAATTCTCTATTTTTAGCCTTTCAGCTACTTTCAGATAAAATTCCTGCAGATAGGAGTAGCTGTATAGGGCAGATAACATACAACTCTGAAACCACAGATGACCTCATGCAACTGCAAAGAAAGAAGGGTCTGTTACTTAAAACAAGGCTAAAATTTAACCCAGCTATACTAAAATTAAACAAGGAGTGTTTTACAGTCCCATTACAAGACATAAAACAACAGTCACTATAAATTCACAGTGTACTTATTTGTAAGGATGTAAAAAGAGTAATTAATAACCCCAAAACAGCTTATCTCTGAGCCAGTGCAACACCAAAGTTTTCCCAGGGTTGTTGGAGATTTTACAAATAGCGCTGAGAAGCTATTTTAGCTGTCATTTGAGAACTATTGGTCCAAACTGAAAAGTTATTGCTCTTTGTCACAAGTCACAAGACATTTTTTAGTGTTTCACAGTTTCAGTTGACATTACAGAGAGAAAATAAATAAATGTAATCGAAACTTTCTGGAAAGGGCTTCCATGTGTAAGAGCACTTACCAACCACAGATCCGAGTGAGCACTGCACAGTGATTCTTCTTCGTGCAAAATACGCTGCACCTTCCTATTTTTTACTTCACACTTTCTGTGTATCACCCTATATAACAAAAGGCACCTGTTCCCTTTAAAATGCCATTTATTTCCAATAGATCGAAGTACAGTTCTGAGTACTATCATTCAAGTTTATCTGCAGTATTTAAGGAGAAATGTGTAAGGAACAGGTATGTCACAAGTGCATCAATACAGATCAGGGTGCTCAGTTTGTATCCTTTGGGATGTGTTGCTCACACACCCTCTTTGGGCTTGCAGAATATTTGCTGGATATTTCTTCAGAACAAATCCTCCATGAGGTTATCACATACTTCTAGTTGTGGAAGAAACACTCTGAAAGCTCTTTTCCTCAAGAAAAATTTTCACTACTTAATGAACAGTTCACTCAAATGAACAGTTTAGATACATGACTGAAATAATCCTAAGGTAAAAAAATTCTGTCACCCCTTCACCAAATCACTATAAGAGCTTAGTAAAGGATTCAAACCATTTCTCTTAACTCTCCCTTTCTTTCCTTAATACCAACATAGGCAAACCAATATTTTTTAACAATGAAATAGCCTCTACCTGTCATCTAATTTTTCAAGCACTTAACTGTTAATTTGAGATTATAGAACAAGTCTTATTTTTTTCTGGCTTCACGTCACTTGAAAGGAGAAACTCCATTTGTCATAAGGAATGAAAACCAGGACAGAGTAACGTCTGCTATCGCTCTCTCTCTAAGGAATCGTAGGTGGAGTTACATAAACAACAGACCAACGATCAAAGGGAAATCTTAGGGACCATAATATGCTGAGATATTAAAGGAACAGAGCCTTTTATCTATTGTGCAGGAAGGAAGTAGAGCATTGAGACATGTGTAATATATAGAGTTAAAAATCAAAACCCCAAGCAAGTCCCAAAAGAGACCGAAATCAGCTAAAGTCTGTTTTTTTCTTATTCTGTTAAAATGACAAGAAATAACCAAAAATGCAATCTCCCACAAAAATTATACTCCATCACCTGGAAAAGCCAGGCATTCAACTCTATTTTAAGCTGAATTTTTCCCCACATCCTATGAAACAAGCACTGTTCGATCACAGACCATGTCCTCATTCACTGCCCGTCTAACTGAGGCTTACCTTGTCCTCCACTCTGTTCAGCCTGGCACCAATCGTGTTATTCCCTCGATCTTTGCTTTTTTCTGTGGAACAAGAAACATTTTCAAATTAATATATGGTGGTATAACAAAATAGCAGCAAGCCACAACAGGGTGTGTTTAACTAGCCCACCAACACAGTGTAACTAAACACCTTTGCCAGCCTGGTAGTTCTATTCCTTAAAAGCAGCTTTTTGTTTCTTTTTATAGCATTAGCCCACGCTATGGCTTTTAATAGCCCTTAAGTTTAAGGCACTTTCAACCTTAGTTCTATGTTTTAACCTGGGAAAACAAAACTGTTCCCAATTTAATTAATGTTTCAATTGCCATTTAAAAACAATCTGCCACTCTGCAAAAGACTCTACAGCCAACTTGAACAATGCATTTGGTAACGTTTTTTCTTTTTTTCCCCTATAAACTATATAGAAATATGACTTTGAAAATTACATTAACAGAGAGTTTTCATTAGCCAGGCTTGTCGCAAACAAACTTAGTACTTTGTGCTCCTTTCCCAGTCTCTTTTCAAGGCTATCAAAGCTCTATGTGAATATTACTGATTTCATAATAACTCTGTAATCATAGCACGTCATTTTATTGAAAATATGGTGAGTCTCAGACAGACTAGAACCAACATTTTGAAAAGTTCAGTGAAAGTAGGTGCTTTAAATATCTAGATAAGAACAACCCTATTTTAAAGGTGTTGATGACTAAATATCATTGTGGATGCCTAAACTTCAGACCGCGAGGGGTTGGCACTGTTTAAAAACGTGGCAACAAATTAAATAGTATTTTAACTAGTATTTTCCATTAATTATATCTTCATCAGATTAACGTAGACACATCCTTCATATTAACTTACCTGAGACGGAGATAAAAAGAGATGGCTTCCCTATGGATTGGTCCAACCTATATAACAAAAAGAATGATTTTTAGTTTTTATCAGCCTGAGCCAGCATCTTCACTTTCTCTAGCTGGAGCAGGGAGACCTCTTCACAAACAAGCAAAGTGAAGTTCAAATAGTCCTGGTTCGTACTGTAAGTGAAGCAGTTGCTTTGGGCTCAGAATAGCTTGAAATTAAAAAAATAATAACAAAATGGGATTAGACTTAGATTAGCTTCTTTAACCACTGTAAAGTTTTACCACGCCCATTGCTTTTCCACATGAACAGCACTGTTTCCTCTTTTCCTTGTTCTTCTGCAGCTTACCTGTTGCATCTATCTATCTATCGTCTCTTAGTTCGCTCTTAAGTGCAATTCTACCAGAGCAGGTGACAGTATTTCACTCTGTATATATAACACAGCCCATAACATATAGGAATTATAGTGTATAGTCAAAGCTAGCAGGGACTGGGGCAATACATGGAAGTATAATGAAAATGATAAGTCCTGATTGTCAGATTTTTAAGCTCTTTGCTTTTTCCTTCCTGTGTGAAAAGAAAACTTTGCACAGTCCTACCAATATGGCACCTGTAACCCTGTCAAGTTTTTGATCCCTGGCCCCAGTCACTGATTTATTTACAAACATCCCTCTCCTGGTGTTTACAGATGCAGACACTGAACGTTATTGACATACCTCCTCTGTAATTCCTTGATTCGCACCATCAGGTTGAGGTGGCCCTGTGAATACTGCTCAATAACATCTCGGACATCATAGGGCTTTCTAGCTTGCTGTAAAATAAAAAAAACCCCAAACATTCCTTTAAGCCACAAGGATGTAGGAACGGTCTATAGTAATGTAGATTTTTTTTTTTTTTCAAGAGTAAGCAGTAAGTTCTTTTAACCTCTTTTAACACTGTGTAAACATTTGAGATACTTTGATTGCTGCCATGTTCATACATTTTTTGTGGTATAATTATGACAGTTCTGATTTCATCCACTTTTTTGTTACTGCAGGTATACATGCCTTCCAAGAGATTACCCATTGAACTTGAGGCCAAAAGAACTTGGGGTCAAAAAAAGTGTATCTGGCATTTTGCTGAGAAGTTTGTGGTCACTCAAGTTTCTTCTGGTTCATAGTCCTTGGCCACCGAACAGTAAAGAGGTCTTTCATTCTCAGTCAGCAGCAAGACAGCTGGAGTTCTCAGTTCAGCTCTTACCATGGGAAGGTTAAAGCAGAGTCCTGGTTGAAGGTGCATGACTGATCTTGTCTTCCAGAAAGACTGGCTGAGCTTTCAAATCTATTGGGAAATACTGGGAAAATATTGATGCAAGGAATGACCAGGGAGAAAACCCTGTGCACTTCATACATGGGAAAGCCTTATCTGACCTATCAGTAATAAAAACACTTTTGTGTAGTATTAAAGATAAAGACCATAATTTTAACCAGTAAACACGAAGACTAACTGGAAAGCAAGTGAATGAACTTGTCGAAGTGCAGTGACAAATTAAAAAAACCTTAATCCTACATCTAGAAACTAGAGTCCAGTCAGTGCCAAAAGGGGGCCTACAGGGAAGATGGGGAGGGAATCTTTTATCAGGGAGTGTAGCGATAGGAGGAGGGGTAATGGTTTTAAACTAAAAGAGGGTAGATTCAGAGAAGATATAAGGAAGACATGTTTTACGATGAGGGTGGTGAAACACTGGACCAGGTTGCCCAGAGAGGTGGTAGGTGCCCCATCGCTGGAAGTGTCCAAGATCAGGTTGGATGGGGCTCAGAGCAACCTGCTCTCATTGAAGATGTCCCTGCTCATTGCAGGGGGGGTGGACTAGATGACCTTTAAAGGTTCCTTCCACCCCAAACTATTCTATGATTCTATATTTCTGACTCATTCATTATGCTGTCTATAGATACTCTGAAGATAATTTTCAAGGTTTGGTGAAAACCTTGGTAACATTGAGTTATAACTTTTCCTTTCTTGCATCTTTTGAGAACAAGGAAGAGTTTACAGTGGTAGCTTCTAACATAGCAGAATTTGCATCCCATTTGAGGTCTCAGAAATATTTTGTCATCTGTACTTCAAAAGCTGGAGATGTCTCTACACTGCTTAACCTTATTTCATATGCTGCAGGTTTTCCTCAATTCCATGCTACAAATGTCTTCTTTTTTAAGCCAAAGAAAAGCGGGATCCAATATAATAATCAGGCTGTAGCTCCTTTGTGGAGTCCCCTGCAACTGCCTGGGAGGTAGCTCCCACATTTTAGGGATCATTACTTTATATTTAGGAATTTACATTTTAGGAATCATTACTTTAATAATATCACTTCATCTAACAAATTATATTTTAGTCTGCCAGATTCCCCAGAGCCAACTGCAAACCTTGGATGAATGTGAGATACTCTCTAGTGGAAGGCTAAACAGGAATGAGAATTGCTTCAATCTAACCAAAGAGTGCACAGAAGAATTCCCAAGAACCCTGGCTGCTTACACACGTATAAATCATAGCTAACATCCACAAAGAAAGAAATATGATTCAACGATGGCATAAGCCCATAAGTCTTTCCATGGACTAGTACTGTAAACATGATGATATAAAAAAATGAATTCTTGGATTATTTTTGTACTATAAAGAAGGAAAAGAGAAATCTGCAAGATCAGCTTGAAAACTCCAGGTTCAGAAAAGCTGTTCAGTAAGAATAAAGATGCAGAGCTTTCTCCTGTCATCCTCGTACTCTGATGCAGGTGTCTGACAATAGAAAGAGTAGGTATGTCCCTGCCTGTTTTTCATTTACTGGGCTGCTTCTTTCTCGTTAAAACAAGAGCTGAAAACCTGGAGTAAGTGGAATTTATGAATGAAGCTTAATTTTCGAGGATAGGGTATTTAATAGTCAGTACCAATTATTCTGTACTTACTTCATATTGAAAGCTGATGTTTCAAGAGAAAATACTCTTGATGTTGACAACATGTTAGTTTTGTAAAAGGAAAAAAAACCCTGCAGCAGCCAAAGGATGAGTATTGAAGAAACAGAAGTAGAAGTCAACCCCACTGCTTTCCTTAACTTTTCTTCTTTACTTTTGTCCCTCTGCTAATTAACCAATACACATGACAAAAATCTTAAGTGAGTTAAAATTTCCCCCATCATATAGGAAATTTTGCAAAAGGTGCAAAAGCCAATGCCAAATATTAAAAGTGCACCACTGGCCATTGCTGTTCCCTTGTAATTGCATGCGCAGGGAGGCAGACCTGGGAAAGGGAGAGGGGAATCCATGCAAGGGGAATTTCTTGGAAATGTAACCAAATAACAGCCAAATAAAATGGGTAGAACATCCTTTGAAGCACAGGACACTCTGAACTACATTGTTTGGTACAGCCTAGTATGGAGATTAGAAAAGATTACACACACAATTCATGATTCATACCATGACAAATGAATTACATAAGATGATGAATTATAAGACTATAAATGCAAGATTTTCCAGTGAAACTGTAACAAACCAGGCAACAGTTACTCATGTCATCACTGAAACTACAACCTGTATATTTAGTTTATGCTATGTATAGAATACTTGCCGTGGTGAAAAACATAACACAAGTTAAAAATATTTTAGAAGGAAAATGATTTACTCAACAGGAAGAATTTACATGGAAAGAGAAAAAAAATGATTTCAAAATGACAATGGGAAATCAGATCAAATCCCTGGTCTCTGGATCTGTGATGGATATCACAGTTGTATCCATGTGCGTAAGTCTTAAGACATTTAGAATCTTTCCTAATTGGAAGACAAAGGTTATTTACTCATGAATCCAGCTAATGGAATAAGCGAGTATGGTGATTTTCTTTCTGAAATTCAGTTGTAAGGTTAGACTGTGCCAAAGACATCTGATTTATAACTAATATACGAAATTCATTTTTGGTAGGTGGGGTGAACAAAGCCTAGAAAACCATTAATTTCTAAGTACTGTTTTCTCTATAGTTTACAGAATGCTTCCTTAACCATGAACCATTCACCTTAACTGATGCACTGGACTTGTGTTGACTACTACTAGAATATGAACTTTCCTATACAATTTGAAACAGACCTACAGACTTTATGAAAGCATAAACACATCCATAAAAAAGGTATTAATTCTTTATAATATTATGCTGGGTTCTTACATGGACATCATCATATGGACTATATTCAAACTTGGACTTGAAAATAGAGCATAAATTTCTCCCCTTCTTTTAAAGGGGAAATGATGCCCAAGTGTGATGCTTCACAAAGAATTGCTTTTCATGTCCTTTGAAATGTCTCTCTTTCCCTGTTTAGCTTCTCTTTATTTATTTTATTTGTTTATTTTTTAAACAGGAAGGCTCTTCTTTCTAACTGACTCTTGTCCTTGTAGTGCCATCACCCCCTGTTATTAATTGAGCTCTTAAAAAACTGTATCTAGGCAAATTTAGGCATACAGGTGTATCCTGCAAACAGCTGGTATAGTTCAAGAACCATGCTGGGTTCATGCTGGGACCTATTTTGCGAAATTTTCCTCTTCCTCTCCTTCTTCCTATGCTTCCCCTCCCCAAAAGCTTCAGAGGCATCTCTAAAAAAGACTCCTTTTAAGTGCTGGCCTTGCAATTACTTATGTTCCAGCTAATTTTAAGCATGAATAGTCCAATGGACTTCAGCTGGAATTTGTTTTTTTTGTTTGGTTTTTTTTTTTTTTTTTTTTTTTTTTTTTTTTTCCAATAGTTACAGAAAAAAAACCCCAAACCCTGAATTTTCTTTTAGGAAGATACATTTCACATACACACAGAAAGCTTAGAAGGCAAATATCTACCAGGAAACAGCTATGCAAACATCTTAAATGCTAAAAGATAGATTTTTAAAATGCATCTTGTGCTTTACCTTAATTTCAGATATTGCATTGGACTGCTTATTAGAAACTGTATAGTGATTACTTGGCACATGTTTAAACATTTTAATTTCTTATGACTATTTTATGTGCATACAATAGAACAAAGCAGATTTACAACATACTTTTGAGGAAAGAATAATGACAGTGATTATCTCTTAATTACAGGAGAGATTTTCAAAAGCACCTTGTGGCTTGAATTTCAAGGTGACTTTGTGCATTAAGTTACTTAGGTGCTTTTGAAAACTGTACCTTTGGTGCTCTCCAAATTTTTAAACTCAGTCATAACCTTGTATTCAGAAATTATGGAGAAGTATCAGATGTCCCCGATATGTTCCTATTGGGACATTCTGCATCTGACAAACAGCAGCGTATCACTTGTACACAGGAGTGACTAGAGATACATTTCACTTCAGCCTAACAGACATTTTTAGTTCTTTAGTAACAGCTAATATTGGTAGCTCAGGAAGAAGAAAGACTACTAAAGAAGGATGAGAGACAACCTTGTTGAGGGGTTTTGTAGGTGGCCAAGACCAGGTCTTTTGCAGATGCGAAAGTGAGAGTACAACTGAGAAGCCAGATTAGCAACCGGGATGCCGAGTACAAACAAGTTTTAAGTATGAACTGAATAGTCCCATTCTATTCAGTCAAATGCTTTTCCAGCTTCTATCAAATCATCTGCCGCAGGGGAGTTTCATTTATTTGCCAGGTGGATAATGTTGCACACAGTGTTCAGGCATTTTCAAAATCTGTTTTTGACAAATACCACTTGGGAGGTAGATAAATAATGTGTAGATTTCTTGTTTCTAAGCAGTTTAGTTAATACCATGGCAAATATTTTATGATCTAAATTTATGAGAGCAATGATTCGGTCATTACCACAGAGCAAAGTATCACAAACAGGTTTTAGAATGAGAGTAAATTAAAGTTTAATGGAACTGGCCACATTTAGGCAGTTTTTCACAGAACAGCAGTGGACACATCACTGGAATGGGCCACGTCCCTTGCCAAGTTACAAGTGCTGGCCAGCAAGCGTTACGGAACTTCTTTACAAAATGACTACAAAAATTATTTTCAAATAGTCCAGACATTGTAGCTTTCTTAATTTTAGTCTAATAAAAATAACAGGCAAAATGTGCTAGCAGAAACTTTCTGAAAGCGCTCTCTCCAAGAAAACTCCAGATATGGGAGATTTCAGCCTAAAATGGTGACAGTCTGAATACTTTATACATAACTGAAACAGATTTCTGCAAAGCTCAGGCAAACTTAGCGCATGAGTTTTAGCAAAAATAGAAAGATTCAAAGTAGGAAATTGCTAAAGAATTCAGGCAGTGCTTCTAAATGTCGATGAGGAAGTCTGAATCATGGTTTTGAAGTTAGCAGCAAGCATCGGCTTACAGAAACAATGCTGTTTTGGACTGTTAGTCATCATCATCATCACCATCATCTTCTTGATCCTAAACTTTGCACCCTTCAAATTTGAAGGAAAAAGGACACCCTCCCATTTTGGGAAGTCTACGTTAAGGGCAGAAACGCTTTTTAGTCTATTGTAAGCAGTAGTGGAGAGGGCATATATGAAAATGGATGTGAGCACTTAAGCCCCTCTCTTTCTTTGCATTTTCAGTTGTGAAGCCTGTTCTCCGGAGATTGTTCCTTATTAATTAATTTTAAGTAAAGTGATATATTTCTTACATACATATGTATATATTCACCTGGTTTAAATCAAGCTGAAGGCTGTTGACAAGTGTTTTTACTGGATTAATGAAATTGATTTAGAAACCACATTCTTAGAAAGTTTGCACTCAGAATTTTTTATTCAGACCAGGCAACAAGGTTAATTAGCTACTGTTAAACGCTTATGGTATCACAATATCATAGCAAGAGAAGTGGCACACAGGAAATGTATGTCAGTGAAGGCCAGAGGAGTAAAGAGAACCTCTATCTCACAAAACGGGAAGGAGGTCTCCTACCTGTGCAGAGGAGAGAAGGGAAAAGGAAGGAGAAACCTTCCAATATGCTAACAAATTTCCACCCTGGTTTCTTATCAGGACTTCTTTATCATTGAGTAAGAGACAGAAACAAGGCTGAGGTAGTATTTTAATCTCTAATCCTACTGACTCAGCATGACAGTAACATACAGCTGAGAATTAATGGAGACATAAGAGAATGTTTGTACTGTGAGAAAGAGACAGTGATAACAGAGGGTTAAGGGTCAAGTCCATTAGCAGAAAATAACATTTTAATTCAGACTGCATTTCAGGAGTTTAGCCTATTTCCAGTGCATCCACAGTTGACTAACCTGCTGCTAAACAACCACCCTATTGAAGGAGGAAGAGAATACTGGGTGTAGCTCACCATTACCAAAATGAATTGTGTTAGTCTCTCTTAAGTTTCTAAAAGAAACAATGAATCTGGAGAATAAAAGGGTTTATTTAGAAAAGGAGCTTTTTCTTCACAACTCACCTGAAACTTTTTCTTTGCCACAAAATACTGCATCCTACGAATCACCTTAATTGCAGCACGGTGGTGTTCTCGCAGCCTGTGGGAAAAATGAAGAAGGTGAGTGGGGTTAAAGAGCATCTCCATCCAGACAATAAATATAACAGTCTGCAGTAAATGCTTCACTAACATGTGAATGTGTAATGTAAGTGTAGTTGCGATTCAGCCTGGGAGCACAACACACTATTGTGTTGACCTTCCCCACCTTTCAAGAAGGCTATAAACATCCAGGATTTTATCTGACCTATGCTAGGTTTGCATACATTTCACAGTAAAAAGAAGTGTCCACAAAACCTCCTCCTATATCTAAGCAAACCTCCACCCATCTTTCCCAGTTTCATTTCCACACACACACAAAAAAAAAAGCTATCAAGTTTCTGCACAGTTTTTATACACGGTCATTCTAGAAATTCAACTTTTGGGTTTTTTGTGATTTCTTTGTGGGGTTTTTTGTTTGTTTTGGTTTTGTTTTGTTTTTGTTTTCCTTAAGTCCTGTACAATATGTTTCTTCACTTACACAAATTTGTTTTTCAAAAATTATTTTAAAAAAACACTTTAAAGATTTTTGACTCGTTGTCTGCTAAACAATCCAAATGATCTTGTGGTAGCTGGATGCAACATCTACATACACATGTATCCCAAAACCGAATTGTAAGTGCATATAAAGACAAAATAATCCGAAAGGTCTTTAAACGAAGATATCCCCCCCTTCATAAACATGCATATGAACTGAAAACAGAATTAAAAAATAATTTGTTCTTTATACTTTAAAATAATAGATTTTCATAGTATTGGACATTTTTTTAAACAGTTCATCAAGAGCAACAGGTATTTTAAATTTTTCAAAGCTCACAGAAATAATGTTTTTTTTTCTTAATATTAAAATAGCAAATCAAGCATTTAAGCTGTGCTGATGATTTATTCCACTTGCTCATTCTATTACTCTTATCAAGATGTGCTTGAATGACGTTATTGCTCAATCTTTATTTCCTTTTTAAATGCATGAACATCTAGTATTTCTAACTCTCACACCAAACAGACTTCTAGTGATGGCTTTGGGGAAGCAGCAGTAAAAGCAAAGATAGATATTCCAGATGTTTTATCTTTATAAAATTACTTTTAGCAATGCCAATAGACCAGCAGATTGAGATGTCACTAGGCAGTGCTTTCTGTCTGTACCGAACCTGACAGCATTCATACTCACTATGGGATGGAAAAGTCATAGTTAAGTTCTGTACAGGCTTGGGTTTTTGGTATGCTATAGCATGGCATCACCCAAGCCTCTTCAGTAAATATAACCTGGAATTCTAGTGAGTACTCACATATTTCCTCAGGACAAATTTCCCCCAGCAAACAGCAGTTCTGCATGTGCAAATGGTGGATGTCTGTCCTCTGAACAGCATGGCAAGTGTAGCCGGGGTGTTCCCTTTCTGAAAACTCACATTTTTAGTGGTAAAATAGCTTTCTGCAAAGCCAAAAACAGAACCAAAAAAAAGCTCTCACTTTCTACTTGTAGATACTCCTCTCAGGTGGTTTCTTTCTGTTACAGAAATTGTTCAGATTTATCAATGACAGAAAAGACTACTTTCTCTGATTACGGTGTAAAATACGGTCGCTTTTCAAACAAATAACTTACAGCTTTTCACCACAGGTTTAGAGATTGCTAAGACTGTAAGTGCATTTACATGAAGCAACCGTGCCTCAATAATTATGCACTGATCCGTGAATCTGCAGTTGGATCTGTGTAGGGAGGCCCTTCCCTCTTTAACACCGTACTGAGGTGTCTCATAGAGACTCTCTCCAGGTCCCTGCTCCTGCAGATCTGACAGCAAGATCATGGTTCGTGTTATAAAACTGGAAATTTGCTCCTCCTACCTGGGATGGCTGCCTGATTGGATCAAGTCCCGGTGAACGGAGTTAGCTTAATGCTAGTTCATGGTATCCCTGTTCTGCGAGCCCTTGCTGCATTGCTCTGCTGCTAGGGACAAGGACGACTTCCCCAAAACCCAAAGGAAAGAAAGTGTTTGGGGTTTTTAAAGTTCTGCTTTGCAGAGATGGGAGCCAAAAAGACAAACACTGCTTAATTTACTGTTAAATATCAAAGGTGTGAAAGTGTAACTGTCATGCAGCTATACATCATATACATAGATGCACACAAAAACATCTTATGACAAATAGAAATAAATTTCAATTGCAATAAAACTGCTTGTAGTATTTTGCTTTATGCCTCATTTCCTCTGGGGTGTTCTTCACAGTCCATTATTTCTGAGTAAAATATTTTTCTTTGGGACAGACGGTCACTAGTAAAGCACACCAAATCCCTCATTCTCTATCTAAATGACAGGTCTCATCTATAAGCAAGACAGCTGGATAATAAAAATTGTATTTGCCATTCGCCAAAATAACAAAACTATACCACCGAAATGATTTTCCAAGGCAGCTATTTTACATCAGTCATTGTTTGGTGCTAACATGAACTTCCAGGCCAGGAGGGAAAGTTAATATTCTCATTTTATTCCTTCCTATTTCCGGCTCCAGTAGGAAACCTTACAGTAAGCTTGTTTCTGCTTAAGCTGTAAAATCTAATTCTGCACAACAAGCTGTCCTGATTCCCTGAGATTAAATGCTTCTGCGATGAGGGAAGGGAATAAAGGATTTAATTAGTAGCCAAGGCTATGATTCATGGTTGTTTGATCTCTTTTGCAAACTGGTAACAAATGCTTTAGTAGATTGAGAGCTTAACCATTAACTGGTGATATTTGTTTGTTCAGCCACTTGTGACATCTCAATTCTGGTTACCGAATGGCTGTCTGCAACCTCTGGGTACATACAGCATGCTTAGGTGCCAGATAGCCACTCAATACGTTACCGTCCTCAGAGCAAGAGTTTCATGAAAACATTGGGGGTTTTTTTTAGGAGTGTGGTGGCAAATGACATCATCTGACCGTGCTCACAGACAGCAGCAGCATACCTTCGCTGTGCAGGCAGCCCCATAGCCAGAGGGAGACACCATTTGGAGAAGTACTGCCATGCAGAGCCAGTCTCCGATGGCAGGGTTGCCCTCTCTCAGCCCCTATCAAAGGCACTTTTAGGGACTACCAGGATATTCTGGAGACCCCGCCAGGTTTAGTGTAGCTGTGGGAGATAAGCTCTCTTGGAATTGAAATCCCTCATTTTTACACGTTTGGTTTTGCCTAACTTTGGGAGACAGCTTGTTTGATAAGTGCAACAGGGTCAGCAGACAAGGTTTTTGCCTTTTTGTTAACGAAGCTATTTTCCTTTCCTGATTGCTCATCAGGCTTTAAGCCTCACCCTCACCATACCCATTAATCTCATGATAACCAACATCCAAAGGGATTTGCCAATCACCATTTGAGTGAGTCCAATAACCATCAGCATATTACCTTCAAAAATAAACTGAAGTAGTTTGTATGCCCATAAAATCAAGCTGAAGATTACTGCTTCCAATACTGGACAACATCTCAGCCTGCACCTTTTCAAAGAAAAATTGCCAATAGCTTTCACTGGCTATCAGTAATTTTCTTTCTCAACATGTACAGGACATTAAGATCACCTTGAACATGGCACATACTACATGACATTTCCCATAGACCTAAACTCATAGAATCAGGTCCCGAAGCCACCAGTGAAGCCATAACATTGTCAGAACCCATAGAAATGATCCAGAAGGGTGAAGGAGGATATAACAACTCATCAACAACAGGAAACCATCCTGGTGGTAATAAGGTCAATAGATTCATACAAACCTAAATTATTTGTAGGTATAAACTAGGGTTGCTTTATTTGTGCACTGGAAAAGTAACCTGTTGCAGATGCACGCACTCCTCAAAGCATAAGAAATAAGGATAAAAATCCCCGAGCAACAAAATATGAGGGATTGAGTACCCACATTACAAAAGAAAGACTGACAGAATAAAATGACTAGAAATCATTAGTTTTTCCTGCCTCCTTTTGTTGTTAGGATACTTAACCTACAACAAGTCATTTGGAGGAAACCTGATCTCTTCATTAGTCCATCAGAAATCTGAACTGGAATTTCACATAATTTGGAAAACAAGCATATTAAAGAACTTCAGGCAATTTTACAGACGTTCTCATTTGGTTAGAAAGTTGTTATACATTTATAAATGACCAAAACTATTGTAATGGGGCCATATGTACATTTAGCCACAATATTATTCATTTTTTACAACACAGTCAGCCACAACCTCAATAGGTTTCCCAAGGTGTGGCTCATTCCCCAGTCCCGCACTCACAGCCACAGTGAATGTCACCGGCTTCAGCCAACACCCGCCTGCCTTCTTCCTGCAAGAGGATCTGCAGGGCCACCCCAGAAGAACACTTTCTGGGGCCAAGGCTAAGATTTTTGGTTACAAAAAACAAGTGGCTTTACAAAAACGGAAGTGAGCAGTTGCATGGTTTGGTTGTTTTATGTTTCAAGAAAAATAAAAACTTTTTTTTTTTTAATGAAGTTTTACAAGATTAATCCCTATTCTGAAATACAGCTTCTTTTTTTGTTAAAGAACAAGAAAGGAAAAACAATTACTAATTAGAATTATTTATTGTCCATACAAAGCTGCTGAATTTTATACCAAATCCTTAGTAATGCCATTAGAAGTTTGTTGCCCTTTTCATCTCAGGAAGGTATTCTACATACTAGTTTAGTGTTAACAGAAAAATTAAAGCAATAAGACAGAGGAAAGGTGCTGCTAATTTCCTATTTATAACACTTGTCTTTTTGTTCTTTTGGAGAACATTTTATTGTCGGTACCATAATGTCTGGCACAGACCTCCCAACGTACATGGACGCTGATATTATCAGAGTTAAAGGGTCAGTGCTGTCTATTCAGAATGAGTTTAGCAAGAATGAAAACTCAGTAGGAGAGAGACACAGATTTATAATATCTTTTACAAAATGCCCATTTACTGATTTGAAGTCAAGCTCAGTTTTCAAACACATTTGAATTCTCTGCAGTCATCTTAAATTTCTGATTTAGGACAGAGCTAAAGTATTAAGAAAGAAGGCTGAAGTAAGTTGGCCTGAAGTTCTTGGCACTGAGCGTTATTTAGACTCAAACTTTATCTTTAACACATCAGATTTTAATAATATGTGAACGGAAATATTTTTCCATTCATGCACTGAAAAGCGTTCCTTGTCAGAGAATCTGGTGGATGAGATTCAGAGTAACTACATTAAGCCATTTCATTAGTGCATTTAAGTCTAATGAAATCTTTCATCGTTAGTCCTCGAGGCGCTTTTGGTATAGAATTTGCTGTGGCTCAAGGTTATTCTTGTCTTTTCACACATTCTGTCATTCCCTGCCCATTACAGTTGATGGAAGTCTCTCCATACTGGGCAACATTTTAGATGCGATAAATTGGAAGGGATTAGGTTGCATCGCTGTGTATTCTGGAATAGGAAATGCTTGATCACCGTACCCAGGAACAAAATCAGAATCACTGATTATTTCAAACAATGTGAGCTACCCAGCTTTTCCTTTCATTTGTTGATAGAGCTTGGCAACTGTTGTTTACCATCATTATGATACGTCTATCTGGGGCTTTCAAAATACACCCTGGCACATAAATGATTCACAAAAACCATCTTAAGGACAAACCAGTAAAGCTGCCCAGAAGTGTTAGAAAAGTATGACAACACTTTGAAGAGCAAACCAGTTACAAAACTGAAGGGATATTAAATGGGCTTCAGCTGAGCTTAGTGTTTACATAAATGCTCCCATAACATTTTCAATGTATGAATGTGTTTCTTTTTAATAGACAAACATTCTTTACTAGACCTTGCCCTCTGGACTTCCTGTCCATTCGTGAAAGTAAAGTTAGAAACTAGTGACAAGCCAAATGAAATGAATTCACCTATCCCCCACAGTCCTCAACTCCAGGGTCTTCACAGGTTTAAATGCAATAGAAATACAGAAATAATAGATATAATGTAGAACAAGGAGAATCACAAATAGCAGGTAAGCTAGATTTTTAAAACTTCTTTGGTCTTAGCAGTCAAAGGCATTCTAGTAATTACTGGAGAACAAATAATCTGGTTGTGAAAGATCTACGTCTACTGAACTCTTATTCATGCTTGCAAATTGGTCATGAACAGGTAAGATTTCATCAAATGCATTTTTTCTTCTAAGCACTGATAATTCAATGTCAGCAGCAAATGATTTCTAGGAAGACATTTGATTAATAATTTCTCTAGAAGAGTATGTTTTGAGTGTTCAATTTTAAAAATACGAGCTGCTTTGACTTAAATGCACATGTCTTATAATGCAAGTTCTGTTCCATACCTAGGGGAATGCAGGGGCTGACTTCCCATAGGAGTATTAGTGATTATAAACTAAAAAATTGCTCTGCAAGAATACTCTGTGAGGGCAAAGTCAAATTCACTATTTTGGTGAACCCTTCAGCCAGTAAACATCTTAGTTATTATTTACTGAATGTGAACATAGCCCCAGGGGAATTAGCTTAAGCTGAATTAACATTTGTAAGCTCCTCCCCCCACTATGTATTCTCCCAACTATCTGTGGTTGGTCTTTTTTTTTATTTAAAATATGCAATTTTAAATCCACAGTCATCTTTTAATGGATTTGTATTTTATTTTACAGCAGCTTTCATGTCTCCCTTCTCAAAAGTCATGGGCTTAACTCAGAAATCCTTTCATGTAATTATAGCAATCCTCTTTTCTCCACAGATAGTCTGGTTTAGCTTGGTTTGTGGATTTTTAAGAGACATGCAAAAAAGAACAAGTTTAAAAAACAACATTGCCTTTGGTGGACTTTGATGTTTTAATATCTTCAGTTAATAATAAAAATAGCCTACTAGTATAAGAAATGATTTAAAAAGGAAATAAATTGTGTAGGTTTTTCATAGTTATGCCATTGGAGCATGGCATATAAATGGGGAAGCCATCGGAAAGATGCAGCCTCCCCATGGCGCCTGCAGCTCAGCAACCACAACTCGGAGCATGACGTGATCTCCCCAGGTCTCAGCGGCATCTCAGCAGAGACGTAACACTGGTGTACAGCTGCAGAAGGGCACACGCGCTGCCTTCAGCACAGCACTGGGGATTTTCTCCTGCTTTGGGAGCCTTTGCGCAGCTGGTGGGAAACCTTTGGCAGGTCAGGAAGAATCTCAAGCTGTCCACTGGTGACCTGGGAGAGGTGTCCAAGGAGCAGTGGGGAAGCAGGAGGTGGGGGTTCATATAGAAAGGGGAAAACAAGCTTAAGTGACTTGACTTGTTTCAGGCACTAATAGCAGTTTGAGACTCAGAAAAATACAGCTCATCAGTCTAGCTCTTTAAAATATGCTCGTATCAAGGTAATCTGAAATGAATATTTAACTGCAAGCCTGAGAAGGGAAAGAAGCATTGCTGTCCTGACCTGGAGTTAACACAGGTGAAAATAACTGCCATGTGGATCAGGCAGAGAGGGCACAAAGCACAGAAGTTTTTGGAAGCTGTTTTTCTGATAGGGAACAGAAGTCTCACAGGGGGCTTGGCTTCATAACTCACCCAAAGTACAAACTCTCTAATATCTATACTGCTGCACAATGACTATATTGCTGTAATTCAAGGTAGATCATTTTACAACAGAATTTTCAAGAACAGCTTTCTGCAAAGCATTCATGTGATGCTGGGAGACTGGACACAGGATAAGGAAGATGCACCATTAAATTAATTTAATGCACCATTAAAAGCAAAGTTTTCAAGCATGGTGACTTTCTGCTCCATCCCTAATTGTCCCTCTATTCCCCAGCATATCCTGACAAACAAACAAACAAAAGCTAAACAGAATAGGATCCAGAATAGCTAAACAGCATAGGATTCTGGAGTGCAATGCTCAAATTTGTTCATCTTCTCTTGAGGGAAATGGTCCAACACATAGTACGTCTAGAACCAAGACAAATTCCTGTAGCTAGAATAAAGATCATACATATGTTTTCAGCACTAATGGTATGCTGGGGCAAATAGATGTAGCATCAGAGATTTCCTTTGTGGTCTGCCCACAATGATACTAGCTAAGAATATAACCCTTACTATAAAAGTTGTATTGAAATCAGACAAGAGCATGAGATTTCTTGTACATCCTAAATCACCTTTGCTGTATGTTTTCACAATTCTGATTTTACAATTCTGTCTGTTACCAGGGTATGAAAAGTTGCACAAAGGACATGGGGAAAAAAAATAGGAAGACAAAATTATTTTTGGAAGGGACTGAAATACCCTGTAGAGAAAGCAGGACAAATACAAAAAACAGTTCCCATTTTGTCAGAATTGGCTGTTGTTCCCCAACTTTGGTGATATCAGTATAAAATACCAATTGATATTGATAGCCATATCAAATCACAATGAACCTTTATTCAGCTCTTCACTCTCTGTTTCTTGTTGAGTCAGAAGGCAGTTGCTTTTTTACATGGTTTCAAGGCCAAGCAATTTGAAAGTAACTAGACACAAATGAGATCACAGATAAGTAAATAATAATGTATGGCATTGTCTTACAGACATAGTCTGACATATTAAACTCTTTTTCTAAAGAAGTTGAAGACAGAACACAATGGAACTGTAGTTCAGTGCACACAGAAAGCCATGGATATTATTGTTTTGCAGTATCTGGTTAAGAACGGTCTTTTCAGATTAAAAAAATATTTTTTGCAGAGCTTGTCATTCATGGCTCTGAATTACACAAGGATATGCAGGGCTACAATCAGTGATACTAGGAAGAAATAACCATATTGCCTATGCTTACTTGCCTCTCTATTGTTGGCCTATTAAACTTACAATAACCTTTGTATATTAAACTGGCTGATATGTACACTACTTCATTATGCTCAACAAGCTGTTAACACTACCCGGTAGCTCTTTGTTGTATTTGTCATAGGGGGTTACAAGACCACTGCAGACTCAAGGCTGAGTTTGGCTTTTCTATTTGGCTTAAATTGCATTGCCCAGAACACACATCAGGTACAACCTGCACACAAAAATATCTAATGCCGAGTATGAGATGTAAAAGCATCAAAATTATGATCAACTCATTAAGAATTCTCAATTTGTTTCCACTCTACATAATACTTTAACATGCTAATTTAACATATGCTGTATCCCACATCTTAATTAAGATTTATCATGTAATACTACTAATAACATCCCATTTAACCTTTTGTTTTGAGACAAAAGACATAAGCTTTTATTAGGTCAACTACTGAAGCAGTTCATAGGGGATCCATGGAAGGTCAAAACAATATTGCATTGCTACTCATTTAACCTCACACAACTACGCTAGCCAGAAGCTCCTTCGTTTTTTTCCCCTCATCTCAGTAATATGTGTATTTTTAAATAATGGTGAATAGAGACAAAAAACTTTTTTCTTTGTAAAACAAATCATAGGCAAGAGGGTAGATTCACTCATACATCCTCACAAGTTCAGGCTATTCTACCAAGGCAAAGCGGGTAAGTCAAGAGAGTATCTCAGCTGTTCAACACAAATGAAAGTCATTACACAGTTGTGACTGACAAGATAAAGCAGCTCTCCTGTTGCAGAGACAGGAATTACAGCAGGAAAAAATATCTGAAAGGAAAAGGCCACTGACCTGAATAACAGTATTTACATTCCTAAAATCTATGACAATACTATTTCAGAAATCCTAACGTTTTCCATGTTGTTTTCTACTACAGAGATGGTTGTGCAGATTCTCCTGCCGTTTAATAATGAAAAAGAGAAGATGAATGTCGCTGCTGTGAAGCTGTTTCTAAGCATTATATTATGAAATCATACTGTTTCAAAAAATACCCCATCATTGCCTGGTTTGAGGCAAAATAGGACCAATTTTGTTCAGTAACTTTACTTTTTAGCTAGGCCTCTTCTAACTGCTAAAATTAACAGCACGTTGTGCAGAAACTGTTCGCTCTCAATGTGGTAAGACCGATGTTTATATTTATGCCAAGGAATGGGATGTAGAGAGGCTCTTGCTTATACTTATTGCTATAACAACCAAGGGCAGCCAACTTTGTTATTTGCCCCTGTTGGAGGGTCGGAAGCGGAAAAGCCTAGAGGGATCACCCCTGCAGGGAGGAGTGGACAGGACAGGTGACCCAAAACTGACCAACAGGGTATTCCATCCCATCTGCCTCATGCTCAGCATGAAAGCTGAGGGATCAAAGGGTCAGCGCTCTCTTCCTTCATTGGCTGGCATCTGAGGAGGACTCTGTCTGTTCATCTGCCTTTGATCCCAAGCCTGAATCCAGACCCAAAATCCAGTTTCCATCCATCACTGAGTCCAGTCTGGGACTTCCCCAGTGCCTGCTGGTGACGTGATTGTCATCCTGGGAGCTTGATATGGTTTTGTATATATTTCATTATTTTTCTTTTTATTCTTAATATTTCATTAAAGTAGTTCAGTTCCTTCTAAACTCTTAAGTCTCTCTACTCTCTGTCTCCTGCCTCCCTTCAAAGTGGAGCAGGAGAGAGAGAGCATCTGTTGTTCTGCCTGATTGAGCCAATCTGGCCCAAACCACAACATTGCCATAGAAATCAACTGAAAAACATGAGGCCAAATTCTGCACTGATTTACACCATGAGACACTAGAAGGGTCTGGACACTGATGGACTGTTAGGTTACTGTGGCTTCTGGCCTGCCATCGCTGTAGGGGCTCTGGATGTAACTTATGCAGAATGATAGAAGTGTCTGCTCACAGCTGCACTTTTTAGTGGGTGTATCCTCCAAAAATAAAGTGATAGAAGACTATGAACATAAGGGTATTGCTACAGTTTGTGTAAACTGCAATCAAAAGCATGGCAAACCTTGAACAGAGAGCATCAGGACAACGGGACTTCACTTCCCATGCCAATGCCATCACTTCAGGGGAAAAAAAAAAAGGCAGTTACAAATGTAGTTCAAAACTGCAATTTTTGCAACTGGAAGCATTCTCAAGGATTTGTTATTTTACAATGGTGGAGAAACACATGGGATTTCAACTTGTGGAGAACAGCCTTTTCCTATAAATCACAGAGCGTAATCTGAAACCTAGAAACAGCACAGGGGCTCACATTTATGGATTTAAAACAGATGAAGAGCAAGCATGCTCTTAACCCTTTCCCCATAATTTCTTCCCAGTACAAAATGAAAATGAATATGCAAGTACTGAACAGAAATTAACTTGGTAAAAATCAAGATGAATACAGTTCTGTAAACGCCAAAAAATTCAGCTCTTCGACCGACTTCCCTAAGGACACAAGCACAGAATTGTCCTAAAGCAAAGCAATGTAAACCAGTTAGAGCATAATCCACTATTCGGACTGTTCTTTCATCAACTTTTATTTAAGCAGTTTATCTTGTTGAGATTAGGATCTCTCTTATAGAGCAAGACCTGGCAAACACAGGCCTCTGGTTTTGAATATCAGGCTATATTTCACTGGGAAAGAAGTAACTAGCAGCCTGTCGTCTCACCATAAGGTTATAAACTCCTTAATCAGGCAACAGGAGAACTAATACTAACACATTAGCGGTAATTTCTCTTCAGAAATATGTAAGAGCATTAAGATGATAAAGAGCATTTATTTATTGTCTTTTAAGATCCCCAGCCATTTCCTTGTCATTTTAGCCTTTCTTATGGCTCACTGGACAAAAAAACCCCAAACCCAGCATAGCCTGTTCAAACTTGAATCCTAAGATCCAGCCTTTTTTTTTTTTTTTTTTTTTAATTAAAAAAACAATAGTGTAGAAGAATTGATTGGAATATCAGCAGTGCCAAGAAGCACTCGTCTATACCTTGTCAGGGTCAGAGTTTCAGTACTTCCAGGAATTCACTCACATACGAGACAACGGTATGATTAAAAATAGAAACGTGCTCAGATTGAAATAAAGTATGATGGTATTCCATGTTAAATCTTTACACCAATGTAATATTTTAGAGGAAATCCTGAAGCGACCAACCCAGGACAGTTGAAAGGAGAAGAGGAGAGATAATTTTAAGCTTACTGCAACATCACTCATCTGCACACACAATATTTGCCCATGGTAACCCAACCTCTGTCCCTTTATTGGCTGCAGTTCAGTGAAGTGGTACTTTTGTCCATGTTTCCTGATAAAAAGCTAGCGTGTTTTTGTACTTCAGTGAAAATGCTGCAATTCATAGGAAAAACGCCTCTAAAGTGGCAATGATGGGCAGCTGAATCTTTTTCAAGTGAAGAAGCAGCTACCTGAGAACATTAGAAAAACTCAGCGTGAAAATGAATTCAGTCTTAGCTACTGGGCACGTTGTGGGAGCATCCAAAAAAAATGCAGTCATGGCAAAAATTTTGTGCTACAATAATCAGAGGGACAACCTAAAAAATAAGATTTGGGGAAAATAGTGACTGCAAGAGAGAATTTACGTTATTAACACCATTCTCTCTTCTGACCAACATTTGGTATGTCAAATCATGTGTTAGCAAATCTCAGTAACCAGAGTAGTCACCAAGACCTTTTTTTTAAATTGTTTCAAACCAAAGACCACCTTTTTCACAAACTTATACTTGAAAATTTACGATTCAACCCTCAGCTGCTTCACCTTCATCCTATTATTGCTACAAGTTTTTAAAGCCATAATCCAATTTCAAATACAATCTCCCTTGCTTCACTTTAGTCCTGCAGATGCTCAGATCAAAATCTCACCCCAAGCTTATATTTGTATACAGACATTTATAGATGTCCCCACTGGGATTTCCAAAGACGTCTATCAGCCTGTCTAATTACACTGGGATACATAGGTCTGAAAAAATCTCATGAGGTACCTAAATAATAGTGGTAATTTGACCTGGTCCATACGTAACCAGATGTGCAAATCATATGAGTATGAAGGAAGAAGCACTTTGCAGCTTGAAAGCCACTAAAAATATGGAATGTATCCCATTTACTGAATTATGTGTTCAAAATGGCTAGCTAGATAAACCCTTCGTTAAAGCACATCCTGTGCAAAAGCTCCTGCCTAAAGGTATCAAGTTGCTTTGAAGCCCCCCATCTCACCAAAGTGGGTGTAGCACCTGATGTGCACCAGTCGCCTTATTGAAGTCAAGGGGAGAACATGCACCTGAACTTACACACTTGCTTAGCACATCAAGGGATCAGTAGAGCCTTGAAAAATTTGTACGTGTAAGAAAACTTTTAAGATAGCAAATATAGATTATACATTTAGGAGAATTCTAGATACACACTTACTAATTAGGTTCATATCTTTTGTGTGGAAAATCTGACCTGAAACATCTGACTTCTCCTGTTCTGTCTAATAGTTAAAGAATATACTGTGTTATTACTATAAGACAAGAGAAATTTTATGAGTTGATATGCTGGAGACAGAAACTGGCTGGGACTAACTACTGTGGTATGCGATCTCTGTTTCTTTCTGTGCCTTCAAAGCACAAGCACAGCTCAACAACACATTTTTTGGCCTAGAATTATTCTCTCGTAAGTTAGATATGGAAAACAGTATGTGTTTTAATTACTTTCTCCCTCTCAATTCAGAAACTGCTAACAAGCCTGTCATACCTTTCAACTTAAGTTCTGTTACATAGAAAAAATATTTCGCTTAGTATTCCTATCTCATTGTTTAAATATGTGATTATGTTTACAGAATGATTTACAGTCAAGTACTTTCTTAAAAGTATCATCCCACTTCATAACTTTACAGTTTTGCAACACACATTTCTGCAAAGCAACATTTCCTCGATAAAGGTTGAGCATCAGCCCAACTACACTCAGCGCAGCAGATAGGAATCTCTTGATCCTGGCCAGTTTTAGGCAGGCTCTATTTACTCCAGAAATCTTTTACTTCAGTATTATCGATACAGTCAAGGAATCCAGTATTCAAAGAGCTAATACAACCATGCATTCCTATTAGTAGTATCAGCACAGAAACTTAAATGGAAATGAAAACTAACCTACCAATGTCCAGAAGAGTGACCACAGTCCAGGACAGACAGTCATTCAAGGGAATGTACTAGTAGTGGAATTAAGGAGGGCTCAGCATTGACACCATTTGTGTTATACCTGTCTGAGAATCAGGAAATTCCCACCCCAAGATTAACATTGTACATCATACCACAAAACACATGGCAAATATTACCTAGGAAAGAGACATATCTTGCTTGCCTGTGTTATTGTGAACTATTGTGATAATTTACTTTTTTTTGAGTGCAAGGTAAGACATATGTAACACATGTATATATATACGTATATATACACACACAAAACTCTCAACTGTCTTACCTGCAAAAAGAGGTAGAATCAGAAGCAATTGGCCAAACCCTCAGCTGGTTCAAATCAGAGTCCCACTGATTTAATTAGGTAAGCAATACTGGCAGTCTTATTTAAAAGAGCACTGCATCAGGCTCTTATCTCCTCTTTTCCCTCTATGTCACTGTGAGCCAGCTCTCTTCTCCAGCCACCTTCCTTCATATTAGTTCTTGGCCCCTCTCTTCTTCTCCTCTGACTTTCCTACACTTTCCGATTACCCTTTTCTCCCCTTTACCTTTACGCTTTCTGCATTTATCCTGTTGTTCCTCCTCTCTGTTGTATCAGTCATAAGTTACTTATCTCCAGTATAACTCAGTAATGTGTGCTTGCAGCCAACAAGGCCAACTGTATCCTGGGCTGCATGAAAGGAAGCATGGCCAGCAGGTTGAGGGAGGTGATTCTGCCCCTCTACTCTGCTCTGGTGAGACCCCACCTGGAGTGCTACATCCAGCTTTGGAGTCCTCAGCACGAGAAGAACGTGGACCTGTTGGAGGAGGGCCATGAAGATAAGAGAGCTGGAGCACCTCTCCTATGAAGACAGGCTGAGAGTTGGGCTGTTCAACCTGGAGAAGAGAAGGCTCTTGGGAGACCTTATAGCAGCCTTCCAGTATCTGAAGGGGGCCTACAAGAAAGCTGGAGAGGGACTTTTTACAAGGGCACGTAGTGATAGGATGAGGGGTGAAAGCTTCAAGCTGGAAGAGGGTAGATTTAGAATAGATATCAGGAAGAAATTCTTTACTGTGAGGGTGGTGAGGCACTGGAACAGGTTACCTAGAGTAGTAGATGCCCCATCCCTGGAAGTGTTCCAGGCCAGGTTGGATGGGGCTTTGAGCAACCTGGTCTAGTGGAAGGTGTCCCTGCCGATGGCAGGAGGGTAGGAACTAGATGATCTTTAAGGTCCCTTCCAACCTAAACCATTCTATGATTTTTCATAGCCTGCTACGACTCCAGCTATCAAATCTCACGAGTGTCTTCACTCTGTGTGCCATCGCTTAATAATCATGCAGGCACATTTCTACACTTCCTCCCTTTCCACCTTTGTACCAAACAACACTGCAACATAAATTTTTTCTGTTTCTCCTTACTCTTTAGCTGCATGGCATCTCTTCACAATGGAACACAATGCAGAGAATATACTCCTTATATTTTGAGGAGCACAGATGCTAAATAGAAACAGCAAAACTAGGCTTTCAATGTAGTTACTAGTTTTGCAGCTGTGCTTTCTGTGTTAAACTAATGATAAGGATGCTCTAAGACCAAGCAAAACCCTGTTCATTCAAAGTTTTGTGAGATCCCATACCAGGTGTTTTTTTGAGGAAAAAGGACTTAACAAACCACACCAGCACTTCCTAGCAAGCACTTTACAGAAACACTGGTAGTACAAGACCATAAATTATTTCCAGCTTTGAATGATTATTTCATAAAAAAGATCCATTTATATAAAATAACATACATAGTAATATATGTATACAAAAGTATTCATTTAATACAAGGCAAGTAAGTTAATGCAAGTTCAGACAAGAACTGGAGAGAAAGGGAGTAAATTTTGATGTTTGAAAATACCAGAATCGAGAAGGCATTGAGAAGGTGGTGAGAAATCAAAATCATGATTAACGACACAGCTTTCAATAGACATCAGCAGTGATTCCTCACTGAAAATCTTCTGAGAAAGTGGGGAAAATCAGTAGTACTTTTGTATCAGCTACTTTTACACCTTATATATGCCTCTATGTCTATGAGTTCTGCACAGGCCAAGAGCAGAGAGGAGAGTAGGCTAAGCGTACGCAGGAACAGTGAAACAAATTTCACCTCGTTTGTGTTCCAGGGCATCACAGAGGATTTAAGAGCACTGCAGGTACTAATGTATGATGTCACCTTCAAATGAAGAGTAGAGAGTTGACTTGAGAGTCTACATTATTCAGGTCTTTCATTTCAGTCTTTATTATTACAACTCTGCTTGCTTTGGGGACTGAAAAGCAGTTAGGAATTTTGAAAAAATGTCAAAAAGCATGGGAGTAGGCATGGCCTTACAGAGTCCATCGAGCAGCTTTCTGTGCACATTTAATACCACTTTCCTCCTTGGCTTGCATGGAAAGAGAAAGCAAGCCAAGTGTATTCTGTCTGTGGATGAGGCAGTTTCAGCTAAGCCAGGCTCTAAGGCTATATCTGCTCTTCCTCCTTATATGCCCTTTTAATTCATATTATTTTCCTCTCCTTCCAGTTTATGAAAGCATACTCTTATTGTATTAATCTACTGAGACCTTAACTAGAGCATGAGCAATACCACAGGTATTTGTGCAAATAGGTAATCACGAGGATCTAGGCTTTTCTACATTCAAAAGTGGAACTGCATGGGATATTCCCCCCTTTCTCTTCCTCTGCATATTTTTATTACTCAACTTTTGCAAGGCTTCTAAACTACAGAGGAAAGAACAAATATTAGAAGAAAATTAAAGCTGCCTTTTCTCCCAGCATTTCTGAGTTTGTATTAATTTTTCTGGAGATTTGATGGTGAACAATTCACGTATCCTGAATTCCACTTAAAAATCCTATAAATGTCCTATAGTAAGCAATTACTAGGTTATCGTAAGAACTAATGTCACATCATTAATGCTGTTTTAAATATGAACTGACGGCCTGGTCAGAATGCAAGGAAAAACAAGCTGATAAATTGTTTGAAATTCAACCAAAACCAGATGAATCGCAAACAAGTTTGGGTAACAGAGCAGGTGACTACAGGCGGAGACTCCACCCTAGAGTACCGTAATGGGAAGCTGTTAAAAATCAATGTTTGTTTGCTGGCTTACGCAAAAAGGCAGAGCCAGGCATTGCCAGTTCCTTGTGGGCAGAAAATGCCTGGGGACAGTGTGCAAGACACAGTGGCTCCATTGTGCACTTCAGAGGCCAGGGATTCAGTGATGACTTTTTCCAAGCCAGGCTGGGTGTCTGTTGGCAAACAGCTCTGCGGAGCTGTGACTGCCGCTCGTCCTGTGGGCAATTTATCCCTGTAGCAACGCCAGCGTGAGACCTATAAAAAGTTACATCTCTTAAAAGCAGCAGGGCTTAACGTGCAAGGCAAACGTGCTTTTTGCAAGTAACTGAGAATTTCAGCCTCTAGCACTTCTTAGTAACATTGGATTTTTTAAAACGTACTAAATAAATTCCTAAAGATGCAGACAGACAACTCACGACAAACCACTCAGGTAAATCCTACCGATTACCCATCTGTCTCAGAGTTGCTTTATACCTTTACAAGTCTGGTATTTAATTCAAACAGAATTAATTTCTCTTAATCTCAGACCAAACCAGAAATAAATGGTTTGGTCTTTGCGAAAGTCTTGGAGTTTTTACATTTAAAAAGTTTTAAGTATCTTTTCTTCATACTATTTTTTCTGTTTGCAAGCTAAGACCTAAAGCACCAATGATGAAATGTCACAATAAAGAACATTTTCACAGAATTTCCCATCTGAATTCGAAGCAGGAAAAAACAAATGAACAAAAAATCAGCTCAAACTCAAACTTTCCCACAAGACTTTCATGACCCAGTTTGAAAACTCATGAGATTTGGATGAGTCTGAGAGACTCCATATGAGGCAATCTTTACTCAAATCTCTGAATGTTTATCTACTGCTAATTTTATTGAGAAGACTAAGATGATATTGTTCTCTAGAACGGTTTATCAAATTGGTATTATTTGTCCTATAATCAGATGACCTCTGCCTAGGTTTAAGTGGAGGTCTAAATATCCCTAAGTATATTTTCCTCCCTATTTTCTAAGTTTAAATATTGTTCTCTTGAACAGTATTTACATGTATTGTCTGTGTGTACATGTACATAAATTAGATAAAATAGAGCAATGACAAACAAATTACTTATATTTGGATAATTAGGTGACTAAATTGAATTTATGCTGGTTTTTTTCATGTAATTCCTTTTTTCTCCAGCAGTATGGAATGCCCTGGAATGTTTTATCTTACACAGAAGCCTATACTGACACCTCTAGCTGCTGCTTCCCAAGGACACACTAATACCAAGTAATTAGGGAAATTATTTGGTTACAGTCAGGCCTAAAATAAAGGCCACATAAAATAATTTTTCATATTAGAATGTTTTGCTGAATCTGGGCAGAAACGAGTGCTGTTATGATGTATATTACTTAACAGCAACTGCAGAGTCCTTAAACAATACTTGCCCCTAAGATTCACATTCAGATAAAATTAAAGTGTTAATGGGCTAAGGACAGTTTTTTATAGCACAAAGAGCCGTTCCAAAGCTTGTGTTTATGCTAATACTTGAAATTCTTAAAGCAAAGCACCTTCAATTATTAAAGCAAAGTTCACCTTCAATTACAGTAATGGGCATTTCTTAAATAATTATAGCTGCACCACAAATTAAACCATGTCCAAACTGTATCTGGACAGGCCTTTACCATATTGACTTCTTACAAAATAAGTGTATCTAAGGCAGCTAAAAAATCCTATCTAGTTTTCAAAAGATAGTTTTTTATTATTTTGGATTTCGGAAACATGAACTTCTAGATAAAAAAAATGGAATCTCGCTTCCTTTCATGTTAAACAGTATACCACAAAATGATTTCTCAGCAGCAGTAGCACAATTCTCACAGTTTTAACAGAAAAATACCTTTATTTTCTTCCCCTGTGTACGTATATAAACATATATATATATATGCTTGATCATTGTTGAATGGTCCTACAGTCAGTTCACCTTTTTTTTCAGGTAAGGAGAATATTAAAGCAGTTGGTTTGAAGGAAAAAAAGAAGTGGAATACAAAATGGAGGAAATGCTGTATCCTGTAAATGAGGTCAGGCCCTTTCAGGTTTGTTGATTCTTGCAAGAATTTTATATACAGGACCAATGTGTAAGCAACAAGGTGTTTTTCCACTTGAAAACAATTACAGAACTTGAAGGCCTAAAAGACAGAAGTTCAAGTATCCTATTCAGCCCATGGCAATTCAGAGAATTTAAGTGAGACAGCTAAAATAAGTGGTATGAATCCACTGGAACAAAAAATCTGCCCTATTATGTGTTACTCATATATGTTACTCAGTTACTAAGACAGCCTTAAATAAAAACATGTGGATTATATAATAACATATAATTGTTTAGTTTTTGTAATGTACTCTCACCTAAGTAGATAATTGGCAACGAGGACTGAACATGAGAACTTTTGACCTGAAAGCACATAGTTTTTTTCTGAATTCAACAAGAACATACTCCCTCTTTTCTGAAGACTTCAAACAATTTACAATGGTAATGAATTTTTTATTAAAAAAATGTGCTTTGAGAAGATTGAATAGTTTTTGGAAGGTCAGGAAACGTATCCAGCATGTTGGTATCTATCTTTAGACAAGAAAAATGACAACATAGATGCTGGCATTGCCAGTGCTCAAATCAGTGTTCAGGAAGTACCAAATGTATAATCACCTGTTAGTGAAAAAGAACCAAGGGATTGTCAAGAAGAACATTTATGCTTTGGGTTTTTTCACACATCCTAAACTTAAGTGTTCAATTATGCCTTCACACCAGTTCTTGAAAAGAACGTAAAAGGCAGAGAGGTCATAATACAAGAAGATGTGCTCTAAAATTATTTCTCATCTTCATCCATTTGCGGAGAGCTGCTCTTTCACAAGGGTTAGCACAGTTCTGTGGTGGGGTAAAATCTTGGCCTGCCGAAGTCAATAAGAGTTTTGCTATTGACATCAGTGGGTTGGAATTCTTTCAATTATCTTTAGATACCTGGATAGCTGCCTGAACATCTGTTGAGGTTGTCTCTAAAAAGTCAAAGTGCAGTTTCTTAGAAATACTCAGATCGACTGGCGAGGATAATTTAATCCCATTAAAAAACACTTATGAATTAAGGGAAGTTGCTGTGCCTGACTTGTTTGGTAGATTTTTTTATGGAGAACTCTAATTTCAGAAAACATAAGCAAATACTTTCTTGCTTCACATAACCACCTTTTTCCAGACCCCTGTCAAAATGTGGTACATTAAGCAACTTATCCAAAGTTATGCAGGAAGCTTGTGGCAAAGCCAAAAATTCTCAGTCCTGTGAAATTATTTGAACACCTTCCTTTTTTTTTGAAATACCAATCAAGAATAAGAACATGAGGAAAAAAAGAGGGAGGTATATACTGGTGAACTAACATTTTTCTAGCCCAACATTTCCTACGAGCACAATGAATTAAAGTGCAAAGAAAACACTGTACAAGCACGCATGCACAAACATAAACCAGGTAATTTCCCAATTTATGATCAAATGTCTCTCAGTACTCAGCCATAATATATTCAAGGCATCTCTGCTTATAAAGGCACAAAGAACAAGCAGTGGTCTGCACAGGAAGA
This sequence comes from Burhinus oedicnemus, assembly GCA_008921705.1. Classification (NCBI taxonomy): domain Eukaryota; kingdom Metazoa; phylum Chordata; class Aves; order Charadriiformes; family Burhinidae; genus Burhinus; species Burhinus oedicnemus. Next base: position 1,418,292 of record VFFE01007048.1, read on the forward strand.
AAGCCCTGGCTTATGGTAAGAGCCAAAGTGCAAAAGCCAAGTGCACCAGTGCATCAACGCTCAAACCTGCCTGTACAACAGATTTTCTCAGTTCCCAGCTCTCCTACCTTTTTCTGTGCCTACAAATGGCAACATTTGTGTGACCATTTATAGCACAGTGACAAAACAAGAATGCAAAATCTGTATTAAACCAAAAAAGAGTTTAGTTTTCTCTATAGCTGCTAATTTTCCCTCCTGTTAACACCTCTATTCGCATTTCACTTCCATCACTCACTTTTTGTACTTAATGTAGTTTTTCTAACTAAGCTTTGCAATTATACAGATTTCCCTTTAAGCTTGCTGTTCCATGCAAGAAATCAATGTGTTTTCTAAAAATAGCTGTTTTTATAAACAGGGTCATTGGCAGGAACACAGCCTCACTACGCTCGCTGATGTTAAAAATAAATGAATGGTATAGTCTAAGTTCATTAGACCAAAGCAGAATTGACTGATATATAGGTGACATTAAACACTGTTTGGCCACGTGCTCTTGCTATGTTGATGTTCATGCAGACTTAACAGTACCTGCTTGTCTCAAGGGTATATGCCCTGAAGAAAGTTTTCATTCTTTTAACATTTCACGTTATCTGCAATCACTTCAAGCAACTTGTATTCAGCTGACCTAATAATACCAGACAAGTAATTTGACAGAACATATTCAGAAATATAGCAAGAAACATCCAGCCTTGCTACAAGACTGTTCAATGCTTCAGCAGGACACAAAGCCCCTCCACCTGCCTCCAGACCCCTAAAATCTCCTTTTCGCCCAGACTGTGGAATGTACTTGCTTAAGGGAGCATAAGGCATCACAACAGCAACAAAACATACAATAGTGTTCAGGGACTCAAGAAAGATAGTGGCGAAGAAGAAAACAAAAATTGCTGCGAAGACTGATGAATATAAAATCTAAAACTTTTGTAAATGACCATACTGTCAGCATGTTGGAATCAGACATGTATGGGGCTCCAAACTATGTGATTTATTTCCTCTTAAAGAAAAAAAAAAGAAAAGAAAAAGAAGTGTTTCCGGCATTTAAAGCATTAGGGCAAACTTAATATTTTCTTTCAACTACTTTTTCATGGGAAATTACAAATCAATTGTCTTGAGAAGCTGTGACTTGAACTGATAAAATGACTCAAAATAGACATGGTAAGACTGGTCATAAAAAGTCATGAGAGCTGACCCACATTAAAGATAGAAAAACAGGTCCCAAACTATCTTTTAGCTACGCATTTAGTACTGGCTGAGAAAAAGCAGGATTAAAGCTGGGGGGCTGCATACAGGTGACTTCCCTGCGGTCTCCATTACAACACAGCTCCCAGTATGAAGAGCAAGATGTTAATACTCATTCCATACAATGTTGTACATGTACATTGAATTTCATAGAATCATAGAATGGTTGGAGTGGGAAGGGACCATAAAGATCATCTAGTTCCAATCCCCATGCCATTGGCAGGGACACCTTCCACTAGGCCAGGTTGCCCAAAGCCCCATCCAACCTGGCCTGGAACACTTCCAGGGTTGGGGCCTCCACAACTTCCCTGGGCAACCTGTTCCAGTGTCTCGCCACCCTCACTGTAAAGAATTTCTTCCTAATACCTAATCTAAATCTACCCTCTTTCAGTTTAAAACCATTACCCCTCACCCTATCGCTACACTCCCTGATACAGAGTCCCTCCCCATCTTCCCTGTAGGCCCCCTTTTGGTACTGGAAGGCTGCTATAAGGTCTCCCCAAAGCCTTCTCTCCTCCAGGCTGAACAACCCCAACTCTCTCAGCCTGTCCTCACAGGAGTGGTGCTCCAGCCCTCCGATCATTTTTGTGGCCCTTCTCTGGACCCGCTCCAACAGGTCTATGCCCTTCCTATTTTTGTCCTTCTTAATTTTTTTGAATCGTTTGGACTGCTTCGTTACCTAAATATCAACAGTCATTCAAATTTTCCATGCAAACTGCACACACAAAAACTTGATGCATTTATATGAGAAAGAGTCTCTCCAGGAGTCAGAAACAAAAGACATTCTAATTTAACTAAAAAGATCTTGCAGTTGCAATTCCATGTTGATATGAGTATATAAACACTTCCACTGAGTGCACTGGGCAATACCTCATGCGAGGTAAAGCACCCTTGTAAGATTTTGGAAGGATGAGGCCTAAGGTTTTTTGCCCTCTTTTAAACAGGAAACAGCTCACCAAATGATTGTTTTAGGAAAAAACAGATTAAACAGAGTACTAACACATTGATTTTGCAGAACTTGACGTTAACCAGAAGACTGTGGACTGTGCTGAGGTACAAATATTCAGCCTGATAGTATTTATATAGTGAAGTTAATACTTAAAAATACAGTGATAAAAAACAAAATACACAAAGCCTATGCAAGAAGACCCTCCAGATACAGAGGCTTGTGGGATGGCATGTTTCTATTTGAGGCACTTTGTCAAGTTTAAGATTCCTCCGATACACCTTCTACCCCAAGTACTGAGGTCTTGTAACATTCAAAGCACTTCAGGACAAAATTTACAGCTTCTTGGGAAATGCTGGTGTGAGTAAAAACCTCACAGCGGAAGTGTTAATACAGCGAAGGGAAATACCCCTGGCAATTTTAAATTCAGATCAAACCTTTGGTCCAAGCTCATTTTCAAAATGCAGTATGTCACTAGCAATTTTCTATTACAATGCTATGCTGTTAAATTTAAAGCGGTTTACTAGATTTATGGAGATGTGATGTACTAAAAAAATACAACTGAGAACCCACTATTCTTACAATGAGTAATAATCCTGTTTTTTCAGCTTTGCCTTCAGCATATCACTGTCACTGGCAGAAAGGTAGAATTCAAGCAAGAGAAAGCAATATTTTACTTTTGTACTGCTTAATTTGCCAAGCAATTCCATTTCTTGTGAATTTAGTAACACACTACAGCCTTTAGTGAACAGTAATCATTGGAAGTTTTAGGAAACAGAAGCTAAGGATTAACCTTGCATTAAAACTACTGTTGACCTTATAAGAGTGATTATTTATTAGTCTGTGAAAATCATGACATAACCTCACAGCTCATATAACTATTCAGGTGTATTATAAAAATAAATAAATACCATCCTTCTCCCACCACCAACAGTACTACACTTGAAATCACTTGCACTTAAATCACTTGAAGTTTTAATACTGATGTTTAACAGGTAAACACAAATACAGCATTCCGATGATTGTTAAGATTAAGAAGTAAGTTAATCGGTAAATATAATAATTGCCGCATGATTAAAAAACTGCTCACAAAAAAAAGAAAGACTCAAGCCTGCTTTGTATTTAAGATGTGTAAGGAATTTTGTTGTAGAATATATAGAGTTAAAAAGCAATTACTTGGTCGTACTCAGTTGTTTGTGCAGCACCAAATTTAAATCCAAGAGAGATTATGAGAAAATTTGCTGCAGGCTGTCAGACCTCATTAAGTTAATGGAACTGCTAAATTGGCACATTTCCAACACATTGTAGAAAGAAAAGCGCTTTCAGCTCAAGAGTGAAGGAGATCTAGTTTCGGTTTGGCAGCTAAAGGAGATTATTAGCTATAAATAATGGCTGCACTGAGATGACTTATATGGGATCGCTTGACCAAAATGAAGGTGAAGAGACAAAAAACTTTAACATTTTGAAATGAATGATACAGTCTCCTTGTTGGATGGAATCTAGAACACCTTTGTAGACATTTTTCTTTTAAAGCCTTACTATTTACAAAATCATCCAAGCTTAGCTACCATTAAACTCATTAATGGAGAGAAAATTCTTCTCTTTGTTGGCTCTTTGAATCTCTTTAAAAGATGTTATGAAACCAATGGCTTAGTGTGAGGTGGTGATGTGCTGCGATGTACTCACCAATATAAAAGTATTATATTATTTTGGTCTGAAATACTGTGGAGTGTTTTCAGAGCCAGGACAGCAGAAGGGTATCAATACCCAGGCAGAGCAGGGAGCAGAAATCAGTAGATTCAGGAGATGCTAGTTTCCTGAGTGACCAGAGAAAACAAAATGCTGCAGAATGTGACAGAGAGAAATTTCTCTTCCCACAATGAGATGTGCATGGTATGACATTTTTTTTACTTCAAATTCCTAAATGGTAAACAGGCTTTGAACTAAAGAGGACCAGATTATCTTCTGAATTTATACTGATAAACCCAAACTTGTATATGCAAAAATTAACATTAGAACATGTGTCTGGACTGCAAACAATTCAAAATTCTGGGGCTTACTTAGATACTGAGATCTGCAAAGTTCAAGTTGAGTTTTCAAATATCCCTACGGCCAGGAACTGATTCTATTTATTTATTTATAGTTAGGTGTATCTCTGCTTTGAAGCCGACTGGGTATTCTTTCTTCAGTGGTGAAGATTTTTGAAACAGGTGCTGATTCACAACACTTAAAAAAAAAAAGTGCAAGCCCCATTTCTTCTGCGTAAAATGAGAACACGAATTCTACTGTTTCCTTAATTCATTCTTTCTTTGTCCTCTTATTGTTTCTTAAGAACACGTTTTAAAGGAAAATGAGGCCAGTTTCTATGTATATTTCGGTCTCAGCTTCTCTGTCAAGCAGTTGGTGCAGGGGTGCGTATGGGCCTGTGAGCTAGTTAGGTAAGAGCACCTGTCACCTTGCAAACTGGATTAACATCTCATAGATCCCTTGTCAGCATTGCACGCGAGTGACTTCTGAGCAACTCAGTCCAAATTTAAGCCAAGCACCTTCACTCATGATATGACCAGTTTCCCCAGGCACCCAGTCACAGTGGGTATAGGAGGCACTTCAATATCTGTACACGTCTGCATTTACTTTAGGTTTACTGGTGAGTGATTGGTGAATTCTGCCAAAAAAAGTAAACATCAGGTTCTCTCCTTATGAATGAAAGCTTTATTATGCTCCAAAAATTTCTGCACAGAAAAGGCTGCTTCCAACAACCAGCTGTGCTGAACGTGAAAAAAAAGTAATAATACATTAATGCGGTAACACGCATTGCTTTCACCAGAGATCTGGGGGAGGAATATCTAAGACTGTAGGAACACCAGTCATGTTCTGATGCTGTGGTGCCAATTTGAAGAGTTAGGCATACTAAAAAAAGCTACTTTAGCTTTGAAACAGTTTTAACGTTTTTTTTCCACACATAGAGAAAGGAGTGAAGAAAGACTGCCATAGTTTCAATGTAATGTTAAATGTCAATTTAATATTTAAAGAACTAAGTGGTAAACCCCCAAGCAAATATAAACAGGCAGTTTCTCCTACTCATCAAATAACTCAGGAAAACAATTTTTTCCCTTATAACTTTTCAAGTACATAAGTAGACTTAATTCTCTCCCATTACAAGATTATACACTTTATGTACTACAGATTTATAACAAAATATCTCATTAATATATCCAAGTAATGCAGACAGGATCCTGGTCAGCAAATACACCCCAAGAGACCTGAAGCACTAAGTACCTTCTGATATTCTTCTCTAAACAGCTAAAGTGAAGTAAAACATACATGACAAGGTTCTCCAAACCTAGCAGCATTTGAGATTTTGCAGTCCAGTCAACCTCATCTTTTAACGGAACTTTTTTGAACACTTATGGATTACACATTAAATTCAGGCAAATCTCCTAACCAGCTGAATGTTATAAGCCTTGGCAGGAGTGAGGACCATTCATATTTCTCATGGTGATGTTACATCACTGTTTTATATGGATACTATAAGCCAGAAAAACTAAACAGATGCCTGAAGGCAGGAGTCTCCTAATGAGGGTAAAGAGTATGAAAGGTTATTAAGTAACCTGGAAGGAGAGAGGGAAGGAGATGCAGTCCCCACCGCAGGTGGGGCGGGAGCCCAGTGCCCAGCCACAAGGAATGAAAGGCAGAGAAACAGGATGAGAAAGGAAGGAGCAGAGAAAGAAAACTGAGAGCTGCTTGAGTCGAGGGAAAACAATTCAGGAAGATATTTGAGCGCATGAATAGACGTACTTGATAGAGACTCGGTTATGCAGTTCGTTTCTTTGGGTAAACAAGTTTAAAAGAGCCTGAATAAAGTGTCCTCTTTTGAGTGCAAGATAATCCAGAAAAAACAGTATTTCAAGAACTGTAATGTTTCTCCTTTGATATGTGTTGGTTTTTCTGTAGCTGAAAGTGTCAGTGTACTGAATTTTACTGACTTTGTAGATCAAACTACAACCTTGCATACAGCAACGTTAAACACTGCATTGTATTAACTGCATTCCTACTCTGACATATTAACGGGTCATTCTTTGACCACTTGTCTACTGTAATTACACTGATTTCCATAGAGGTTTCACCCACTTCCAGCTGTTAATCATGAACTTTTCTGTCCTTAGTGTATTCCAAATAAAACAGAAGTCAAAATTACTTGTTTGCTGTTCATCATCTGTCTTTTGGGTGCATATCAAGACTGCTACTCCAAAAATATAGTCATTAAAGTCCATGTGCTTGTTCACTATGACAATGACAAACAAACAAACAAGATTCTTATGGTAAAAAAAAAAAAAAAAAATCTTTGCTCACAAATTTCTAATACACGCACAGCTAAGCAATAGGAAAACAATGGGATACTACAGCAATCATACAACTTGATGACTCAGAAATATCCATCTGGCTATGTAGAATATGGTGAGTGGTAACTGAACATCTGCTTCTGTGACATTTAATTTAGTTTTCTGCCTCCATATAGCCAAAGATAGTTACTCATAAATAGTATGAAGTGAAAAAATATTTTGTAAATAACATATACATATATATAGCCTAAGTGTGAAAGATTCAAGCTATTTACAAAAAGGAATACATCTGAAAAAATAAATTACAGCCAAACACATGTGTTTTCAAAGTGCTGCGTGTACTGCCTTGCAGAAGTCTGGAGATGTGGAGGGGAGTTTTTGTAAAATCTATAAATGAGGAACTTCCTTCCAGGAATGAATTATTAGGAGTATGTATTTAGAGGTATTTGAAATTAAACTGATAATAGAAGAGCACACCAAATACGTCTTACTATAGCCACTTCTTTTAAAAAAATAAATATATCTGGCACTGACTGAAAACTAATGCCTGCATACACAGATCTAGGACACAGAGAATGTACAGATATCCTACCCTCCACGTATAGTCAGATACGTTTGAAGCAATGTATCACTTATACTCAAGGTAAGATAGGACAGAACAAATAGGCCTACATTCCTTCACAGAACTTAATTTTCACCATTGAAATTAATTTTTTAGAACTATTCAGGATTAAAGAGAGGGCAATAAACCAATTACTTTGGGCAACGGCGCAAAATAAGGACTAGTAAAGTAATTAATGGCCTTTTCATTGTTTCCACATCATGCAGTGTTAATAAATTGGGCTTTTGTCACTATCCAGTATTTTCTTTACAACAAATTTCTTCATTCCAATCCATCTTTTTTATGGCTCCCTGTTAATACTTTAAAATACCAGACTAATTAGATTTGCATTTCAACTGTTAAGTCACAAGCTCCATTTTCATCTCTGTTCAGACTCTCTATTTTCTGATATTCCTAATGAGGCAATACTTTTATTTAAAGGGTGTGATCCTTTAAAGAATTTCTAGTGGCTTATTAGTTATGTGAAGAGGATCTTTCATGAGTTCCCACGTATATCGCTTAAGCATAGCGGCACACACATTAGTGATAAACACTAGCACACCATTAAATCCAAGGCCTCCTATAACCTGGAGTTCATCTTTTTACGGGATCAGCCTGTTTGTAACTGCTGCACTCTAATTACCTGCTTTCCTCATATGATATTTTGATTCATTTCAAGCATTTGAAATGTGTTTGCTAGACAATGTTGTTTAACAACTTATTTACCTCCAGGAAAGGTGAAGAGAAAAAGCAGGACTGGGCAGTGCCGTCACCTATGAAGACTGCTGGGCAGAAAAGAGTGCTTTCCCCATATTTCAACTGAGTTCTGTGTCTTCCAAGGGAACCATCAATAGATACTCAACTCAGTAAGGAGGCCACTGTCACAGACAGCAATCCATCCATGTATTTTATAGAGCCACCCACATAAAAAAGGCTCCTTTTCTGTAAACCACAACTTATCTCTTTCGAGTCAGGAACAGGAAAATGGGAGAAGACAGTAATTTCTCTTCTGCAACATGAACGGATGTGAATTTTTACTCTGAAAGTGACAGAAGTAAACACCTTCAGCATCCGCCTTTGAAAAGGAAATTGCAACAGTAGGAGGAGCCCTTTTGCCGAAAACACTACGTAAAACAAAAATCTTTTAAGGATTTTTTCTTCCTGGAAAATAAAATAAAATGCTAGACTTTCCCACCTAGCTGCTACTACTGAGATTTACAGAGAGAAAACCAAGGTCACACCAATAGCAAGGCTTGGACCTCATCATATATATGGAAGAATGAGAAACCTCTCTCCAAGCAGGCAGGCCAACCAAACTGCAGAACAACTGGGCTCCCTCCAGTCCTTGAAGAAAACTCAAGGATCTCTGCAATCCAAGCCTTTTGTACAGTAAAATACTCTGCATGGCAGCATCATGAGTTAAATCAATGGTCAGTATCACTGTTCCCCAAACGCTTCTTTTGCCTCGGAAACATTTGAAATTAGCCCTCCATCATCATCAAATACTGAGATCCTACCTGTTGACATAAACGCTGTGGTAAGTTAATATACAGGCAGCACTGAGATCTGAGCACATACGTCAAGCATTTCTGAAGCCAACATGAATTATGCCTGTATCTTAAATGTAACTTTGGCCCATGTGCATTTCTGGTCTTCTCCCATTTCTGAGTAGCTTGCGGTGAAGAGAAGGAAGGGATAAGAGCCAAGCGTGCCAAATGCGGTCTACATCACCACCTCTGCTTCACTCAGTGGTGAATGAAGTCATTAGCTTGAAAATCTGAATCTGAAAGAGGCTTTGAAACCACTTACAGCCTCCAGAATTCCACCTGGGAGATAATTTGCCAAGGTGCTAAGTGGAGGCAGAGCCAAAGTTCCTGGTTCAGCCAACCCAGCTGCATGGCAAGAACCTCCTGCCAAGAACATGGAGGTATGGAATTGCAAAGACAGATATAAGACTGCGCAATTCCCACAATCATACACCCAATTTAAATCCCTGCACTGATGTTTGTAAAAGGCCTTGAAGATGAAAAGTACTATGCACAATAAACCCTAAGTAAAATTATTAAAACCAACACTTCATGAAAAGAGATTAATTATGCTATTACTGTTTGCACATGTGAGTTTTCCATAAAAATAGAAATCTGGGCCCCAGTTCAACCAAGCATTTTAACATATGTCTAACTGCACGTACATGAGTAGTCCCATTTAAGTTAATGAGACCACTCCTGCTAAAAAGTTAGGCATGTGCTTCACTACTTGGGGCCTTAAGATTAGAGACATAGGCACAAAGAGACAGGTACCTAACACTTCTTTAAGCATTTGATCTCAAATAGTGATGTGTTTTCTTACCTCAGAGGAACGTTACTACCTAGATACCAAAGTTTCTGCCCATAAACGTCACATACGAGCCTAAAAGCCTACCACATGGAATGTGCCAGTATGTCCTGATATTGTCCCACAGGTAGGCATCTATGGATTCTAGGCAGGCATCTATGGATTCTCAGGAAGACCTCTCCAAATGTGTCTAGTGTTGAGCGCATGACTACTGGATAAAACCTTGCCCAGACCTTGGCTTTGAAAAGGTAGAATTGACTCCTACCACTTGCTGAGTATTTAAAGCACTTACTTGGGAACAGCAAAACCAAATTTCCCTCTTCCTCTTGCCAGTTTTGCTCAGTACAAACAAAACTGAATGGAGATGACTCCAGTTCTACAACTGCCCGTAAAGCTTTTAACCACTGTTTTGAGTTTAAAGGGAACAGAGCTACATTTGAGGGATAGGGTTAAATATCACTAAAATTCAGGAGAAAAAGCAAAACAATGGTGAAAAACTATTGTTAAGTTCTTCAAATAAAAGATGTTAGCATACTGAATTCTGAGTGAATACTGCCCTTTAAGGAAACTGAAGGAAACACAAAATTCTCTAGACAATATCTTTCAGTAGTTCTCATTACAGATATTGTTCTTGCAGTTCTTTTATTGTATATACGTTTTACTGACTTGAAAGCAGAGTTAATACTATCTGCACTTACCTTGCTTGTTTAGATTGAGGATGAAATATAACAACCAGAACTTTATGGCCTATCCTATAGTTTATATTTCTGAAGATATTTATTACTTTTATGTTATTCATTCTTTAAACGGTTGCTTGGGCTCCTCTTGAACTGTTTTCTTTAAAAGTTAAATTCAAGGTGGAAAACAAATCACAAAGCAAAAAGAGTTCAAGACTTTTCATTATTTTCACTCTGAACAATGCACAATAACTGCCCTTTCCTGCAGCCACAGTCATTGCAGAGGGACCAGGAGGAGGTTCTTTTCATTGATTTATATGCAACTGCCATCCTGAGAAAGAGACCCTACGACTGAATTTTCCTTCCTGGAATGGCTTATGGATTATGTACTGGCACATTAATTCATTAAAGGAGAATCAAAAGAAATTTCTCAGAAAGAGAAACCTCTCTCTTCTGTGTTTTAGTGATGCATATGTTACTTCATGACACACAAAATCTGTCAGACACTTATTAGTCCTTCTAGTGGAGTATATACTCTCCTCCCAGAGATTAAATACTTTGTATATTTTCAGATCAATATAGCAGCAAGTTTTTCAATGTCCAAATAACCTGCAAATTAAACCTACACAAATGTTGACATTTGGCAGACAAACCTCTACTGCTTGAGGAGTATCTCTTTTGCTTTGCAAGCGTCCTTCAAGTGACACAACTGAGAGCCTCCAAAAGCCTTCAAGAAATAATAATAGCAGAAGGAAGGCAATTCTGGCAGACAGAGAATATAATTTTAGGTAAAGAAACTTTGCACCTGGTACCCTCTTTGTGGGGAAAAAAAAAAAAAGTAACTTATCTTGAAATAAACCCCACTTTGAAAGAAAAATCTGGATAAAGTGTATACTAGAGAGAAAGTAAATCACTTACCTTTTTGGAATAAGAACAATAGGGCTTTTTAATTACAGATATTTTATATAGAAGTAATTCAAATGCTATATAATGAAACCAAGAGTGAAGTACAGAAACTAGCAGGAAACTTGTGAATGCTGCATTTAACGGCCACATAAAATACCTTTTTTACTTGATGTCCTCTTGCGTAAAGACATTGGTAAGTTTTTCTTCCTACGTTTAATAATATCCACTTGCTATTTTACTCTGATTCAACATTCTCGTACACACACACACACACACACACACGTGTAGATACACGCCTTATAGCCAGCTCTGTGAGAACTCTCCATCTGGTCTGCAAACTGTAGAATTTCCTTTCCCATCTATCTCAGAAATATAGTCCCATGACCCACGGGTCACCATCTGCTCAGTTACACTGGCACAATGCCTAGTATGCTTGAGGTAATGCCACCATCCTTTCCTCCAATTGTAAACTCCCAACAAGGCAGACATCTACCAGAGTGTTTGCACACAATGAGGCAGCTCCCAGTGAGATTATAGTTAAGACACCACAGAAATTCCCTTCATCTACAGTAGCCTAGGATGTGGGAATGACCAAAGACACATGCAGTCTCTCTTGATCAAAGGTCATTCTAAGGAACAAAGCAGTCAGTGCTGATGTGTCCAAGATAGCATAATATAACACACACACATAATTGTGTCCAGCATGTGTGGTTCCCCCCCAGTTCCTCTCTTAATGATCTTTGCTTCGCTCAGTATTCATTTGCGTACAATCTCCTATTCTCAGGATGCCCTAGAGCAGAACAAATTATACTAAACATAAGTGAAATCAAACAAAGTTTTCATTGAGTACCATTCATAACATTTACAAACAAGTCTCTTGTGTTAAGTTTCTCAGAAGTAATTGGCAGGTTCAGTTTTATGCAACTAGATTTTCTTTTTTTTTTTAGGTGTACCTATACAATACAGTAACCAAAAAATCTCACGTGATGTATTTATTAAGAACAAAGGTAGTGGAAAATTGAGACAATTTTTATATCATAAAAAACAGTAGATAGGAATAAATATAAATTTTCACCAAATTAGACAATGTGTGTGCAAAGGTATTTTTCACTTTTTTTTGTGTTATTAGATATAAAAAAAACCCTATGAATGAACCAGTTTCTGCAGTAGACATTATAGCTAAAAGTCTTCTTTTAAAATGCTCCAGTACTTTAAGTCCAGAGTAACTCCAGTGGCTTAAGTGGAATTACTGCAGGTTGATATACTTACTCACTAAAAGTCCTCATAAAAATTAGAATTCAATATTCTGAACTTGAGATAAACACTATTTTTCTGCTTTTGCATCAGATTCAGGTTTTAGCTTTGATAAATGCCTTTTTGCTTTTCTGTACAGATGGGGCTTGTGCTACAGAGGTATGTCTGGTAATGAGCAGAGAAGTGCGTTTGCGATTTACCTCCCTATTGTACTTCCCTCTTCTGTCCCACTACTCGGAAACACTCCCTGCAATTTTTGTTGTGCACTTATCTGTGGCTCACTACCTAGCAAGAGTTTTGAAAGTCAAAAGCCCACTGGTGGAAAAAAAACTGAAATAGGCCTTCTTCTAAAACACTGTGCAATTTGCAGCATGTGCTTCTCCCTAAGCCATCGTTTCAGCTTTATTACTCAACTACGTAACACTTTGTTCAGGTAACATTACACTGGCAAAGTAATTTCAGCAGCATTATGCTTATTAATCTTCAAGAATGCCAGAGCTAAAAATAAAATCCAAACAGTGTGAGAATCTAGGCAGGGTTATGGCAGCATTTCTCAAGGGATCAAAATGTCATTATGTTTACTCCTTAGAGGAAATTTTCTTCTCAGCCCTTAAATCTTGCAAGAGCAGAGGCCAGCCTCTAGCTGGCTGTGCATGCATGTGCACATATGCCAACAAAGGTGTTTTCATATGTACAGCTAAACACATTGATAAGGATGATGCAAAGCTTCAAGGACTGTAGCCTGAATTCAACCCACACAACTAAAGTGGGTTTGGGTGAAAAGTAATACACACTGAGGAGATTGCCAGCAACTCTGTCCCTTTTTAACTGTAGGAAAACGGTCTTGTCATCAAGATAACACAGAACTCAGGCCCTTCTTGGAGCACTCCTTGACTGAATAGTAGCATTGGTGATTTAACCCAATGCTCATCTATGTCTTTCATGGGAAAACACCTTTTTGTTTCTAACTGTGATTTAGCCATAGCAAGCCACTTAAGCTGCACTGTCAGACAAGGCTCCTGGGATTCATGGCACGTTGGTCTCCAGGAGGTAGATTCCAGCTTGTGGGGACAGGAGACAAAGCTGTCTACAGTGACCTGTTTCTAAGCAAGCAGAATACCTAAATAGATTGACTATTTTTGGTAATCCAACTAAATCCAGTTATTTTGATGTCTTAACACCTTTGAAATGGTCTAAATTCAGAAGAAGCAGAAGCATAGATTATGAGAGAGAGAGAGAGAGAGGGAGAGCTGGAGTTGGTAGTGCTGGATGTGTGTGTCATTTCTACATACACATGTATGAGAATCATCAAGCTTCATGGAATGAGGAACAGCTTTCTTTGCTGGAAAACAGCTGGAAGTGAAATCACTTGACTCCTACAACCTTTTCCTTGTTATATATTTGGAGTTAACTGTTGATTTTGCTAGTTAAGATCCATATTATTTTGCAGCCTCTACCAGTGTTTCTGCATGTGACTGGACTACCCTTTTTGTTATGCTAATTCACTAAATCACCTTACTAAATTCTAAATTAAGGGACAGTTATGGCAAGTGACTGGCTACAATCTTCCTAATTATTTCCTGCATTGTTACTTCATATTCAACATCCAGCTGTCAGAGAACATAATAGGAAAACAGTCTGACTAGATATAACCAAGGACTTCACACAGGCTATAAAACATCATAGGATAAACTCCTGTGTCTTTCAGATAAAAACATACTGTAAGCATATTAACATTAAGCAGGTATTTGCAGCAATTACTATAGGAAATTAACTTTGAAAAAATCAAATTGCATGGAAAGGTTACATCAAACCCTCTGAGCAGAATTTGGAAGGAACCAGGCGTTTACTTCAGAGTGTTACATGGATCCACATTCTCATATATGTGTTGGTTCCATACCACGCTCCCTGCCCCAGGAGACATCATGACTTGTCCTTGCTGTGCATTTCTCTGAAAGAAGTTTGTTAAAGAATTAACTGGTTAAGAGAAAGGTAACTATACAGAGCAAAAGATGGCTGAAAGATGAAATTTATTTTTTCCTGGCTCAGTGTGTTTATTTTTTTGCCTTGCTTAGACCATTCCAGTAATGTCATTGGAATATAAATGTAATCCAAAAGTATGAGACTCGACCAAATGCTGATTAATATTAGGGTCTTAGATCCACAGCCTGGTGCATGAGCTAAGCTTGGGTCAGAAATGCCAAGTTAAATAGTGGCACAACTCTTAAGAAATAACTTGTGACTTGGACAACCCATAAGGAATCAATAACAAATTAAAACCAGCCAGTAGCAGTGAACTGAATAAATGAATCATTCTTCCCAAAACAAACCTAATAGTAAAGTTCATTTGTCTATCAGGAAATTAGTGCTGTATTTTTGAAAGGTGCTAAATTACTTTTTAAAGATATCATAACGCTGATATTGAAAACCAGAACAGTTAAAAGCTAGCTTTCCAAATTGCTTCACTCTTACTTAATAGGTAAAAGTACCATGTTTATGCTTCATATTTCATTCTTCAAAAATGGGTAAAAAATTCTTTTGTTTCACTTTTGAAATGTTTACACAGCACAGCTTTCCCAAGAAGCCTTCTGGAAAAGTTTCCAAAGGATTTGGGAAAGATTATAAAATAATGTAATTGTGGATTAGCTCTGAAGCAGTAACTGAACCCAGAACACCACTGGAAAATGGGCAAAAAGTAAGCTATTCATTATGCAGTGTTAGCTGAAAATCTAGTTTGATAAGAATCAGAGCTAACAATTTTGAAACATTTCCAGGAATTCCAGGAATTGTGACTAAGTATGAAATTGTTGTTCAGATTTAAAGGAGTATAATATTGGGTTATTCCACATCAAAATAACATTTATCTAATTTTAAATGCATGTGTATTCAAAACAACAGTAGAAGGAGAAAAAAGGAAAGACTTGTATTAAAGGATTTTAACAGCAAATTTGTGCTAATAAACTGTGCCTTAATTGACATTGTGTTCTCCTTTTGCAAAAAAATTCTGAACGATACAACTAAAATCATATTTAGCAATTAAACTACTCTGTTTTGCTGACAGCAAGGTCACCAGGAATCTTTCAATGAGCTTTGAATCAGTTCCTAACTCCTGAGTATATTTCAAGTATGGTAATGGATCCAGCAAAATGTTTTCTTATTTTGTCAAAAGACCAGTTCATGTAAAACTGACCAAGAACTTCTTTTCTTTTGGATGTTTAAGTATTTCTTCATATCTTTTCACGTTACTACACCTAGAGAGCAACCTCTTAGCTGAGGTAGCTCTACCACAACTTACAAGAACCGTTAGAGCTGGGCAGACCTGTGCAACCAAAGATCCAGCCCCAGTGCTCAATCCACAGCATATAAATGCAGCACTATTCAGCAATAAGCACCATGAAACATACTGCAAAGTGTACCATTATGCAACTGCTGGGGTTTTCCTCCAATACCACAGTCCATTTCTTCTTACTACTGCAGAGAAAATTCTAAATATGTTTCCACAAAAGAATTTACTCAATAGAAAACATGGGCTTTCCAATGCTATTTTTTTCTCCCAATACTCCACTGGAAACTTTCTATAAATAATTTTTTCCTCCAATTAACATGTGATATAAGAGTAGCAGAAAGATCATAAATTATTGTAGCTGTAGGAATTTCAGTGTAATTTATTACTGAAAAGTCACGAGCACCGCTTTGGAAATGCCAGCCTGTGAATCTGTAAACCTAGGAAATTATGAACTAAGCTGGTCTCTTTTCCCTGAGGTCAATTAAAAATGACACCAGCAGACTTCTCGGTGACCTGGGGAGATTTATAGCTTACCATGTTAGGCCTATGGTTCAGCCAGAAGATTAAGATCAGAACAGCACCTGGAAGACTGTCATCAGTTAAGACAGGCTGGACCAATGGCTTCAGGCTAAAATGTGCACAGGAAAAGAGGTCGTGTCACCTAACCTTTATTTTTACCAGGGCTAAGGCACATGTGGAAGGTACCTGTTTGAGAGGGAGCAGGGCTAACAAAGGTCTAATATATGGGCATTGGACTGTTCTGTAACAGGAACCAAGGCAGCAAGTTGTCAAGGCACTCTGACTTCGCTTATTACTAAAAGCCACCTCCAAAGATATGCGCTACTTGATGAAGCCTCGTGTGATTTGCAAATCTTGTTCTTTATTGCTTTTCATTTGTTATTTTTACAAGTGCAACCATTAGCTACAGAATGCCTCACATCATAAACCCTCACGATTTAGGATAAAAATTCGATCACTTCACCTGCTGTGAGAATCTTAGAAGAAAACAAAAAAGGCTGTGTCTTTTAGCCACTCATAAATATTTTATAATTCGGTAAGAACAATAGCCTACAAGGTTAAAGTTCAGGTCTGTAGTAGTCAACGAGATCCTTGCAAGACAATAAAAGGGAAAGCTACTCTTTGTTTTAGAACAACTTCAGAAACAACTTTGCTGAGGCAGTGGAAGCTTACAGACTTTCCATTGTAGTCAAGTCATTTGTGCAAGTTGGCCTTATTACAGCTTTGATAAATGATGTTTGCAGCGGAAAAGTTGTTTAGTGTTTCTGAGCATCACGAGTGTTTAGATCCATGTCAGATACTCAACAGGGACGTACAGAACAGTGCACAGCTTAGAAAGCAAATGTCATTTTCTCAAGTGACCACTATTCAGGCTTAAAGAAATATTTGCTTCATTTCTGGACAATTAGAGAACAGGAGAGCAGATCATAACGTTTGGGTTCTCAGTGTCTGTCTTTAAAATGGGGATAAAAGGAAACATCTGACTCACAGTGCTGCGAGGCTTAATTGATACTCTGAATGCTATTTATAAGCTCAATAACTGAAAACCCTGGACAAGTAGTTACTAAATTTTGTTACTTTTGAGAAGGCAGCACAACAGGCAAATTCTTTGTCTCCATTTTTTTCTGTCTTTCAAAATATAAAATTAAGTCTTCTTGAACAAAACTGAAAATGTTCTAACTGAGGATTTACTAACTTAAGCCACAGGGTTCCTCATTTTGTTATTCTCTCTTGATTTATAAAGTCATAGGCAATAACTCTAGACATGAATCTCAACACTAAGCTGTATTACTTATCTGCCAGATTAAAACGCATCTTGCAACATGCCACGTGCCCAGAAAAGATGAAACGCAAACTTCTGTTTCCAGCTTCAGATTTGTGGATGTCACTTCATAGCTTACCATTTTTGTGCACATACTTTCTCATTTCTGCATCAAAAGTTGAGGCTCTCATAAAGCCTGGACAGTTAGATTTATTCTCATAGTTAAATATGGACAAACAAAAATGCCTTGATTCGATCTTCTTTGTATTCTGAGCTCCTCCTAGAATTCTTTGACACAGCTGAGCACTACTGCAGTCTTAGATGGAACCGGAAATTATGATCCTTAACCAGTGCTTTAAATTAAAATATATTAAAAAAAATAATAATCACTGAAGCTTAACAAGTTTTTGATACAATTTTTTTTAAAATTGTTTTTTCTACATTGGTTTGATGTCCTTAGAATCAAAGAATAGTTTGCTAAAAGAACTGAAAAGCTTTCCTACCCTTCCCTCACCCTCCTCTCTAGGAAGGAGAGCCAGTGCATGCCACGATATAGTTGACATCAATCTACTAAGCACTAGAGTTTTGTAATAGGTATCTAACAAGTCTCTCTAAAGTTCTATACAGGCACATAAATGTACTACCTACAGAAATAAAACTAAATACCCACCTGCGTGATGGAACTGACCGAGAGGAAAAAAAATATTACAATGAAGTTATAGGCATAGCCTTGGCAAAGTCAAGAAAGGTGTAGGTCTAACAGTGTCAGCTGGCTGCAGCTGGCTTTCCCAGCTGTTTGATTAGACAAACATCTGATAATAATCCCGGAATACCACATAAAAGCACAGAGTATAGTGCTTTTCTTGATGTTTGTTTGCATCAGTTGTGAAAATCACAAGTCTCTACTTCCTAGCTTTGCAATGATCTGTTCAATATGGATTTAAACTACACTACTAATTTTTCATCAAAATTTGATGTTCCTTGGAGTGTATTAGATCTCTGCAGAGTAACCACAGTCAGTATAAAATTTAAATGTTTTTAAATGTTTCAAGCTGTCGCATCTATTTCTTTCACGAGATTGGAGAAGGAATAGTCAAACAGCTCTTCTCCTGAGGCAACTTTTCCCAAGTGATGTAGTCCAGAGACTAGCTTGTTGGCATTTGTTATTATAATCAACTTTCCATAGCTCTTACCAAGTCATAATCCTTAGTATATGTTTAACCAATGCAGATAGATTTTCAAGTCATACAACATAAAACAAGTGCACAGGGTGTTATGCATCATCAAGAATACAGTGGATAATGTTCAGTTATCCGCTTCTTTTCTACTCCAATTCCATTCCCTTGGATGCTCTCAACTCTTATTTGAATGACCCCAGTGTTCTAGTCTTAATAACCTTCACAGCAGTCCATTCCAAACATTTATTACTCCTGGGTTAAAAAGTATTGCTCAGCTACATCTGTTTTTAATTTGCTTTTGTAAAAGTGTTTTGTTTTTTTTTTTTTTAAAAAAGTGCACTATTTTTGATGGAAGAAATATACCTAAAAGCTCTACTTCGGGTAAAAATTACACAGGCCAATGCATGTAAAAGGGTGTGGCAAGCATGCCTTTTGTCAGAAAGCCCAATTGATGGGCACTGGCTGATAGTAAGAGTTCACAGACTCTCTTGTCAGAGAAATGTTTGCTATTTCTGTGAACGTTCTTCACGCAGAAGTTGAAATATATATACACAAAGGAAAAGGTTCATGCTGGGAATCCTACTGTTGCTCTTATTTAAGTATGTGATGAAGAAGATACCTTGGACGCATTCAGCTTTTTCCTTGCATACATACCACAGCCAGCATGTGGCAGACAGGTCTGGTACTGCAAAGATACCAGGGTAGGTAGGGATCCTGCAGCTCCAACCGCTGTGGGCAGCTATGCAGACCATAAGCAATGCTGGGGAATCTGATGAAAATTAAATTCTCTGAAGCTGTATTAATAAAGCTATCCTGCGCTGTGATAGCCCAGAGTGTGATTTATATACGGCCAGCTTTGCTCCTACTTGCTCACCCTGAGCATAAGCTGCACTTATCTCTATACTGGGGACTGGACAAGTCTCTGATAGCTCAAGAGGGCTGTGAAGGCTGGACAATAACCCACCTTGGTGCTCCTTTGCTCATGGGACACCTGCAAGTAGTTGTTTTTTGCAGCATTGGCAGGGCCTGTGGGCATTGTCACACACTGACAGATGCTGCAAGTTAACAGAATTGTTCCTAGCATGGGCTGCCCTGGATAAGCTCTAATACGAGGTGGGGGAGAAAAAACCAAACAGAATCAAGTACAAAGTTCCTGTTAAGCTACCAAGAAAAACCAAGAAGAGTCACACAGACACATTTTCTATTCCATTTCACATATGATTAGTAACGGCTTCTGCTTTCCTCCGAGTCACTCTTTGAAAGAGCACTTTTTAATGCTTCATGGAGCAAAAAGGACTCTCTGCCCACCAAGAGGGAACTTTATGAAAGTCCACATCAATCGACAGCAGCAGCAGCAAAGCAAACCGTGCTCCATCTTGCTTCAGTGCCCTTCTGGCACTGCTCTGATTGCAGCGCAGACAGTAAACAGTAGTGTGTTTGTGTGCAAATAGCATTCTCCTGAATGATGTCTGCACCTGTGTAAACTGACATCAGTATCTTTTTTTAAAATTCAGTTTATTTAAGGAGTTCACAAGAGACACCTGTTCCATGCACAGGCACAAATGACATTCAATGAACTGAAAGAAAGTATGTCCTGGGGGGGAGGGCAAAAGCTTCTTGCAGGGCTCTATATGCAGGCATGTTTATATCTCCTCGTCCTACAACAGACAGCTGCTGTTGCTTTAATTTATGGTCTCCCTGGTCTAAGCTGGTATTTGCAAAATAAAATACAATGACACTGAGTTTTAAATACTGGCATGTTAAAGTGAATGCCTAGATAAATACTGGGGAGGAATGGAAGAGAAGGGCTGGAGCAGGCAGAAACCAGCCTGGCCCCAGCCATCGCCTCTGAGAACGGCAGCCCCCCCATCTCCCAATCACTGTAAAATAGAGAGGATGAAAGCTTCAGCCCGATGGCTTATACAGGAGTTGCTCTGGCAGATTTTCCTGCTTCACTCTTAGAGCCCATGCTCTGTTCTTTTCTATGTCCTTTTACAGCTGGCACACTACCTGTTTTTGGGGTGTTTTGATTTTTTGTTTTGTTTTGAGTTCAGGGTTGGTTTTTTTTTGAGAAAAGGCACAGTTGGCTTTGAAGGTTTGGTCTCCACAGCAGTCACAGTGTTTTGCGAGGACACCGCTTCCATTCGGGACACCTGCTTCAGATATAATAAAGCAGGAAAAGACTATTTCTACTCTGGAGGGAATGGAGAGACAGAAGCTGCTCACATCCCATTTGACTGAAAGCATTTTAAAGAAAGCAACATTGATATTTGCAATTGCTAGCCACCTGGTTGGTTCTCTTTTACTGAAGTAATAGTTTTAAAAGTGTTAGAAATGTCTTTTTCAAATGCACTGTTAAGATCTCAGTTTTTCAAATGCAGTAGACTGAAAATGATTGAAATAAGGAGTGATAATTATCTCTGGCATATTGGGTGCAAAGAACAGAAAATTCCTGCATTCATTAACATGTGGCAGGCCCTATTGGGTGGATATTCTCCATACACTATTCCCCACTCTGCCCAGAGGGAGCAGTAGGCATCGGGCCTGTGCCCCAAGCTGTAATACTTTTTAACAGAGGATCAATGAGACAAGATGATTTACAGAAATGGAATCCATTAGTAGTCCAAACTGGCGGAGAACACTAGCTGGAAAGACAAGGATTTCATACAAAGAAGGATATTTTGAGGAAAGTCGGGCAGCAAGGACAAAGACTTCCACATGACTGTGGTGGGCAGTGAGGAATTAATTCCCACCTCCTCTTACCTCTGTGGGATAAGAGACAGGACCACCGCTGCAGGCGTACGGTGAACACGCAGTGGAGAAACTGAAAGAGTCAGACAGATACTCAGAAGCATTATGGCAGGAAAATTAGCCAAAACTGAAACATAGCAAGGGGGAACAAGACAACAGAATGTGTTTAGCAGGAGGAAATCAATGATTTTGAAATGCATCACGATTTTGAAAATTATTATAACACCCACAAAGTAGCAGAGGTTGAGTTTCAGTGTACAGCCTTTGTAATACATCTGTCAGAACAGTCAAATTTGGAGGAAAAAAATGGATTTATGCCTTCAGACAAAAGCAGCCTTCCTGCCGAAAGAACAGCCTTGTTCATTTCAGTGAAATAAGGATGGAAAGCAGGGTTGCAATATGTCAGGACTATGCATCCCCAAAACACTGAAACCTTTTGCCTCCTTCCTCTATCAACAAAGAGCACACCTCATGTCAACACTTTAGACTTTTCAAAAATTTATGTAGAGCTTGTCATCACCTAAAGTAGGGCAAATGCAACAAAAGATAACCAGAAGCTTATTTTAAAGGCTATCAAATGTACCCATTTTTAGCAGAAAAGCACACAAGACCTCACACCACAGTCAGTCTCTACTATGTCCCTTCTTTGCCGATAAAAGGCATTTTCCTGAGCAAAACATCACTAATGTTTAAACACTGAATTTTGTTTCAATGGAATTTGAATGTTTTCATTTTACAAGGTTAATTCTGGCCATAGTACTGGGTTAACAACTCACATCCTTTTGAAGTTTCAGTGCCATTCCAGTGTCACACTCTAGTCCTTTCCAGAGACTGTGCCCTTCTCTTATACCCCAGTGCTGTTCCAAATCCCAATAAGCCAGTCCTCTGTCTCCATGACAGTAATGATGGGAGGCAGACACACAACTACTTCTTAATCACTAGGAAGACCACATCACAAGAGCAGCGATACAGAAACAACAGTGGTTTAATAGTGAAGATCCTCAACTGACTTTACAATATATAGAGGTGCTAAAAGAAAATGCTTGAGAAACGCAGTCTGAAGTATACTTTTTCACAGAATCACAGAATAGCTGAGGTTGGAAGGCACCTTTGGAGATTTTTCTAGTCCAACCCTGCTGCTCAAAGCAGGGTCAACTGGAGCAGGTTGCTCAGGGTTGTGCCTAGTCAGGTTTTGAATATCTCCAAGGAGGGAGACTCCACAATCAGCCTGGGAAACCCCTGCCAGTGTTTCAGCATCCTTACAAGTGAAAATGCTTTTTCTTATAGAATCATAGAATGGTTTAGTTCCAACCCCCCACTAGACACCTCCCACTAGACCAGGTTGCTCAAAGCCCCATCCAACCTGGCCTTGAACACTTCCAGGGTTGGGGCCTCCACAACTTCTCTGGGCAGCCTGTTCCAGTGTCTCACCACCCTCACTGTAAAGAATTTCCTCCTAATACCTAATCTAAATCTACCCTCTTTCAGTTTAAAACCATTACCCCTCATCCTATTGCTGCACTCCCTGATAAAGAGTCCCTCCCCATCTTTCCTGTAGGCCCCCTTTAAGTACTGAAAGGCTGCAACAAGGTGTCCCTGGAGCCTTCTCTCCTCCAGGCTGAACAACCCCAACTCTATCAGCCTGTCCTCATAGGAGAGGTCCTCCAGCCCTCTCCTATGTTTTAACAGAATTTCCTGTCTTTCTTGACAATTATTTATGGCCATGTAAATACAACAAAATACAGTAGAGTGAAGCAATTATTCCTTGTGAAAAATAATCCCTTGTAATTTGTCTGTAGGGCATCACTTAACATCACTCTGACATCACTTAACTGCGACATCATCATGCTGCCTAAGTGAGAGCCCAGGACCAACAATCCATTCACAACTTGTACGCTAGCAACAAGCACGGAAAAAGACCATGCAGATTAACTGCTTTTTAATCTAGTCCTACATTTACAATGACACAGGTCTGTCTGCATGGATTCAGCATGCTAGATTCAGCATGCTGTAGATGCTCATGGAAATTGAAGACAAAGTTCCTTCCTTTCGTCTTCTGCCAAAGTCACGGCTTTGATATTTTTGCAGTGATTTGATTTTATTTGGATTTTTTTTTTTTTAACATGCAGAATTTCCAAAGTCAAGTCCAATTCTACAGACAGAGCCCATCTCCCTCTTGAGGATATTTTCTTTGAGATGACAGTCTGGAGAACACCACGATTCTTAGAGCTCTTGTCTCAGCGTTTCACATACAAAACCTTTTGTGCCCTGTCAATTTTAACACAGT
This sequence comes from Burhinus oedicnemus, assembly GCA_008921705.1. Taxonomy (NCBI): domain Eukaryota; kingdom Metazoa; phylum Chordata; class Aves; order Charadriiformes; family Burhinidae; genus Burhinus; species Burhinus oedicnemus. Next base: position 1,441,907 of record VFFE01007048.1, read on the forward strand.
TTATTGGGAAGTTCAATCTAACCCAGATGTTTGCTGACAGAAATTTTACAGGTGATGACAAGATTCCATTAACTCAATATGCATGATGTTAGTTAATGTGAGTTTCTGAGAAATCTTATTCTATGCTCCTGGCCCTGTATCCTCATCTACTGCTGTGCAAAGCTGCCTTGCTGAAGCAAAAGACAAAAAACAATATTTGCATGAGTTACAGATTTACTTAGGCATATATTTCTTCTTAAAGTGTGAAACAGACATGTTATGTGATCATTTGTGAAATAAATTGCTAGCCTGAGAGCCAGATTAAAAATAACAGTAATTGCATGCTTATAGATTCAGAATTAGACAGCCGCATAGGATTTACAAAACCACTTAAGCAAGCCAGGTTCCTAAATTTTCTCTGGTATTTCCCAGATGCGATCAGCTTTAGAGTGACTCTGCATGATGGTTTGGTCTTCCATTTTATTTTCTGACTGTACTACTCAGGCTAAAGAAGGTAGTGACCTGTCAGTATAGGAATCCACTACCTGGGGCTGGACCAGCCTCCCAATACCTGCTCTGCTCAAAGGTTTGGGCTGTGAGAGGCACGCAGCACTTCTGAAAACAAAAGCCTCCTTTCTTAACTATCTCAACTCAGCTTGATAAATTAAAAATGTATATTGTTAAACTTTCTGAACTAGTATGGGCTATTTTTGTCCAATGTGAGGAACTGACACCTAATTCCAAAACCAATACAGTTACTCCTCTTCCAGGGCACATTTTCTCTCTCACTGTATGATCCTATGCTTCCTCTCTCCTCACCCTCTGAAATTACCTTATCGTTGCAATGAGATATGGCAACTTACATATTATGATCGAGTAACGACACTTTGATTGCTCATGGCACAAAGCCAGACAGCTCCTAAGGCAAGTCATTATTAGACTGCAGTAGACACCAAGTCAAGTTTCACCGCTGAAATGGATGATGGAAAGAAACACAGCAAAATGAAAGCAGAGGCACTAATTTAAAACTGTCATTTAAAGCAGCTAGAAATCCTGCAGTGCACCAGAGAACATGCTTCTCACTGTATCTTGGAACCCTTAAACACATGGATGGTGGAGCAGGAGAGATATTGAGAAATTACCCTTACCCTATTAAAAATATAAATCAGCTACACATGCACCTCAGTCACATGGAAGTGGAGTACAAGAAATGCATCTTCTAAAAGAGTATCAGTTCACAGAGTATTGATTCCAAGAAAAAAAAATCAACAAAAAAAGCACAAGAAATTCCGATTCTGATGAATGTAAATCTGGTATTTAAAAAAATCACTAGAGCACACCTGACTAATGGTTTAGGTTTAACTGTCACTGAGAATTTCCTTGATTTAACATTATTTCATTGTCATTTATTTTAAATTTCATTATATTATCTCAATGGTGCAACAATTAAGTCTCATTTCTTGACCATTATTCTTTCACATAAAGACAGAAATTCTCCAACATACGCTATCTCAGAGAAATGGATTATATTACAACTCTGTCTTCCACAATCCCATAAATTATATGGCAGTTATGAAAAAAATATGCCACAAATGCGTGGAAAAGGTCAAACAAATAATTTGTTGTCACACCAAGCTCTTTTACCTCCAGTCACTGTAAATTCAGTAAGTCAAAGTTGACGGAAAACTCTCAGAAGAAATCCTTATTTTTATCCTTTACCTAAGTATGATGACACTTGCAGGGTTTTTTTAAGCCTGTTTTAATAGTGATGTGACAGGGGAAACCTGGCAACTCGCACTCATTTTCTGACCTTCCTCCAAGCTATTTGTAGTGAAAAGTTTTTTATGAAACAAACACTAAAATATTCCTAGTGACCCCTGATTTCACAGTTAGGTCTTTAGGGAAAAAAACCAAGAATCAAATGTTGTGAAAATTTGCAATAAAATCCTAAGAACTGGAAGGCATGAGCAGAAGCCGAGATTTAATTTTCTGTCCCAGGCAGACAATAGAAATTAGTGGCTCAAACCTGCGTGTATGCTAGCAGAGCTGGTCAATGATAACAGAAGCCTCCAGTAGTGTTTGTTGTGAGACTACTGTTTCCTAAATTTAAACTTTCTATGTGCAATGTAAAGACACCTTAACAGTACAAACACAGGGTGGGAGAAAAAAGAAAAGCAAGGAACAAATGACACATGACTGTGGAGCAATACACAGGATGCATGTCTAGCGTTAATGACCGTTAATTAACTTTTGGTAGGAATTCTTCCCCTTCTTCTAATTCCATTATTCCAAGGAAAGCCAAAGAGGTAAAGAAGAGAAGCAGAAATCTGAGGAATGTTAAGAAGTGATTTCACAATCAAATTTTACCTTGAGCCAAAAAAGCCATTAGTTTTCAATGATGAGTGCATTTGAGCCATTTAAATGGAAAAACCTGAAACCTGACTTTCTTTCTTCTTAAAAGACTGAGCAAAGTTTTCAGCAGACGATGTTTCAAAGTTTCTAAACATGTGCAGATCACTTTTGGGATCTAACTGTTGAGAATACAGACATGGAACATGGGAGAATTTACTTGGTAAGGAAGGCTTCATGTATCAATTAACAATTTTGCACCTCTTAAGCAGTAAACACAGCAGTCATTTCACAATTCATAACTCACTATGGCTGCCCATTTAAATTAAATATATCCCCAAATCCTGCCTCAGGAAATAAGTTGCGAGTTCAGTTAGTTTCTGAACAGCTTAAGTATATCATTAGTATGAAAATGATCCCTTTTTATGAGGTGCTGTTATTTCATAGGATATACTTAATGTTTAGGAATGCGTATATCATATACTGAAATTATGTACAACATATAATGAAACACATATAAAATTGCCGTAGCACTAGGAGCACCACTGCAGTTAAGACTCTAACAGACTCTCCTTTATAAACTTATATTTTAACAATACAGAATTCCAAGAAGAAATCTGAAAAAAACCCATCAAACCAAACCCAAAACATTTGGAGGATATGGGCTACAATTTGTGTTGTCTTCATACAGAAGCAAAGAAATGCAAAGAAAATTTCTGTCCTTATTCTGTGGTACATTTTCTTGTTGGAGGGCCAAAAAAAGTGCTTTGCAGATTACAAGGTTTCCAGTTGCTGGATTTTAAAATTTATTTATTTATTTATTTAGTATATTTCCTCCCCCACCCCCCTTTTTTTTCCCCAGTGAAACTCAGCAAATTTACTCTCTGCCACAAATAAAAGCCTGCTCGTCACTGTGCTTCCTTGAAAGACCTTGTAGGTAAGTGTGACCATAATTCCCTATAATTCCAAAAGCAAATGTTTTTGCTTCTTACTAGATCAGTAGAGACAAGCAATTTAATTAACAGAAAGAATGTCTATGAATATACTTAAATCATAACATTTGTGGTGTGTGTGCATGAGTGTAAAAAAAAAAATCACAGCACACATATACTTTAAAATTGAATAGTTTGAATAATTATTTGATTAATTATATGCATTTCTAAATGCATATTTTAATGACCAAAAGCAGGATGCTAAGTACATAATCTAAGGTGCTAAAGGGCAAAGAATACTTAGAATCTGTCTGCAAGGCTATAGGTATAGACATTTCTCATTTAATGGGGTCATCAAACAAACATCTCTGTTACTTCCAAAGATATGGCTCAAGGCACCTTAACCAAATCATATAGAACTTGCATCTTTTAGGGCCCAGACAAAAGTTAATTCAGAAAATCACCAACTACCTTGGAATAATGATAGACAATCTCCTGGGAAAAGGCTAGTGGAGAATAACTATAAAGCAGATTTTTGTGCAATGACTTCAATTTGCTCCAGAAACATGTAACCTGGAAAAACTCTTGTATGTCTGATGTCAAAACCAAGCCTATTTATGCCTTAGTACATTAGAGAAATTGTTCATGCCTACGTAAAGATTGCCCCCGTGGTGTTTCCAGGGTCAGTAATTTGCATGGAATTTGCATCAGAACTCAAAAACGCCTGTGGAAAAAAGAGACTACTTTCTCCCTATTTTATGATGAAGTTAAATAATCAAAATATTTTTTTCCAAGTTATACTTTCAAGTATAGATCAATGCTAAGAGCCAAAGTAAGATTTTACACTCTCCTGTTCCAGGTAATGCTTCTGTTAATTTTACAGAAAACTGTTTATGTACCACTGAAGTGGGCATCTGTCTAACTAACTCCAAGACTTCACGTCATCCTTCGGTAAGAAGTTAGGCAGCAGAATCACATTCCACCTATTCACATCTTTTTCAGGAACCACATTTTCTGTCCTTTACTCAACAAGAAATCAGCCATCAAGAACAAAGGCCCTCACAATTAAGAAACCTCTTAACGTCCAACCATGTATACAAAAGCAAGTGCAGGCCTAAAACTTCCACTGAATCAGCTGAGTGGAGAGAAGCAGTCTACACTGCATTTACAGGACAGCTGAGACAGCCCTATATTGTTCATTTTCTCCAGAAGTTTACTAAAATATATCTACTCATATGAGCTATGAAGTGAAATATTTAACATACTTTCTAATTAAAAATAAGACACAGTAGTAAACTACAAGTCTTTTAAAATTCGGGGGCGGGGGAGGAAGTCTAGCCTCATACATTGTAAATAATTAGATCATTTTCAGAAAAAGAGTGTCTTTCAAAATTAGACATATGTTATCACTCCTCCTCAGTAACAATCCTAATTTTAATAATTCATTCATTCTTACAAAATGATCTATACCAGAATCTTTAAATTTCCAAACATAAATTCCCACTTGTCTTGCTATTTGTAAGCTAAATTTCACAGACTTGAAATGGAAAGTTCTAGGTAAATAATTCTATACCATCTAGAAAAATATTTAAAGTGTTATATTAAACCATGCTACACTTGAATGTAAGGTTGCTTACAAGACTCAGAAGATTTGCAGAATCTAATACTGGAAGTTACTATTTTGTTCCAACTGTTTCTCTTTTGATTATAATACTTACACAGCACTCACAGGTAGGCAAAAATAAACTGTGTGTTTAATGCTCTCCACAGGTTTTGAAGCAGGTAAAAGCATGTTTCTGATGTTATAAAAGGATAAAAAGAGCCTACATCAAACCAATTCTAGCTAACTGAAAGGGAGATCCTGGAAACAGTTAGTCCTGAGCAATCATTCTCTTGATGGCCTTACCTCCAGGCAGGTCAGCCAGGCTCCCTGCGTTACTTACAGGTGGGGAAGGAGCAGCCACACTCCCCAGCTAACCCAGTGAAACAGTCCGAATGTCTGTTGGACAGAATGGACGTGTTCTCCTATGGTCCACGAAGAGAAACAGTCATGCTCCTGCTCAGCATTAACAATAACAGCAGAAAGTAATCACTGGTCCATTGATTTAACAATGGAAGGCCGCAGATTTTCTGATGTCCCAGAATATTATTGCATGACAAATTCTGCCAAGTTTCAAACAGCGTAAGAAACTGGAGATCCCAACAGGTAATTCTCTTTCTAAAGCTCTTAATATTACAGATATTCTTGCAAGTTACATCACTGGTGACTTTCAGCCCTTAAATGCATGCTCAGGCTGTATTTCACAAGAAGGAGACCAGACTCTGTGCCAGAATATGAAGCAAAGAATTCAAAAAAAGCAATTGTGGACAAGCTCAAAACACAGCCAAAAAATGTCAGGGAAAAAAACAAAGAATAAATCAAACCATGTCTCAGATACTAGTAAGTCAACAATGCCTCAAAGGTATCATACCAAAAATATGATACCATCCTACAAATCTAAAAACAGGTCTAGTATTTCACAGTGAAAATTAATGCAACAGGTTGTATGCTATACAGTTTTAAGACAAATTTGTTTTCCATTTTCTGGCTACTGGACAAAGCTGTTTCTACATCCAAATGTAAAATCCAATATTCTGTCACAAAATTTTTCCTACTCTTTTTCGTTGTGGTCTACAAAGCGCCCTGGAAGAGACCCAAAAGCAACGTTTGCCCTTATTGCTGTACTTCGTTATGTTGTGCACTCTGCAATTATTTAGATGGTTTAAGAAAGGAGAGGGAGAACAACTGTGAAATGCATTGTGCAACCGCAGATGACTTCATGTTAACCCCTGTTAGTCGGTTCCACCCTCGGGTCAAATGCCTATGAGTCAGTGTCTAGCACAGATGAATGATGTCATCCTCACACCACCTCTTTAGCAAGAAAATGTGGTGGAGCTTTTCATTGTCTGATCTTAAGAGACCCTGGGTTGCTAAATGAAGTTCCCAAGATAAAAAAGAATGTGCCTGAACTTAAAAAGACAGGAAATGAGCACATCACTCCAACACCTTTGAAATATGTTCTAAGAAAAAGACTGTGATGGATCATATACAGCAAAAATGACCAACAGGAAGCATGTGTTAGAAGTCAAAAAAAGATTTGCATACCCCACCCCCCCAAAAGCCAACATACAAGGGCCATAAGTATCTCATCCATCCATTCTAACACATGAAAACAACCTAAAATAAAATGGGGCAAAGGATGTTGATGTTGAATGATCTCTTTTTCAGGTACTCAAGCGATGATAGATCAGATATGCAAGGAACAACTTGAGTTCAGTGAAATCTGAATATAGTACACCTCTGTGGATTTAAGGATATAGCTCCATATTGCTTTAATGCACTGCAATGCGCAAATAATCAGTTTGATTGCAGTGCGGTTCTTTGGTCAAAAAAATCTTTGAGAAGAGAATCTTCAGATGCAGAATTACTGCATCTGAAACCATCAACTAACTAATCAAAATACAGGAAAGTATAGAAGTGAGAAAGAAGTGGAAGGTGTAAGGATACAATAAAATGTACTCCTGGGATGAAGAATGTGTAAAATTACTCAGAAAATATTTAAGGTGCTATTAGGTGGAACTTGATGCAACTTTAAACATGTTCTATAGTGTCTTCCCGGTTGCGAAAGCTCCTCTGTATGAGGGCTAGTATGACACGTCTTTGCAGGAATCGAGATGCGCAAGAAATGCATCCTAATCTCCTCAACTCCAAAAGTGGAGTTTCATAGGCGAAGGAGGAAGATGCACTAAGTAAAGCCATGAAGGGAAGGCTTCGTATTATGACTTTATAAAGTCTGACTGAGACTTCAGAAGTATGGTTTTAACAGAGTTCTTATCAAACAGATCCAAGGTGATCCAGCTACACATGGAAAGAAACAGCAGCAACTACCGCTTTCTGTAAAGTTGTGGTAGTAGGACAGGAATCTTATTTTTTTCCTAAATGTAAAAATCTATGTTATTTCCAAAATGTACTTTTAAATATGCGACAGTTTGTATACGTACTGACAGACTGGTGTCTCCATGAGGCTCTAGCAATTGTTAATGTAACATTGGTTAAGGATACTGTTAAGACGCTTGCTCCCTCTGCTAGAAGTATCTTGTCATCTTTTACTCTGTGCTCTGCTTTCTGAAAACAAACATTAAACCAGACCAACATTCAAACAAACAATCTTTCAGAGGAATTCCAGTAGGAGTAAAATACGTATAACTAGGAATATGAAGTATCAAGTTCCATTTCTGTTTGACAAAGTTAGCAGCTAATAAATTCAAATATATACATACATACAGGTCCACCCTTATTTACATTTTCTTTTCTTTTTTGTTCAGCTGCCATTTTTTGGCATATAGAAAACAATCCCCTTCTTTCGAGTTAGATTCCACTGTAACAATGCCCTTTCTTGGTAGTCCTCCCTCTCACCCTACACCCACAAATCATGATACAAAGCTGCTCAAAAATCAAACTACACTTGAGCAAACACAAGCCTGTTGTCTTTGGCTTTTTCACTCTTGTCTCTATTCATACCAGGTTTTTTCCCTCAAAACCCCAATCAATAATTTATTATGCATGAGCAAACAAACACCACTCTAGTTACAGTAGAAAAGATCTCTATTTCCAGAATTAAATGCAAAGATCTGAGGTAGCAGAGTAGGTTCTGCATTATCCCTGTGGTAATTTCATCTTTCTCCCCAACTCTATGGGTAGATTATCCTTTCACTTCTCAAAAATCAGTTTTGCTAGATTATAATCATTGACATGCTAGCTGAGGAAGGAAGGGTTTCAAGCTTGCTTCTTTATTCTTAAATCAAAAAAGCATGAATACAACAAGATCATAGAATCATAGAATCGTTTAGGTTGGAAAAGACCTTTAAGATCATCTAGTCCAACCATTGACCCTACTCTACCAGGTCTGCCACTAAACCATGTCTCTAAACACCACATCTACACGACTTCTAAACACATCTAGGGACGGTGACTCAACCACTTCCCTGGGCAGCCTGGTGCAATGTTTGATAACTCTTGCAGTGAAAAATTTTTTCCTAATGTCCAGCCTAAACCTCCCCTGGCGCAACTTGAACCCGTTTCCTCTTGTCCTATTGCTAGTTACTTGGGAGAAGAGACTGGCTCCCAACTCACTACAACCTCCTTTCAGGTAGTTGTAGAGAGCAAGAAGGTCTCCCCTCAGCCTTCTCTTCTCCAAACTAAACAATCCTAATTCCTTCAGCCGCTCCTCATAAGACATGTTCTCCAGACCCCTCACCAGCTTTGTTGCCCTTCTCTGGACACGCTCCAGCACCTCACTGTCCCTCCTATACTGTGGTGCCCAAAACTGAACACAGTACTCAAGCTGCGGCCTCACCAGCGCTGAGTACAGGGGCACAATCACTTCCCTACTCCTGCTGGCCACGCTATTCTTGATACAGGCCAAGATGCCGTTGGCCTTCTTGGCTACCTGGGCGCACTGCTGGCTCATGTTTAGCCGGCTGTCCACCAGGACCCCCAGGTCCTTTTCTGCCAGGCAGCGTTCCAGCCACTCCTCCCCAAGCCTGTAGCGTTGTCTGGGGTTGTTGTGACCCAAGTGCAGGACCCGGCACTTGGCCTTGTTAAACCTCATGCAGTTGGCTTCAGCCCATCGATCCAGTCTGTCCAGATCTCTCTGCAGAGCCTTCCTACCCTCAAGCAGATCAACACTGCCGCCTAATTTGGTGTCATCTGCAAACTTACCGAGGGTGCACTCAAGCCCCTTGTCCAGATCATCAATAAACATATTAAACAAGGCTGGCCCCAAAACTGAGCCCTGAGGAACACCGCTTGAGACCTGCCGCCAGCTGGATTTAACGCCACTCACCACAACTCTCTGGGCTCGGCCATCCAGCCAGTTTTTAATCCAACGAAGAGTACATCTGTCTAAACCACAGGCTGCCAGTTTCTCTAGCAGAATGCTGTGGGAGACTGTGTCAAAGGCTCTGCTCAGTTCATACATTCAGTGCCTAAGTATTCCCATAACCTGCAAGCTCTTCAGTGCACAGCTCAACTTAAACAACTGAAAATAGCATAACAACAGTAATATAAAGTTAGTATACCAAACTTCTGACTGCTAGGCTTTCAGTACCAAATATTCACCTTTGAGAAGAGGTTATTTTGAGGTCTAGTAAATTTGATCTTCTTGGATGATTTTGGTATTGGTAAGAAATTTGGTGCACCTGGGGCTCTTACTCTTGGCAACAGTATGAAACACTGAAAGAGGGCTTGTGCAATCTGGCTCAAAAAGAAGGAGGGTTTAGCCTGTGATGTCTCAAATCTTAGTACACTGCTCAGATGAACTGCAAAATACAGCTAGCAGTTCTAGGGCTCAGCTTTTTTTACTGTAAACTTCAGATGACAGTCAGGCTGAAAAATTCCACTTTCTTTTTTCTGCACCTTGGTATAGAGCTGAACTCTTCCAGCACTGAAAATGTTAATGGGTGCTTTCAACCTAATAGGAAGCCAGAAAATGTAATGCTGCTTTACAGGCAGGCAGGGATGTATAAATAAGACTATTGTTTCTACAGAATAAAGCTTAAATATTGTTATATGGTAGTTAAAGTAGAGTATAATAGTCTATTGTTTCTATGAATAGGTTTCTCCCAAGCACCAATCAACACCTTATCGTTAACATTAATCACTGGGATATCTTCTCCAAGATCGAACAAACACTTCTTGAGAGTTCAAACTTTGACTTCAGAAAAGTTTCGGTGTAATAACAGATTAGATTTCAATATTGGCAACTATATCCTTATTCAATGAATCTTATTTTAGTGATTAGATGTTACATAAAGCTATTTGAAAAGGTTTAGGAAGATTGACAGTAAATGTGAAAAAAAAAAATAAAATTCAGCAACCAAAACTCTACATTAGCTAAAGTATCTTTGGTTCCTCTTAACATCTGGTATATGGAACCATAATCCCATTTCTACAAAGTAAGACTTTTAGAATTGCTCAAAGTAACAGTATCAGCAGCTAAAAAATATTATTTTATCAATATACCAAAGTTATTTCATTTTATTATATTTGTAAATATGTTTTAATCTTCTCTTGTTGTTAGCAATGAACAGGCTTTTATTTTTAGAAAGAGAAGTGTAATTCTGAATCAAACTAGTCTGTAGCGTAGCCAGGGCCAGATGCTTCAAAGGAAGAAATCCAATTTCCAGGCAGTTTTGACAAAACATTTCCCAAGAGCTCACATACTCCAAGGCTCAACAGTTGTCTGCAAATTGGTATTCCTTAAAGCATGAGCCTTACTCTTCTCAGATGCTATAGTCTTCTGTTCTTCTAAAAGTACAAGTCAACCTCTTATACACAACACAAAATTTCATAGTAATTCAAATGTTGCATGTAATTTACAGTTTCTGTAATCTCCACTCACAAATTCCCTACTTAATTTTTCTTACTTATTTATGTTGCAAATGTTGTTGCACTTTGATTTTTCCCTAAAATGGAACATTGATGTAATACTGCTTCCATCTACAATTTTGTCTGTAGACCTGAATGGGATCACATGAAGGTCAATGCCAAGTACTTCCAAAGAGTTATTTTTGTAAGTAATAATTTTGTTCCCCTGTCTTTTCATTATTCTGCATTGATGAGCTTTTTTTTACATTCAGTGCAGTACAAAATCAGTAGGAAAGAATAACTCTGTACTAGTATGAGTTGCATCAGTTTGCAGAGGTAGAATACCTACTCCCAAACTAGCCCAGTCTTCCTGTTATTTTTATTCATCTTAACCAGACAAAAGGATGTGTTTTCCAACAGGTAAAGGGATATTTCCCATTAATGCCGGCTTCAGTACTGTCATTGAGGCTATGGGCAACTGACATGTACTGGAGAACAGCCCAGCTCTGTCCCCCGCTGTGTTAAAAGCATCTAACCTCATATAAAACATACCAACCGCCCTGGCTGGTCATCAGTGCACTTTGAAGAATATGGGTCACAGCAGGACAGGGCACAGAAGGCTGCCTTCCCAACAGCCCTGCTTAGCTGCTGGGCATAAGCAAGGGGCTAACCCCAAGAGAGCGCCAGCACAGCCTCCTCCTCTCAAGCCAGCTTTTGCAAAAGTCAAAGAGTGCATGCTTTAGCACTCCAATCTTGCATGAAAAGGGAGAATATAATTAATTATTTCCTAATATCGTTCCAAGGACATACTTCAGACTGATGCAAGACAATGAAGATAGTTGCAAGTTCCATTTTATTGCAATAAAATCCAGATATCTTGATTTCACTGAGTTTTCTTCTTGAAAAGTTTCTCTACATCAGTAACCCTCGGGTAACAGCCCCCCACAACTTCATGTTATTTTTTTGTGCCTAAGCATACTTGGAGGTCAACTGCACAAAAAATTACTTGGCCTTCTTTCAGAATTATCTTGTCCTGAGATAAAAGTAGCAAAACCCTGCAATAAATATTTAGTCCATCCACCCATAGCAACAGAGTGTAAAATTGTTTGCAGTTCCTCATACTTTCCCACAGAAATGAAATAATTTGAGAAATTCTTGAGAAATTCTTGAAGACTACAACCACACTGAGGTTTAAGCCAGGGAAGAACAAACTTTCTATTAGAAAACAGGTCATATAGTCCTCCATTTCTGCAATATGTCCTTTATGCTTAGGAATGAACATTTTTATGCAACTGAAAGACAAGCTTATTTATGTTTTTATGCTACTATTCAAATTAGCAATCAAATCCTTATCTTGAAGTAGTTCAGTGGACTCATAGAGGAGTGGGCTGACTAGGACCATACTCCTCCCAGTTAGTTTTCTTTCCATAAGGCAGTCTTGGGACTCAGCTTTTTTCAATTTATCAACCTGACCATGTATACTGTGAGCATGAAAAATGAGCAGCATTTTCAGATCTGCTATACATAATGTACTGATCACAATTTAAAGAAAAAAAAAGAGAAGGTGAGTTGCAAAGTGAAAATGAGGGTGACTTGCTTAGAAAAACAATGACATAAATAAGCATCAAATAATGCAGGGAAACAACAAAAGACACAAAGCTGATAGCAACCAACAATAATTCTCTTTTGTTGACAGTGGTTTTCATTGATGAAAACAATATAAAGCGATGGCCTGTAACCAACAGGAGGTAAGCTCTGTTAGACAAATCTTAAAGACAAGTTGTTGTTATGGTAAGGAAAAATAAGGTGTGGAAATGGAGTATCCTGTAAAAGAAAGGAATCTGTTAAAAACACACCATCACACTTCTAGTTTAGGCAGTTTCTGTATTTGATTTTGGTTAATAGAAGGAACAGCTCAACAGGACATAACTATTTCTTTAGAAGTTGCTTTAAACTTTTAAAGCTCTCTGAATTTAAAAAAGCAAACAAAAAAAGAGAAAAGTCCTCTCCTTCCCACATTCACAGTTCACAAGAGAGCCTCCAGCCCCAACTCCATCAACTTCTTGCTAATCTTTCTTTTGTACCTTAGAAAACTGGGTGAGGTGACAGCAGCTTTCCACCTAGAAGTTGGCCAAGATCCCTTCGAGAATCTACCAAACAAGACATGGCAAAATCCCTCCTTCATGGGAAGGATTATAATACTGACATGAAAATCTAACAGTCTCTTATGATGAAATAAGTCTTGGTTTTCTCCTCCTTCGGTAGGATGAGGAGGAAAATGAGTATTGTAGGCCAGCAAAACACTGTACGAAATAAGTAATGAACTATCCAATCTAAAAGGCTCTCAGGTAGGATGGGAGACTCATCCCATACAGAATATTTTAAGTTTTCTGACAGAAAAACTGTTAACCTTATTACGATCTTATGTAAAGTTTTGCTTTTGCTGAGAGCTCATTTTCCACTGATGGAAATTTAGCTGGAAGTTTCCAACAGAATCATTTTTAGGATGCATGCCAGCCCAATTTGATGTCTGTGATATCATTTGGGTTGATTAGTCCAAATGTGTCAAACAAAACTGAAAAAGAATCCAGTCTTTAGGAAGAAGTGTCAGTTGCCTGCTGTAGCTAAACCAAACCAATGTTTATAACAAAACAAAACCACCATAAGCCTCATGTAGTTGAGACAGCGAATGAGGGCACTTGGAGCTCTGAAGCTTTCTCACTGGCTTCCTTATATCCTTACACATACCCTACCCTGCCCTGTCAAGCACTTAGTACACTGTTTTTTCTTTTTTGAGCCCTCATTCTCAAGCCTTAGAAACTTTTTTCTTACCTACTACCTGTTATTCACATAAAACTGAGCATAAAAAAAAAAACAACAGTCTGCTCCCTCAGGGTCTGGACTGATGATCCTTGATTTTTTATGGTAATATTTGCCTCAGCCAGTCACTTAATCCAGCAAGATTTTAAGTAAAGAACCTCATTCAAAAGACATCATATTATCCAGCTCCCATGATGGCAATGAGGTCTTTATATGTGTTTTCATTCCTCCACAACAGCTGAGAAGAAATATTTTGCTCTGAAAGTTTACAGAAATTAGCACACATTGCTGCTAGAGAAGTTCAAAACTGCACAACAGTGAATCCATCAAGACACACATTGCATGCAAACATGCTTGACACTTTGTGCCATGAGCAAACACGATTTGAGGTAATGAGCTACTTTTCTCTCATTCTCATCAGGCTTCTCTAAATTGTGAGAAATAAGCTATTACAGACACATGTCTCTAGATCACTGAGTGAGTTTCTACTTTTGGAATTGCCAAGTGAGCAGACATATCTCAGAATAAAGATAAAAGAAACCATGCCAATAGTTTTGGGATCAATTCAGATCAAGTTGGCCACAGTTCGGTAAAGTGGCAACTATTTAGTCGTTGTCTCGTCTGAACTTACAGCAAACAGTAGTTTCCGAGTTCCAGCCATGCACTGGATGCTAAAAGGCGACCCACAGCTGGGGTGATGCATCAAGCAGTTGTACAGACTGCAGCCTCTCACAACAAGGATCAGTTTTGTTACTACCAAATCACCATTACAAGTATTTTATAAATCTTAACTGCATTTATACATGGACGTGAAGATATTCCGAATGCTTGCCGATTCACAAGTCTTGTTCAATATATTCATCAACAATCTGGAAGAGGGGACAGAGTGTACCCTCAGCAAGTTTGTTGATGACACAAAACTGGGAGGGGTGGCTAACACACTAGAAGGCTGTGCTGCCATTCAGCGAGACCTGGACAGGCTGGAGTGCTGGGCAGAGAGGAACCTCATGAAGTTCAACAAGGGCAAGTGTAGGATCCTGCACCTGGGGAGGAATAACCCCATGCACCAGTACAGGTTAGGGGTTGACCTGCTGGAAAGCAGCACTGCAGAGAGGGACCTGGGAGTCCCGGTGGACAACAAGTTGACCATGAGTCAGCAATGCGCCCCTATGGCCAAGAAGGCCAATGGTATCCTGGGGTGCATTAAAAAGAGCGTGGCCAGCAGGTCAAGGGAGGTTATCCTCCCCCTCTACTCTGCCCTGGTGAGGCCACATCTGGAGTACTGTGTGCAGTTCTGGGCTCCCCAGTTCAAGGAAGACAGGTGACTACTGGAGAGAATCCAGCAGAGGGATACAAAGATGATCAATAATGAGACATATCATTATGTCTCAGTAATGAGACATGAAGTAGCATAGCGCCTTTTCCTACGCATCAGAGCAGGAGCTTAAACAGCATGGGATTTAGATGCAAGCACAGAGGCATGTAGTGCTATTTTAGGCACTTCTGTAGTATTCAAGGCACCTGCATGGCATTGGCAGATATGACATCAAACCCATGCCCTTCTGGAGAGGTAGCTGTAGATCAGGCAAGATAAGTTAGGTCACCTAAAATGGCACTAGGTGTTGACACTTGACTGTCTCTCAGTAGAGTCACCTTCTACAAAGCCACTGAGACTGCTATTGAATTCTTTAAAGTGTGAATCCCGATTTGAGTTTTGCTTTTAAAATCTGAAGAGATTTCCATGAGGACGATTGGCTGCTGCTCATAGAAAGCTTGCCGCGCCTATTTGTTGGTTAAAATGAGATATTTGTTTTGAAAGTATTTTGCCAGTGCCTGAAAGGTTAATCACTGCATATGAAGGGCAGCTTGCTATTTTCTGCATGGACATTGTGAAATATAGTTCTTAAAGTACTGAGTCTTCTGTTTGTAAAAGTAGATGGGCTTGTCACTTCCCCAGATTGGGAGGCATTAGTGTTGTGAGCAAATTGACCATCATACAACCCTCTCTGTATGTAGCAGCGGTGGAGAAGGGGGGACTGGGGCTGAAGCAAAGAATGCATTGAAATGAGCCTGCCCCAGAAGGAAGATGAAAGGTGCTGGCAGCTGGGAGTAAGGTGGCTTCCTTCATTTTGAAGGAATTAAAGTAGCAGTGTATGAAAAATATGGAACAAGTTTATTCTTAAGGGAAAACAGCACACAGGCTTTATTCACAAAGCATACATGCTTTGTGCACAATGCCAAGTCACTCATTAGCATCAGTATACTCACATGAAAGGGTCAAAGCCCACGCATTTTAGTGTGACCGAATGCTTCTCAGTTTCTCCTCTTTGGGAAATGATTACAGGCCATTGGCTGCCAAGAAAGGGGGATGTCTTGAAACAGCAGGCAAATGGACACTCTAGGTAAGGAATGACCATATCAGAGGGTGGTGGGAGCTATCCTGAGGGAAAGGAGGGAGGTTTAAGTGAAAGGGTGTAGCAGCACTGAAAAATACAAAGGGAGCCTGCTGACAGCATGTGTCATATATAGGCCTGCCCTTTCCTTACACAAGCTATCGGCAGGGTATCTGCGTACCTTTCATCTTGCAAAGTCCTAGCTGAGGGTTGTTTGAGGTGCCCTCACTTCCTACTTGTGCACTGCCCTCCCTTTTGTCTAGTTAAGAAACTGAGCAGTTTTTCTGAAGGTGCTCTGTAACTCTTCTCCTGCACGGCGACTTATTTCACGTAGCATACGAATTTCCCTGTTCCAGGGGCTTTGTTGAGGTGTGACTAGATTATCCAAGATCGCTGATCAGAAAATAAGGTTTGCATTTAAAACTGTGAAGGTAAGAAGCTGTGTCTGCTCATAGGCTTGCTGCAGGCTCCTATAACTTTAAACCACATTGGAATGATTGCATGAGCCTGTCAAAACATCATTTGTCAACCTTACCAAAACTTTCTGCTACTCTCTGGTCATGGGTATTTTTTCACTCAGGTTAGTTTTGTCCTTTTTCTGTAAGCACTGTTTAGAAGGCATAAACAATTACACCAATTTTACACCTACAGTTACTCTTGGGTCAAAACAATTTTATAGCAAATGATTCTCATCAGAAATCTCACTCCAGGAATAGAGCTACACAACAGATAGACAGATATCCAAGTAACATCACTTGCATCTATTGGAATGCCAATTTCTGGGAGAAAAAAATATGTTCTCTTAGTAACAACAAATTCTAGGTGCTTTTAAATGTGTTGGTTATTCCCCATTTTGCACGAATAAACTGAAACTTGGAAAATTGCTTTTCTGATATTTGACAGCATCTCTTATTGAATGCAACTTAAATAGGAGACAGATACAAACAGAAAGGAGTGTATGACAGTCCATTTGCACACAACACTAATCACATTTGACATGTTTGTTTAGAGATCTACTTGTATACTTCAGAGCTTGGATACACACATTTTTAAAAGCCTTAAGAATAATTATTTATCCATGGCACCACAGCCATATGTGTGAAGTAGCAGTCTGACCTGGTAAAATACGGATATATTTTGTTCCTCTGTATTTGTTCCAAGCCAGGCTACTCTTTGCTAGAATGCTTCGAATGAGAACCTACCCTTTCATATCCTTTTAGTTACACAAGCAGGAGCTTCTATTTCCTTGTTTATCGCCAATGAAAGGGTGAGCAGTCAAGTCAAGCATTGGGCAATGCAGCAGATGTGCACAAAGCACCCATCTGACAATGGCCAGGGTTCCCACTGAGACTTTTGAGTAGAGAATAATTGTACTTTCTTTTGGCATGAACCAAGGGTACAAAATCACATTTACGTGTGCAAGCCTTTGCCCTCTCAACATGTGTTCTCAGCTGCATTAGAGTAGCTGGTGAAGGTCAATTTGATTTTCAGTCCTAAAAGCAAAGAGTGATGGTAGGAATGTGGCAGATACTAACATTTTAACATACAGTATTTCCTCTCCCTCCAACTACACTTAGGTTTTATTAATTAGGGTTTGTAGGAAAAAATCTTTTAGAAATATCACTCAGTAATAACCAAGCTCAGGTTTTTCAAAACCCAGAAAGTGAAAAAAAGAAAAAATCTAATATTGCACAGAATGACATCTTTTATGCTATCATTTTCAAAAAGTCTCTCAAATTGACATAAAAGTTCAGTATTTAGTTTCAGGCTATGTGCTGCTTTCATATGATGACTCCTCCTGTGGGTTTTTTGATGTTATTTCCTTTTCTGCATCTCAGTTCTTTCTAAGCATAAAGGACACTCAGTCTAATCTTCCATTTGTTACGTTGTCCGCCCTCTTTTTCCTTTCCATTTTCCCCTCCCTTGATCCAGCTTTTTTGTCTTATCTCCTTTTCCCAATCCCTGAATTCTCCACTACCCCTTCCCATTTGGGCCTCTGGTTCTTGGGCTTTTTTCCATCCATCAGCAGCACAACAAATTTTACCCGAATCTCACCTCTCAAAATGGAACTGAAGTACATTATGTTTTGCTACATTTTGGATAAAAATTAAGGTGCAAACCAAGAACCAAAAAAACCCCCAACCATTCTGCAGGCAACCATATACACAATACTCTGGAAATAACAATTCCTAACATAGGTATGACACAGCAAAGAGTCCATCCTTTGAGGTAAATGTGCGTGCTAGTTCCACATCTAAGCAGCTACAGATTCGAAAGCAGTACTCAGTCAGAAAGAAAGTGAAATTTATGTGACTGAGTTCTCCAATATCTAGTGTAAGATTACCTTAAAATTAATAACAAGTAATAACCAGCTTTTCGTACCTTTATAAAGACACAAAACTTCTGACTTCCAACTGTATGCTTAATTTTTGTTCTGTTTTGATTTCTTACAGATATAATTTTGAGAAGACAGTAGCAGGTATCCGTCAGACTCCCAACTTTTTTACTTGGCAAGACCTAATCACATATGATCTTATCAAAACAGAAACCCATAGAGTGCTTATAGGTTCATACAACCCATCAAACCCAAGATAGAGAAAACAGATGTATTTCATGAAAAGTAGATGAGAAGACCAATTAGAGTGAAAACCCTTGATTATCCAGCTTCTCTGCTCTCCCTGCAAACTTCTTAAAAGTTCACAAACTAGATATTTGTGACAAATCTATCAATTTTCTGTCCTTTTAGTGAAGAATCCCCAACCCTTTAATAATAGGATTTTGCCTCAGCTTACTACTAAACTGATGGTACTTCATACTTCATCCAGCCTTTCTCCTGCATGAGACCCTTCCTTTGTTCTCTAAGTAACGCGCTACCCCATATTACCCTCACCTACTTCTTTCCTGTGTTGTTAATGCTGCAAATGCTCCTGCACAAATGGGACCAATGTTCAGTGAGATATGCAGCACCACCACTTCACTTCAAAAGACTTCTAACAGGAACTGCAACTGTTTTAAGCTCACTTGAAAAGGATGTGACCTCCAGGGACATTTAAAAAAAAAAGTGTTTAGAGTAAAATCCCAAACAAAGCAAATTTTGTAGAACCTTTGCTTTGTCTTTTTAAATTTTATTTTAAGAGCTCCCTCTGGCTCCAGACATGATCATACTAATATTTGTCAGGACAGCTGTTCTGAAGTCAAGGTGCATTGACTGTGCATGTCCACTGCTCCCAGATCACTCAGCGCTGGCCAGCCCATGAGAATGGCAGTTTAAGGGTTAAGCAGCAGAGAGCACAGAACACCACCATCACTGAACCCTGAAACAGAGCTGCCCACATAGACCGAAGCCTGGCAGGCAGCACTGCCTGCCCAGCCCTGCCCACCGTCACAGGCATGGGACTGTTTCCCACCAGAAGGGGGGAGATCCCTCTTCTTCCCCCCATCATTCTCTAAGCTCTTTCTAGGTACAAAGGCAGTAAATAGTACCTTGCTGGGCTGGCAGTGCTGGAATTGGCCTATTGCAGCTGCTTCCCCAGAGTCAGACCTCATGGATTGCAAAATTAATTGAACATCCCCACCACAAACACTCTCTTGCCAAATCTGTAATTTGCAAAGTTCAAATTACTTGGCATTTACAAGTTGAGGTACTATATTTTGGTCTCATCTGGAAAAGTAGGAGCAGAAACAATAGGCAGACAAACATGTTACTATATGATTGGTCACATAATTGGGGACCGGGAGGGAAGGAAACAGATCAGCCGAACCCCAAACTGCGTAGAATAATGTGTCCTGATGAACAGTCCAGCAGATGTGACACAGATTCACATGGGTAAACGTATCCTCGCATCTGTAAATGCTTTAAGAGGGAAAGAAACATGCACTCGGAGAGACAGACAGACAGCAGCAACCATCAAAACTCTCTGCTACTGGAATGCTTCTGGTGATTTCTATGCCTTGACAAAAATTGCCAAGCAGGGTGTTATGAAACTGGTACATTTATAAACTCAGGCAATGAATGACAAAGCTCAAACGCGAGTTAGATACACCATGTATTTAAGAAAAAAACAACTCACAAAGACAGGGAAACCAAAGCTGATGGAAGCTGAACTGAAGTTGAATTAAGAGTGAACTCAAAGCTTCACAGCATGGGATGGTTTATTAGCAGCCTGAAGACAAAGGCCACAAAGCAGTTCTACTCCCTTAGAGAGAGGAGCCCTATTATGGAGCCTTTCAACTCCCCAAGAATTGCCTTTTAACTCTCCCTCCACAGTAGCACAAACAGGGGAAAGAAATTAGTCTTGGATGATGTTAGCTGTTTTGTAACTTGTAGTGCTAGTCTCACTGGAGCTCTTCTGACTCCTGTCAGATTTATCCTCTTGACATTCAAAATGGATTAACCTAAGGTATCTTTTTATAAATAAAAAAACCCTCAAACCAACCAAAACAAGACAAAACCCATAGCATTTTCTCCCTCTGTCTCTGAAAATATGGGGATTAGTTAGATGGCCAAATGATATTTCCTGGGTTTAGTAGTAATCTGTCCTTGACTGTAGTGCTACTATTAAAGGAAATGCACAGAATCTACCCAATCAACTATGTCATGCTGTCACCTACCTACAGTGTAAAAACATAAAAATATCCAGAATGCCTTGTGCTTCATTGAGCCTGAAACACTATCTGTAGCAAAATGCATTCAATACATCAGTATATCCCACTCTAGCTTACATTAGTGCGTTCTTACCAAGGAGAGAGAAAGCTATTATTTTTCAAACAATTTAAGAACTCCTCACAAATTACTCAACATTATTCTGGCTATCTGGTGCTGCTTACGGAAGAATTTTCTTTAGATGGGCCCAAATTCTGTCTTCCTGAAAACATCTCATCCTTAGGTCTTCTGCTCTAATGACTAACATACAGATAAGTCATATGGCCTGTTGTCTTATATTATTTTCTTAATGTAGGATATTTTTTTTTGGGGGGGGGGGGGAAGCAATGTGCTAATTTGAGCATCAATCAGAGCAAAAGTAAAATATATATGTATCTCTTTACTTCTTTAATAAATGGATATGCCTTACAAAGTTGTGTAACTTGGGAGTGAATTTGCTTCATCTAGGCAGGTAGAGGTCAAACCAGAATTTGGCCCACACCATATGGAAAAATACTTCTACTGATGTGGAAAATAAAGCTCCATGTCAGAGGAAAAAGAAAATCCACATAACTTATGATGGACTCTGCTGCAACATAATGATTATGTAAAGAACTTGAATCTGCTCTCACAAGACAAATTTCATGATCTTGTGTTGCTGGTCACAGGTTGTAATGCCACACGTGAGGTGCCACATTGCTTTAGGAATATTTGCTATAAATGCCTCTAACAGTATAACAATTTTTTCACCTGTAGGGCACCAACTAAACATCTCAAAACAACTCGCTTTTTTGCATTGTCACAATAGATTCTCATGGGGCTGACATGCTGAAAAAAATAATCTAACACCATGAAAAGCCTTCAGAGGCTGGGCTATCTGATCAACTTCCCCACTTTTATCATGTTCCAGTTTTTATAGCATGTCCAGCACCATAGCATCTGCAAATGATAACTGTGAAAATGGACAATGTGGATTTTCCCATGCAATTAGCAACTATTGGATTCATGTAACTAAACCACTGCACAATGCCCTAAATATCTAAGGTATCAACATAAGGTCTCGGAAGACAACAGTATCTTTCTTATTCAAAAGAGGAGTATAAATGTTTAAGTGCTGAGCAAATATACGGTGGATTTATATTTTAATAAGAAATGCCCAGTATTTCAAGCATCCAAATTTGAAGTGTCTGTTGGAAGAGACATTCTGAATAACTATACTTTCAGCTATAATAAGGTCATCTAGTCTGACAGTCTTGTCAGTAGTCTTAGAAGTACTGATGAAGAACATAAATTGAAACAGCACAGAAAAATGTGAATGAGGGGAGAATGGAGAAAAGAAAACTTGCACTGGCAAGCATTGTGTTGCATTTAAACAGTATTGTGCTAAAGGAAGAGCTAATATGAACTTGTCATCACAACTATTCTTACAAAAAATAATATGAATAAGCAAAGAGTACAAAAAAAAAATCGTTACACACTCAGTGTAAATAAAAGCTTATTATGGTTTTTGCAAAAATGCATGTGCTTCCCTAATACACACTAGCAAGGACTCCTCCAGCATTATGGCATGGTAAGATGGACAGGTTAAACAAGTCCTATGCAGTAGTCCATGGGAGTATTTAGGGCTCCACAGCTGGCCCCACACCTTTAGGTTTTTGCTATCAGGACATGAAAGTTGTTTTCCAACAGCATTTCCTCTCAGTGTCTCATTTGTTGTCTGTGACAACGCATCTGTTCACACAGTTATATTCCAGCAGCCCCACAAAATAACAAGCATGGGTTTTGCTGCTTTGAAGCCCTATTTATGCTAACTCAAGATTCACATTACCAATTACTGTTGAAGTCTGACACTCATAGTTCACGCTAGCATTTATGCAGTACTTTGCTGAAACTTTTTAACATGCATCCATGCTGTTATTTCAAAGCTCGCAGAATAATCTTTTTAACAGTCTCCGCTGAACAGCTAAGCATGTACTTCATGTTTTGATCAGGATTCATTATACAAAGTGTAGCAAAACACTGAAAAGTATGCTGTTCATTTGGTCATGTACAAGAACACCCTCCAAATCATCTGTATGAGAAGTGGAGAGTTTTTAAACTGGACTTCATTTCTAAAAATGTGGGGTCTTCCATTTTTATGACTTACTATAATTGCTTCTCTCTTCAAACTGGTGATTTTGTCTAGTAATGTTGCAGTGGAACTGATCAGTTAAATGAAGCATGAACTGCAGCCTGCAGAGAGCTGGATTAAAAACTGCTGAGTTTTCAACATGATCCTTAATCAGAAAGGATTTCTTTTAGAGGAAAGAAAATGTAAAACATAGGGGGCAGGGAGAAAAGGGGTAGGGATGGAATGGGATAATAGTGTTCTTTTTAAGACAGCAATGCTTTTTAATTTTTATATAATACGTAAACCCACAGCACCACAATTTGTAAACATGTACTTCCATTAATAATTACTAGAGACTACAGTCATGGCTTAATTCTGTCTTTTTATATGTTCATAATGCAACTCATCACACAGGCAGTCCCCAAGACTTATGCAAGAAAAATCATTTACAGCAGTAGTGGCCTTCACCTGTTTTCACCCGTTCTAGCTGTAGTCATCATCTACATTTACAGACGACCCCAAGATGCTAAACTCACAATGCGTATTTTAGTTTTGCATTGCCCTCAAATGAATAACCTTAAAGGATCAGGAGGCATATGTAAACTGTGCCTTTTGTGCAGATGAATAAAGTCCATTTCTCGAATAGCTGGCAGAGTGAAAAGAATGGAACAAGGAATGAAATGAAAGAAAAAAAAAAAAAAGAGAGGAAACGTCACGTTGCTTGCCCGCAAGTGCTGCCAAATGGACATACTTGGAGAGCAACCCATTTCCCCAGTTAATGTTGAGGCCACTACTCCTGAGCTCCTTTTTCTTTTTGTTAATCCTGTGCCTTGCAAGGTTCATTAACCCTGTTTACACAGAAAGGTTGGGTCAGTCTGACATGCTAACAAAATGCACATATATCTGCACATACACATATATACTTCAGTTTCTTTTTAACAAGCTTTCCAACTAAAAAAAAACCTGCAATGTATGTGGGTTTTTTCCCCACTTCATATAAATAAACAACAATCGAGCAAATGTAGCATTTACTTTTACAGAGAGAACTAAGCAGGAAGCATGAACCCACAAGAAACTTTTCACTGATACTAGGTCCCTTCCTTCTCTAAGATTATAGAGAAGCAGCATGTTACTCCAACAGAATGGCAGCTACAGATGGACCAGAACACTACCTCATCCAAAGAGGTCCCCGGAGCACAGTATTCAATCCAAAGACCAGTGTAACCCCAAAACAAACAGTGAACTGCAATTTGCTGGTTTACCTGGGGCAGAAAAGGGATGCTGCAGCAATTTTCAAGTATTGGTAACTGGGCTCATACAAAACAATGTTTTGAACATTTCTGATTTAATACAAGTATGTGAAAGCCTGAGATTACCTCAAACAAAATCCTGACATGGGGCTTAACAGAGATTTTTCCCTCATGGGCTATACTAAATTACATGCAATCCTGTTTATTAAAAGGGCACTTGGTGGGTCTGGAAGAGCTGCAGGGATGTTTTATGAGAACCGTGCACAAACACAAAGGGATGCAGCCCAAATCTAAACTGACTTTAAATTGCAGATGTTAACACTTCTGGCTTGAGAGAGGGTGAAAGCTCAGAGGTCTGCTTCTCAGGAAGCACCATGACAAAAAGAAGTGATACAAAGCAGTTCCTCAAGAAGAGAAGCATCTTTCCCTAGAAGGTAGAAAGGTAGCACTGACTTTTCACTTTAAAAACAGAGCATTTTTTCTTTAATTTTCCTGACAGAATTGTCCTGTTTTTTCACACAGGCTGGAAGCAACCTGATCAATAGATCTATAGATCAATAGATCTGCAGCACTCTAGGAGCCTGCCTGGCAACATCCAGAAACCAGCCTGCAGTAGGACTGTTATGATCAGTACCCATTTGACAGAGGTATAAAATGAGAGACTCCTAACACAAGCCTGTTGGCTTTGTTAACCAAAATTCCAAATTTGTATGAAATTTGCAGGCTCCTTCACTTGGGGAAATAAACTTACCATGAATTTAAACAACCCAAAGGCTGTGGAACAAGATCTAGGTATCAGAGGTACCGTCGCCCAATGTTGTACACACTCAGTGTCCCACGAAAAGTAGCATGTGTTTCTTTGGAAGTCCTTTCCCACTGCTGATTCAATAGTCCACAGTTATACAGTAATATATAGAAGAATTGCGCCTAAACATTAGCACAGCAACAACCTTACTGTTTATTCATCAAGTCTCCTCCACTGAATTACCTCAGCCCAGTAAGGAGTCTATTGGTAGTCTGCAAAAAGGTATTTGGAGAATCTGCAGAAAATCCCATTTATGACTTTGCAATAACACTGCCTGTATGTCTCGATCTTGCCAAAGTTCACTTGAGTTTCTGGAAGGAAAAACTGCAGTCAAATTCTTCTTAGCCAGCTCCATTATGATAAAGAAAGAAAAGAATAGGATACTGATAGGCAAATCAGGTACAATTCTGCTCCACATTAGCCTTGTTTTAATTAAGTCAGCTATGATCTCATGGCAGGATAATTTTTTAACGTTGGTGTTTAGGAGAAAGGCTTACATTGAAGGCTAGTTTGGCTGCCTTTAGTTAAGAATGTGATTCATGTGAGTGGGAGAAAACAACGCAGCAAAATCTACATTTTAGTATGCATAAAGAAAATAGGAGATTTGTATGCCAGGGAAAGAAACCAAAAAATAGAGCATACATCTTTGTTTACTTACACTGTAAGGAAATTTGCTACAGGAAGCGATAGCTTGTCCCAACAGGACCATCACTGTTAATACAATACTAGGTCCATACTAAGTATTCATTTGCCATACACATTTGGTGCTTGTTTAAACATCTCTCCGTCATCTGAATCATGCACATTTGTTTCACTGCTCTGAATTAACAATAGTATACCATGCTGTATATTTACTTTTGTGATTACAAAAATAACTCTGACCCAGAATGTTTTGAGTTTGTTTCGTTTTTGGGTTTTGTTTTGGGTGTTGGTTTTTTTTTGTTTTGTTTTGTTTTTAAACATAACATAGTTTGAACTTCTTACCAATTACTATAGCGCACCTTTCATTCTTTACAGAAAATCTCTTTATAGAGAAATTCTGAATATTTTGTTATTGAGGCTCACTCATTTCTAATAAGAACAGATAACCTGATGGTTTTGCAAAATATGTGTTTTAAATGCTGAATCTTCTTATGTAATCCATTTTCAAGGCAATAACACATCTCAAATAGCCTAGCTGAACACAGTGTCCATGAGCTCTGCAGATTTCCACTGGTAACTTATAGAAGTGAATTAGATAAATGCAATAAGACACAGTTTGTAGGTAAGTAGAACGTAAGCACTGAGTTTCACTGGCCTGAAACTCCTGATTGTAATGACCTTTCATGTATCTATTTAATACAGGGAAAAAATCCCCTCATTATTAAAAACAAGTTTTCACTGTAAGGCAAACAGTATCATTTACAATATTATTCTGTCATTGCTAAAAATTAGAATTTTTTGTCTTAATTTTTAAATACAGTCAGATGCAGAACTGATAGGCAAAAAACCTTAAAGCAATAATCATCTCTCTCAAGCCACTTTCTTAGTAAAAATACTCTAGAACTGTTCAGACTGGTCTCTTCGTTTAAGTTGTATTAAAAATTGTTATTTTGCTGTATATTTTTCTTATTTTGCATCATATTACCTGTAAAAAAAAAAAAAAAAGTACCCCTTACCCAGCCTACAACTTCCAAGACCAGCTGGGACTTAAATGTTTTTCTCAAAACAATACTTTTGATAAAAATATTTAGATTGTCCCTTAATAACACAGGAAACTAAGTCATGTTTTCAGAAATGACTTAAGAACTTGCTAGATTAAAGGACTGTCTACACATGGAATTATTTAGTAATGACTGCTCAGGAACAGCTATTCCCAAATAACTCCGTGCATAGACACACTTATTCCAGAATAAGGTTGCCTTATTTCTGTTTAATTTAGCCCATCAAAGTGTGTTAAGCTAAACAGAAACAAGAGTGTCAGCACATGGAGTTATTCAAGAATTGCTGTTCCTAAATAATTCCATGTGTAGACAAGTGCTTGCAAAGACTGAAAATCAGCTCTGTTTTCCCCAACCACGTTATCTCTGGTATCACAATTAACAAAAGGCACTTTCTGGTACATGTAGTGCTGCTTATTCTGTTGCTTTCATTACTTCCGTTCAAGAAAAAAAAATAATCTTTTTAAATTCAATGTTAATTGTTAAATATGAGCTGAACAAATACAATTATATAGTCACGCAAATACAATTCTTTTAGAGATCTAGTAAACACTTTGGCATATTTTGTTTTCTGAACAAACAAATCTTTAAAGGATAGCATTTATTCTTGTAAACTGACCATGCACAAAAAAGTGAGCTCTTTATGAGGTACTAGGGACAACTGAAAGTAATTGGGATTTGGTTTTCCTGAGATGGAACTAACATGGCCAATTGCTGAATTAACATTTGGATAGACATTCTGTTTTGTTTCAGGTAATAAAATGAAGAATTTGTACATCTTGTTAGAGAGACTCACTACCAGGTAATCAATCACAGCACATGCTTAAAATCACATTTTCAGCAAGGTACAAATCTGTCAAAGAGTGTAATTATTACTGATTCCCCCCCCCCCCCCCCCCAGATACCTATAATTACTGGACTTAATAGTAATGTGTTAGGCCTGGCTGGAATATGACGTTAGTGACCTCTAGGCTTTTACCTCTGGAGACCGAAGTTCAAATCCAAAGTGGTGAGAAGTGAAAACGGATTTTGATAGCCCTACGGCACCCAGTAGACCAAATCACAAAACCACAACCCAAATGGGTGTTATTGGAAGCCTATGGTGAGGAAAGACCCCTTGCTGGAATATCAGAGGTAAAGCAGATGCACTTCAGTGTGTTCCTGAAACTCCTGCAAACCGTGCTTGACTCTAGCCATCACTTTTAGTGACTTTTCCATGACCATGTGAAGATGTGAACTACAAAATTACATCTTTTATATTCACCTATAATGCCCTATGTAATAAACCCAGTATGATAGCGCTAGTGTTTCACCTAACTGGATCATTGTTTTGTATTAGCTAAAACAAATTTATGTTCCTAAAAACATTTGTCACTTCATTCTAATTTTATGTAAAAGCATGTGCTTACAGCTGAGAATGAACATGTGCCCATGATTTGCCCTAAATATACTTTAATAAGAGAGAATCTCAGAAGGGAATAAATAGTTAACAGAAGTAAAAAAACTAACATTGGCATTGTTATAATGATTTTATCCAAAATTGAAACAAACTATTTTTTTTTTTTACTGAAAAAGTTTACTACAGGTACACAGTGAAAAAAGTGCTAGAAAAGTATATGCAGAGAGGGTTATTATATATAATCTCTTATTGCTGAGATATGCACTCAGAAGCTGAAAAGGACATAGTACTAGTCCTCTTTCCTTTAGCATTATCATCCAGGTTTTAACTAAATGTTCACTCACAGCTTTTGTGCAACAGCCCTGGAAAGTTGAGTTCACAGAGGGGACCACTTATTCTGTAAACATTTTGTTTTCTCCTACTCATGAATTGTGAGATGCCTTTTTTATTTGCTTCTTACTCTCCAACCCTCATGATGAATACAGAATGATTAAGTACTTCAAGGTCTTTTCCATGAGTGAATACAAATGCTTTAGAAATATCAGTACATTTAGCTTCAAAACACTCCTGGCAGCTGACTGGTATGACAACATTCTCACTTTGCAGATCAAAACTAGAAAGGCAGTGTGATTATGGCCAAAAACATCAACTCACTCTACATGCGTAAAAGCTGGATTTTTCAAAGCAAAGGTACCTCTCAGTTTCCATGATCTGGTTGACCTGAGGACAGCTGCAGATACTCGAGATAATTCTATGGGAGTCAGCACCAGGACCCACTGAACATGTATGCTGAGTCCCTTGCATGTCTTCGCAGTGTCTTTTACAGTATCACCTTACAGTATATCTGAATTTTTGGTCATGAAAATGAAGAATCAATTGCAGTTAGCATCACATGACAGTTGATAGAGTCAAGTACAGCTTCCATTGATTTCAGCCACAACTATTAATATCAACCTTTCTTAAATTCAGATCTTTAGATCTCATATTCCACCTCCAGAAAATGGGAGTCATTCATATTTAAGAGTTCAGATCACAAAAGAATTCAGTAACAGAGACAAGATAAAAAACAGTGAATGCTCCCCTGGAGAACTGGAATATCAGTGTTTAACTTTTTACTCTAGCATTATCCTAATACCAAAAAATAAGTGTAAAAATGTTACAAAAGCCACATGTGCAATATTTTGTTATGAAATCTGAAAACAGTGTTGGCGTTTCAAAAAGGTTAACTATGCTTACACAAGAAGATAGCGGGAAAAATATGATGGCATTGTAAGCACTATTTTAGAAGGAATCACATAAAGAATATAACAAGTATAGACCTAAATTTTTCTAGTTAGCACTGTGACTTAATACATGCTGTCTAAAAGTTGAGCAAACAAAAGATAAAGGACTAACTGGGGGGATTTCCACAAAACGCAAACCTGTATTTACTTATTCTATCTTCTGCAGTGCAAAGTGCCATTAACGCACTGCTAATTTCAAAATGCTGTTAGAACCATGCTTAGTATAAAACAACTTATATACCAGATTTTTTTACAGTCATTATTCTCACTGAATCCAAAAGGGATGCAGCTTAATGGTTAAACGATAAACTAAGCACAATCTTTTGCAGTTTAATGAAATCTATTCACTATCAGAGATGGATTTTAGTAGAACTGCCATTTCTGTGTGTTAAGAAGTACATTTATAGCTCTCCAATTCTGAGATTTGGGTCTGGATTTTACATTTATGATTTGTTGTTTGGTTTTTTTTCCAATTCAGAGAGCTTACTCTGAATGGATGCCTATAAAAACAGAGATGAATTTAGATTATCCGCCTCGTAATTATAAATCAGAACTACCTCCTCAACTTAGGCTTTGAGTAAATTCCAAGAGATAATATCTGAATAAAATGCCAAGATTTTCTTATGTCAGTATTCAGAAAAAAAGTCAGCTTTAGGCAATTTTGACTTAAAAACTTTCATAGGCCACTGTGGCACAGCAGGGCCCAAGCCAAAGGACACTTTGCTAAGCCTGAGAAAAAAAAAGAAAAATGAAGCTCCCTACTTTGGTATCTTGAGTGAAGCCAGGATTAAAAACAAAGCCTCAAAAAAACCACACACACAAAAAAGAATTTTCTGTATTTGATATGCCCGTTCTACTAGTGAAAGCTCGTCTATCACAGAAGCCTGGCTTACCATGAAATAAAACATGCTAATTATAGAAATGGAATACAACCAAAAAAGAGAATGCTTATCATCCTAAAAAGAAAAGAAAAAAAAAATAACCTCAATATCAGGTTTTTTCACATAAGGATCTCAAACCTGGGTGCTTATAGTCAAATTCCCGTATTCATAGATACGTATTAAAAAAGCCCAAGTAACTTGATTTAAGAGCCAGCCACAGATGAATCCTAAATGTGTCAGTGAAAAAAACCAAAACTTTTAGCAGTCAGATTATTTTTATTCAGTATCTACAGAGAAGTTTAATTACTTTACTCTACCCTGCAGGTTGGAAAACACTGTCTCATTTATTTCCTGAGCAGCTCTATGTAGTATTTCCAAATTCTACACTTTGAACACCCAAACAGGTCACCTTACTGCAGTGACTGGTGGCGCTAGCTAAGAACCAGATGTTTCTTATACTGTTTGCTCTGATCTTTTATGATGCTTCTCCATTAGCCTAAGAGCAGCTTACTACCCCATCTCTCATCCTACTACATCCAGGATAAAAAAAATCCCATTCTCACTTCATTGCATGGAAAAGTTGAGGGTGCAGCCTATTCTCAACACCCCACTTCTCCAAAATGTGTCCCTTCTCCTCCTTCCACTTCTGACACCACCAAGGCTTACTCCATATCTTTCAGGGAGGAAAGACCTCTGTGCAACATGCCCCTCTATCAATGTGTTGCACTGACCTTTATAATGGTCTCAGAAAAAAGCTTGAAAACATCTATTGTTAGTAGAAAAGTGCAAAAACATAGAAAGGAACACAATTTTGTTAAAATACACGACTTTCAAAGTTCCAGTTAAATGCGCAGGAAAGCCAGATTTGTAAAAATTTGTTTTAAAAGTTAATAGTGTCGTGTTGATACCGCTCTTCCTCCTTTTTCAAAGTCCCTGCCTTTTTTCCCAGTAAGCAGGCATGCGTTTCTTGTGAGTGTTACAGGTGTTGCTGGTACAGTAAACTGAAATTACAAGGGTAAGGGCATTCTGTCCTATTGCCATGTTCATATGTCTAAAAATTAGTCATCAATTGATTAAATTTCAGATATCAGCAGAAGTCAAATGGATTTATCCCTCAACTTAATTTAGTCTAAGTTCAACACTGATTTTTAGGTCAAAACTAAGAGAGTAAGCAAAAGAAGCAGCAGGTAAATGCTTCTATCAGACTGTCACAAGTGGGAATTTAGGAAAATTAGGAAAAGAACATTTATCTCAGGAACAGGCTTCTTCTATCAGTTTGGAAGTAGACAATGTAACTTATTTATAAAGAACATTGTAAGAGAAAGAATGCCAGAGGAAATGCATACATGAAATATTTTTTCTAACTTTGAATGTAATTCAATGTCCAAATTTTACCTTCATTCTCAAACACAGAAGGCTACACCTACCATTCACTGTAGTTACCTCCCAATAATAAAATTAAATTTCCACCTCAGCTGCTACCCTTCATTCTCCCCTTCAGAATCCAAAGAAATGCAGAAATGAAAGCACATGACTCACTCCCACTACTAGCAAAACTGCTTAGCATTCCTATATTAAATCAGAGTCCTCTGCATTACCTCTTCTGTCAGATATGCTTTGGGATTGTTGGGGTTGGGGTTTTTTTGCATATAAAGCATACCATGAAGTCTTACTTAATCTACTAGAGTATGTCTATAATTTACCAGTAAATCAAACAAAAACTAACATAAAGGAGAATTTAATGTTTAACTATTTTATTTCACTATTTTTCCTCTAAGTATAACAACCACTAGATTTAGAAGCAGTTAGCTGAAGTATCACCCGAGTTCCACGGCCAAAACTAAAGGCATTATCTTTGGAGTCAATGAAGTCTGCAGCTGCTGGAATCTGGAATGGAATGCATCTTTTCATTAGGCTGGTGCCAAATTAGAAATGCCTGCTCATCCAAATGAACCATGAATGCAGTACTTTAGAAATATCTGCTCTTCGCATGTAACTCAGCATGCTAGAGAATGTGACAAGCCTAGTAACACTCCATCTTTGGCACTTCTGAGGAAATGAAAAATGTTATCGCCAGTGTCCTTGACTGAGCACTCACACTATTGCCCTGTCCTAGAGGTGCAAAAGCAGACGGAAACTCAGCCTCCATTTTCAGCTCCACGCTGCTGCTCAAAATAGAATATTTTATTGTTAGATTACTTACACGGAAAGAAGATCAGAAAGCCCCAGATAACTAAAAACAGAGCTAGAAACCACAGTAGGAACCAACAGGCTGTTACCCTGCTTAATTAAAGAGCATGGAAATACGACTTGCTATACATCACAGTACAAACAAATCTCCCTTGCCTAAAACACTGATGCTTGCTTGCTGCCATGTCAGCCTAAGACTCTATCTGCTCTTTCTCTCTCTTTCTCTGAGTGTGTTAGACCACAGTCACAAGCTGCAGAAGGATTCAAGGTTATCTAATTATGCCTTTTCTTTTCTTTTTTCTCCCCC
>VFFE01007048.1:1474374-1542093 GCA_008921705.1 Burhinus oedicnemus
CCCCCCCCCCCCCCCCCCGACTAGAACTTGCTTCCTTGGTAGCATTTTGTACTAGCTGAAATTTCTCAAGCAGTGAAAGATTCAGTGAGTCCAGGTACCTTTACATAGGCACAGACAGAAACTGGCAGCAACTTGCTAAAAAAATAATAGGAGGGAAAGTGAAATTAATCAAACTCTTTTGTCTGTCTCTCAGCCAATGTTCAACGTAGATTATCCATGAACATTTTAGAACGTTCAATTTTAAAAGCCTCTAAGCACAGTGATTTCAAAGACTGCTCTGGGGACATCATTCCATAGGTTAAGTGCCCTTACGAAAAAAGTCTTTCTGAACTGCTGAATTACAAAAAAATCCTTTAATTTTTATCATGTACATCTCAGTGGATCAAAACTTGGAGTTTGTATGCTCTGGACCGAATCCATGTAACTACAATAAATTAAAAATAAAAGAGTTATTTAAGTCAAACTCGCTTGCACGCAATTCTGCTGATATTTTACTGATTATATCTAGACTTATTATTAAGTATTAGTCACAGATTATGGTTAAATTTCTCTGACACTTGCACATATAAAATACTCTCATTAGCTGATGCAAGAAATGGTAAGGCCAGAGCATGCGAACATCTATTATAGAAAGTCATAATGTTTATTATCGCAAGCAGTCCCACTGAATGTCACAACTCATAATATTCATTAAAAATGAAAGTTCTACAGTAGTGAACGTTACAGCCACTTTGACAATGCTTGTTTGCAACAAGAAGTCATTAAAGAAAATCTGGTGTTTGAACAACTAGTCATCTTTTGTTATTGCACCTATATGACAATTCATACCATGAAACAGATCTTAGAATTTGTTCAGTTATTCCCAGAATGACTGAGAATCGATTGTATGTGGTATACCACACTGCTTAGGGGGGAAAATACAGCAAAATAAAGGCGAGGAACCTGCCAGCACTTCCAACAGACACCCAAAAAAAAGGTCAAACAAATATTTCCCATAACCATGGTTGACAGAACTAAGACACAGCATGGCCTGCTCTCAAGAAACAGCAGAAATCCAGCCTTGAGAGTTTTCCACGTGTTTCATGTCACAGTCAGCTTCAAA
This sequence comes from Burhinus oedicnemus, assembly GCA_008921705.1. Classification (NCBI taxonomy): domain Eukaryota; kingdom Metazoa; phylum Chordata; class Aves; order Charadriiformes; family Burhinidae; genus Burhinus; species Burhinus oedicnemus. The sequence continues at coordinate 1,475,477 of VFFE01007048.1, forward strand.
CAACCAAACCTACTGATGCTACTTTTCCAATATTTTAAATGTTTATTGTAATGAGAAATTGAAGGAGAATTCAGTGTGCTCCTTTCTTTGATTTTACACACACATACACACAGAGATAAATGTATTAAACAGTGAATCAGAACAAGAGGCTTATGTTCCTGATGCCACCAGTGGAAGGAAGCATACTGATGGATGCATATAAAGTACCAAGCGAGCAGTTGCTACTTGGCAAACATCCGTTTGTTTAGCAAACTGATCGCTAACAGCAAACATTGCTATTACTTACCTTTAATACAGAGCTTTCCATCAGTAGATCAAAAGCACTTTCCATATAAGATGCATCACTTCCACTTACTCAAACAGACAATTGAAAGTTGCCCACCGCTCTATCTTAATGGCAATAACAAGCAAAACTAGTATTACAACCAACAAAATCTTATCCTAACTGGAACCACCAAAAATATTGGATATTGCCAAAGACAGAATATGCGAGGCATGCAACCACTAAATATGGAAGCAGAAAGAGAAGATCTAAGAAAAATCCGAACACATAAAAAGACCAAACCCAAACCACTGGTTTGTTGCAGACACTGAATTAAGAATCAGTGCACCTGAGCTCTGCGGTGCCAGGGATGAGGGCACTCTCATCATGCCCTCTGTCACTATCAGGAGCTCCAGAGACAGTTTAGGAAAGAAATATTCTTTCCATTTAGGAAGGAAGCATTTTGTAGAAGAACATACATAAAGAAATACTGCTCTTGTTATTCCCATAGTGCCCCAATGAGTGCTGACGCATGGGAAACTCTCCACAGCACGCAGAAGGTGCCTCCCTGCTGTACCACAATACAGAGGAACCTCTCCTTCTGTTGAGTTGTAACCTGTGTTTGCCATGCAGTGAACCCCAGAAATCACCCAGAAAGGCATGCTCAAAATTACTGTTCTTAATACAAAGCCAGGCATTTCAGAATGTGCTACAGGGTGTCTACAGCATGAGACTAAAATAAGGAGAAACAATTACAAATGTAATTCATTTTCAATTCCACTATTCACAAGCCTTCAGATTTTGCTAGTTAATTATCATACAGTGTTGTATCATAATGATAGTTATTATTTCTTGTAACTATTATTACCAATAAAAACCCACATTTTGCTATTTAAATTTTAAGAGATTAAGAAACGGACTACTTGAGTTAGGTGTGTGATTTAGCAGGTCACAAATCCTATCTTTTTTTATGGCTGCAAAATCAACCAGAATTCAAGAGATAATAGTTCATTTATGTCTAATAAGTTTTAACCTTAGGCATAAAATTATTGTAATAGACATCATTCGAATCAACCATGAGCTATAAAGACATTACAGAAAAGAAGTTACAATCTATACAAATATATAACAGTTCCACTAGGCATAAAGATTAGATCCACATGTGACTTTACTAAATGTTTCAAACGTTACATCACTAATTATGTGATACTGTCACTTCTGGTAAACCAAAGATGTAACATGAAAAATATTCAGCTTGGTCTCATGTAGATCTTATCTCAATGTGCAGGTTCCAAAAAAAACTGAACCAACCCTTTTGATCTCTGCACTGTATTAGCTGTTAGCCTAAGAGTGAGCTTGCTGAGCTGAGGAATTTCTGCAAGACTTGCTTCAAATCTCCACATGATGCAGGCAAGAGGTTGCACTTAAAATATGAAATGCTAACTTTCATTTAAATCACATATTGTAGCATTTATGTAAATCATCAAGGTTAGCTTATGTTTTTGATATTGGGTACGATGTCCCTTAGAGAAGTCCTTGTCTCATTCCTCTGGATTTTGTGTAAACTAAAGCAAAGTTCAGTTCAACAGCTTGCTGTCATGTAAATAGCTTAAAATTAAAATTTCTGAAAAGGTTTCAAAATTCAATAGCCACAAAAGCACTACAACAAAACATTTTATTGGAAAAACCTGCAGGTACAGCTAATACTGCATTAGGTGTACCTCCTTTAAGTAACAAAGGTCAACACTTCATCTAGGTTAGTATTTCATTCTTCTGAGTGCCAGTGCCATTGGTCTCCAAGGCTTCATTTGCAGTGCACATGAATGAGGTTTCAATGGACAACAAGATTTCACTTGGACACAGCAGGTCCCAAAGCAGACACTAGTCCAGCCCATGGAGCATGGCTGCTGGGTGGGGAAAGGGACAGTCTGAAAAATAAAAAATGTCCCAATAAGGGTGCAGGAAAGGAAGCCAATGTTCAGTAGGAGAAAAACATCAAACGGGCAGAGCCGGGAGAGACAAAAGGAAAGGGGAGACCAACATCAAACTGAATGAAACAACAGGAACACAAAACAAAATTCTCAAGTTTTATGTCCAGAGATTAAGCAGCCCATTTCTAACAACTACAAAGCCTCTTCTCTTTGCCTTTGCAATGACTCAGAGTAGTTTATGCAGGCAGTACTTGGTACCAAGATTTTATTACTCCTTCAGGTACAATAAATTTCCTATGCAGGACCCTTGGCAGCTGAGGGGCTACAAGCGACACCATAAGAGCTGTTTGCAATCTCTGCCTGTCCCAGCACGTGGCTTCCTGCCCACCAAGATAAGAGCTCTCACTGGCCCCAGACCCTTTCTGCTTAGCGGATGTGAACACATCTGAAGCACCGATGGAAGTGGCTTTGGCAGGGAGAAAGCTTGCTTCTGGCGGTCATATAATGCCAACATCCCACAGTGATGAGCAAGACCTAGAAAGGTTTTCTTTTTCTCTCTGTTATCCTCCTCCATGTTATGAATTTTATTTTTTATGAATTTTATTTTAACATGCAATTGACTACTACACAAACATTCACAAATCTCTACAGCAGCTGCTATCATTATGCCAGCCACCCTCTGGGACAGGACACCATACCCTATGAATCAGCAATTTGGATCCAATATGGTGACAGAGTAGCTTCATTCTGGAGCCTGCTGTACCTGAATCTTCCTAAAGAAAGGACGATGGCAGAAAAGGGAGTCTTGGCTTTCTCACATCTAGTACCTACAGAGTGAAAATTCAGTCTCCATCATAGCCAGCAGACATTTCCCCATGAGTTCAACAGCACCAGAGTGGTGTAAACAGGTTTTCATCTCCTTGGCCACTGGCTATAAACACATACAGGGGAAGAACGGTAAAGACAGCCCATACAGCAGGGTGCTAATATTTTCTTCTATACTGGACAATAAAGTAAAACATTCAATAGTTACTCTGTTTGGGGTCTTCAGCCCTTTGGTAAAACAAAGTAAAGAGGAATAGTGCCAAGGTGTGGGTCAAGCAGTGCAGAAATTCTCCTGAGACCGATAACCTGTAGAAGAAACAACCATGGACAGTTTTGCAAGGCTGAGCTGATTTTTGCCAGGGGTTTAATAACTCTGCTATGTCCTCTGCAGCAATGAGAGGAATAAACTCAAGGAAGAATAATCACAAAAAAAAGAAAAAAGGGAGCAGTAAAAAGGTGCACAAAACCAGGCAAAAAAGCAAAGAAATCAGAAAAAAACCCTTATTTATGAAGTTTTCCCTCTTCCTCTTTTGCTGTAATATATATTAATCAGGTCTCCTGTGTCTTTTTGGGACCTCGATGAAGATGAGGTTAAACCAAATATGTTTAACGACGTCTGAAATGAGGCATGAAATTGAACCATTGTTTGATTCTGCGTTGCCTTTGCTTTCATAAGCAAGGCAGTTCTTTAAGGCTGGGTGGTACACCAGCATTCACTCTTTCCTTTCTAAAGCTTAAACTGACCAACTTATTTATATACATCCTGTTGCATAGATGACAAAACATAGTATTTAGGATATGTAGCTAAGGACAAAGAAATGTCACAATTTCATAACGTGACAGTAAAATTGGAGAAGAGAAAGACTATAAACAAAGATTATCTAGGAAAAACTCACCATGAAGTGATCTAGAATAGAAATATTCTAAATGCACTGGAAGATTTTGGAATTGAGTTATTTAAAATGTGAGTTTTGATGCCCTTAAAATACTGCTCTGATATAAAAGCTCAAATTGGGGGGTTTACACTCAAACACCTAAGTTTGCCTCATACTTAAAGATATTGATATGATAGGCCTGGAGCTACTCTGTAGTCATTTGTTACTAGTTTATGTCAACCTCAACACTGGGATTAATAACAATACGATGGGATTAATAGCAGGAATCTGATATGGCTCTGGATTTGGTATACTTTGCACTGGAAAAGAAAGCAACAATTGGCACTTTACAACGAACCACAGGTTGAGGGATGTGAGGACAGAGCATGGTGTTCAGAGGATGGAAGCAGACTTGTAGTTTTCTGCCATGGTGGCTGAAGCTAGGCCTGCAATTCTGTGAGGGCACAGTAAGCCTTATATAAGAAGGATGCATATATTTAAAAGGAGTAACGATTATTCATTTAAATGCTTTGTTCCCATCTTTGTTACTTTAAGAAATGCTAATCCCACCATAGGTTACCAACAGGAAGGCTCATCTTGGTTCCTACCTCCATTTGAACCTTTTGGGGAAGCATAGGTGATATACAGGGTACAGTGTCCCTGAATCTGATAAAACATACACCAGAGGGAAAGTCCACCTGCATTTCTATGATTTCAGCAACCATATCACAGAATTCCTACATCAATTGGCTCGAGAGTCATGCAAATACCAGTTTGGTTCCTGCTGTTCAAATTCCTGTTGGAGGGCAGCTCCAGAACTTCACTTTCTTGTAGTCAGGTTTTTTTCTCCCTTTTTCAGCCTCGGTTCATTCATGGCTAGCTGATACCCTTTTGTGCGTTTACTAGCAGTTCACTCTGCAAGCCCCTTCACTTTTGGTTGCCTTTTTTAGCTGTTATTAACAGACCATGGTTACTGGTTGACTTTCTCCGTGTATTCTTCAGGTTCGAGTCCTAACACTTAGAAGGACAGCTCTCCTGTTTCTGGCTGACAAACAGGCAAGAGGTGTGTACAGTTCAGCTCACTGTATAAAACACACGGACTGATTACTGCCCGGTTAGAAAAACAGCCTGAAAAAATAAATGCTATAGAGTTTTGGATAAAAATAGCAGCAGCAATGTCAACTGTCTGAGAATGTTTTCAAATGAGCTTTCCATCCTGGCTTAGCCACAGACTACACACATCAGGCATAAATATCAGATATGTAAGAAATGCATGTTACAGTCACCCTGGCTTTTTTAAATTTTTATTTAATATACATATTTATATTAACTGAGTACATATAAATGTACACATATTTTAATATGAATTTTTCCTGTTTGAAATGCTGCACATTTATGCATGCAAATGCAGCAAATTTTCCCATGGATCACAGCAGTTAAATGTGTAGAACTCAAGTACTGTGTGTTTGCATGCAAATGAAAGAAAAACAGAGAAACACAGCAGGAATTGGCATCTTCCATACAAATGATGTGTTGTATGTATTAACAAATGAACAGCACACTCCCAAGGGAGTTAAAGTGCATGGACCAGAAGTTCACTTCCTTGCCAATTTCTTTCAAATATTTCACTTGTTGTTCTTGCTGCAAAGAGGACACAAATACTTTTGAAGTCCAATCAAATCTCTTCAGTTTTTAAACAGTTTACATTCTATTTTTAGAAAAAAATACTCCCTAGAGAAATAAACAAAATGTTAAAACTTAATTATTCCATGTTCTGTGGCAGCATAACACGCATGCGCCTTTGATTAGCTGATACAAGTGAAGTTAAATGTATCAAAAGGCTATATTGTGGTTGTAATTAAATTCATAACAATGGATTTGAATAGTTACCCAAAGCAATTGCCGTTACAACTGAATGTAATAAAGCTATTCCAAAAGTAATTTGCATGCATAGTTTATAAAGGTCCTACAACTCTTTTAAACATATTTCTTTGATTATAAACAGCTGACGTACAACAGTATATTCAATTTTTCCAGCTATACTTCCAAAAAAATATTACATTTACAGCATACGGTAAACTAAGTCATACTACAAATGCAGGCTTTGTGCATGATTTTAACAAATCATAGTCCAACTGATTTTAAGAATTCAAAATATATCAATATCTCAATATGAAAAAGCTCAATATATACGTTTGCCATTGAAGCCAAAAGATAATAAGCTCCTATTTGCAATACAATTTGAAAGTCAATATAATGTTGAACTCCACATAAACTAAACCTTTCAAATGTAAGATATGTTCTCTTACCAAAACAACATTAAAAAAAAAAAAAAGCATATGTGGCTGAGCAGGGAGTGGAAAGACTACATTTTCTTGCAGCTTTTGATCCTTAAAATAAAGCAGCATAACATCAGTGAATTCTTCTGCATCTTGCCCACATGTATGGTAAATAAGGATTTTTAAAAATTTCACTATTTATGCTGATGAAGACTTTCTTCCATGAATAGTGTCTGTGATGTTGGTGTGACTTCTGGGCAGCACAAGGCACTACTTCAGCGTGAGTACGGACATCAGAATGTGACCCTACGTCTCTGCTTCCTTTGAAAGTGATATAGCTAACCCACACTTCAACAGAATATCAGGTTAACACTTCAAGGGGCTCATAGAACTGTATGGGGCAGATCCTCAGCTAGTGAACAGATTCAAGAGCTGAGTGATAAAGAGTCTTTTTGTTCTGGGAAAACATAGATGATTTCAGAAATCATTCCCGTCCCAGAAGATGGGGGTAGAAAAAAAAAAAATCAAAAAAGGATTTTCAAATAAAAATGTAACAATGCTCCATTTTTGATCAATCAAAGCACTTTAAAAGTTGGTTTTCAAATTCCAAGATAGGTTAGCTTGTACTTCATTACAAAGTGTTGCCTGAACATGAAAGGTCTTTTTATTTAAAAAAAATGTCAACAGGGACATTTTAACTATCTCAGATCTTTTTTTCCTCAGTTTTTTTGAGTTGAGCCATAGATCAAAACAGACTGTGTTGTAAAAGCTTTTTTGAAGATGAGCCAGATTTCTTTTTTGACAGCTCTCCCCTCTCAGAAATTCACAACAAATTGCTGACTAGTTCTAACAATTGAACTTGCCTGTGAAAATTTTTCCAAATCTATAGCTGAAGCCAATCTTTATCAAGAGTCATCCATGAGCAAGTCAAAAGTCTCTAAGTAATTTAAATGACATTCTGTGAACAGTAGGGGATTATCATCACTGCCAGAAGGAAAAGAGATGTTCTTTCCTGGAAAACTCTGACCAAGTTTCTAAAGAGACCTTCATACTGAGAAGTCTAGTCCTCAGGCTAAATCAATGGGATTATCTTCTTCAGGGCTTTTTCAACATGGAATGTGTATTTCAAAATGAATTAAGTCATTTTTGCAAATAATACGTCCCCAAATTTCAAAGCTTCTGTAGAAGGACGTATATGCAGATACTAAGAGACAACATCTCCAGGCTTTCTGACTACTGAGGAAGGATGTTGAAGGTGCAGGATGAGCACTGGGTTGAGAGCAGTCCTCCTGGAACACAAGGATGAACAGGAGATGACAAGTTGGTGTTACAGTTCGTAAAAGGATGACAGCAATAGTGCTGCACCTAAGCTAATAACCCCATCTGATGCTGTTACAAAGAATGTAGAGACATCAGGGAAGCTTGAAAGAAACACCCTAATGTTCAGCAGGGCCTATACTCACAATAAGCTAATAAACCTCACTAGAAATAAGGTCACTGTATAGTCAAATAACTGTACAGCCCTGCCTATTGTAAGTTAACCAGAATCTTTAGCTCATATTATCCCAGATATTAGGGGTTCAACAGTTAACAGTTATACTTGCCACCCTACAAAATACTTGCACAGCAGGAAGGACACAGGGATGAACAATCCTTGATCATGCATGAACTTGCCAAATTTGTTCAGTATTATCTACTGAATGAGGCAGGGAATTACAGAAGAAGGGAAAGCCTTATGTTTGAGGCAGGGGTATATATTCATCCAAGAAAACTCAATTCCCTCTTTACCTTTGCAACACTGAGCACAACATTTCAATACAATTTTTGGTTTACAGTCCTTAATTGTGGATGCACAGATTGAGACACCTGGGATCTAGCAGTCCTCCAGTGGAAGTCAGTAAGACTTGTAGATGTTCAAGATTTGCAGTAAGGAAGTGTAACCTGGGGGAGGTCTTAAATGGACTTTAAAAGATCTTGAATTTTAAGGCTGTATTTGTTATTAATACACTTTGTTATTTTTGAAAGAACTCTTCCTGCTAGGGTGACAATATTAATGGAGATAAACCTGATAATACATGGATGGTGCTCAGTGATGAGGCCTGCAAACCAGAACAAGAGTATGTGCTCTGGATTCAGTATACACTGAATATTGATGAAAAATATAACTAAGCAGCTGTCCTGCTAATTAAATCCTGATTCTCAAAAGCACTGAAATCTGTGCATCAATCAAACTGCTAATCATCAATGCTCTGCCTTAATGGAGCTTTTGCACTCAAACCCAGCCCTTCTACCTCCCCCTCCATAGCCACTGAAACTACAAGAGCCTCAGCAGATCACAAAGACCTCTGGCTCCTTCAGCTCCAACTCATGACCCCAACAACTTCAACACTGTGCCTCACCAGCCAGCACTGTTTCTATAGATTTTCCTCTACTTTGAAAAGACAATTGGTAAGAAAATAATGGTCACTGACACGGGGTTACTGTATGGCAGAATATCTATTCTCAGACAAGCCACCTGAGCAAGAAACAAAGCCCTTGAGCTAGAGTGCCATCAAAGGAAGGTCTGTTACACTAGAGAACAGCCTGCTCACAGATTCTCCGCTAAAATCTGTGAAGCATGTGTCAAGTGTACTGTCTCTGGATACTTCATCTTGTCCAATTTGTGTGTTTCTGTTTTTGCTTGCTTATTTTTTTCCCTTTTACTGTTTCATGATACAGGCTTTAGTTGCACATTTTCTTTGAAAATTGCAGGGAAGAGAGGAACTGGGTGAAGCATAACCTTTAATAACCCATTTCATGCTTTAATAATCCCCAGCACAAGTCAGGACAGTATATTTTTTTAGCAGAGCATCTGGTACAAAGGCACATGTTTAGAGATCATCCCTGTGCCTGTATGAATCTCGGACTAGAATAAGTCACCATTCACTGTAGAGATGATCTACACAGTTGTGTTCCTGGCTGGCATTCACAGGATTCTCCTATAAACATTTTTGACATGCTCTTGTATGTCAGGCCAGACTCCAAGGGTGACAGAAAAGGACTGTGGTCTGGAATTCTTAGTTCACATGTGCTGAAGTGGAAAGGCAGATATTTTTTGACCTAACCAAACTGTCCTAAAAAAGGTACATCGTGATTAATGCTGTCTTTTGCTGACTTTTTAGCTATTTGGCCGAAATTACTTTTGCTTCACCACAGAAGCAAAATGATATTTAAAGGGACACTCACTTGAGTAAAAAAAATATCTGATACATTTTCCCCTCAAACCAACTTCCTTAAAAAAAACCCAACCCCAAAACAAAACATGACCACCACCCCCTAAAAAAAAACCCAAACTCCAAATGAACCTGAAATACTAAAAAAAGTAAAAAAGGGCTCACTGGAATCAAGATGAGATGAAGAATATTACTATGTTTAGCAGCGATTTAAAAGCTGCAGTTCAAATGTCTACTCCAGAGGTATATGCTACTGCTGTCAAACCAATTACTGAAACCTACTTGAAGAGAAATTATGCTAAATGTTTTATTACACTATAAAGCATAGATATGCAAAATTCTATACTCTAGGCTACGAAAAACTGTAATAGGCCAATTCTGAAAAGTGACATGATAGCAAGAAAGACGGCACCTCCTGTACTTATGTACTTTTATACTTATGACACTTACATACATTTGTACTTATGTACTTCTGTACCTGTACTTATGATGCTGAGTCACGGTGTTGATGTTTCCCTGTGTTGGTAAAGCCTTTTGCAACACTGCAAAGTTGTATTTCAATGGAGAAGTACGACACTGGCATATTACTGAGGTCTGTTTGATATACTCTCTATGAGAAAATTAATAGAAAAACTCAATCTCTGGGCTCAGCTTGCAGATTTTGATTACTTTTCAGAAAGATTTTTAAGTTTAAAATTTTATAAAACAAATTGAATTATGAAAGCAAAAAAAAAATCACGTTAAACATTGTAGCCCTAGGGCACTGCTGCCTATTCTTGCTATAAGGAAACACATAACTTGGTTTCTGCTACATAGGATCTGTGATGTCCCTTCTATGCTTTATTATGAAGCTGATAAATGACTCGCTAGAAACATGGTGAAAGCTTTTGGAATTCATTGTGCTATGGAAAACAAATTAGAAACTTAACTTGTTGCATGAGGGATTACCCTTCACAGCATGGCCTTTACAATGTGAAACTAATTATTGCAGGGAAGATTTATGGTGTTTACAGTCAAGAATTCAGGGTCAGTTTCACCAAATTCATGTAACTTTAGACCTCAGGCTTGTCTGACTCTAAACAGAATGACGACTTCAACAAATTTAAAGATAAAAATAATACTTTTTTTCCTACTGAATTGCTTAGCAAGAAGCTGGGCAATAACGGCTAAACAAATCTAGGCTTAAGTATTTACTCTGAAAGCTTTTTCTTTCTGAATAGGCAGATAATGCAGTGTGTCAGAAAAATGTATTTTAATTTCTGTAGTTAATTTCACAGGAAACTACCAGAGTTAAACCCTGGAACTCTCCAAGTGTTTTCATACAATCTTTCAAATTATGATCAAAATATGCACTACTGATCTGGAAGTATGGCTGGCTGCATAATGAAAAGGCCAAGCTGTTTATCTCAAGTGGATCATTAAAAGTGACTTAAATTTTAGAACAATTAAAAAAGCCATCATTTAATACACAATATCTAACAAGGAAATTGGTTTCTCCTATATTAGAAAGTGAAACAAACACTTAACAGAATAGCGATTTGTGTGTCAAGAAATTTTTCTAGTAGATAAATATTTATTTAAGTGTAGGACTTACTGCATTATATTTTTTTCTTAAGATATGTCAAATGTTTTCCACTCGATTTATCATCCCTTGAAAATTATTTATTGTTTTGCTAATGGCAGAACTCCTAGCTTATGAGCACAACTTGAACGTGCTTGAAACAAGTGTCTTGTACTTCAGAGCATCCTGTAACATCCTACTGTAGCTGACCTACTACACACTTTTCCCAGACTCTCACACATTCAGAAAAGCATTTAGATTGCACTTAATTTAAACGATACAGTAGCTCCTTCAACATGATTTAAGAAACTCCTTAAGCTTTGCCGAACTAGGGCTGCTTTATCTGAACCTGCAGATCCTGGCTACATCCAGTGGAATATCTTCAGCTTCTGTGAACGCACATGGGAGTTAAGCAGCTGTATGAATAATACTAATGGCAGTAGCTAACTGTGATTTCCAGCCATGTTAAGAACTTGACGATTGCTGGTGAAATCTGATAACCTCTGAAGTAAAATGCAGTTAAGCCTACCAAAATCAGCATCATCACTTCCAGATACAATGTCTTACCTCGCTACTGTTGATACAAAGATACATCACTGTTTATGAAAGACTGAATTCAGTCAAACCACTCTGGTTTGTATCTATCCAGAACGAATGCAGGAAAGTGAATCTTTCAGACTGAAGAGCTGATGCATAGCTAATCCCATTTAATTAACTGTGTGTCTAATAACATTTCCCTTTTAAAATACAGTTTACAATGTTTTTCTTGGAAAACAGTAGCTCATAGATTTGGCAATGGCCTAAGCATGACCTGAGCTTTTCCTGTAGCCTTACCAGGAAGTGATACCCACTAAGTTAAGAATTTGGAAGAAAGCTGGTCAAAACCAAGAAAAAAATACCGACTCCACAACCAACACAGAGTGGAGAGTTACAATGGGACCATACTCTTATAGTCCTTAAAGTGATGATAAAGACTTTCTGCTGATGCTATAACTTAACAAATATTACAAGCTTATAGTAATAATTATTACTGTAATAGGTTTTATTTATCATAACTTATATCCATGTTTATTGCAGGCTGTCTGGAACTGTATTGTGATGCATCAAAATAACGTCCTAGTTATAATTTCTTATTTATCACCAGCAACAACACAGGAGCAAAGAAACGACTCTTGCTTGTCAGATTCCTGGATGAGTATGCAATATTGACAGTATACATATTCATTTAGAAATCAAATCATTTGACAGGTAGTGAAGTGATGCTTTTTTATACTTTTTCAGTATACAATGACTTTAAATCAGCCACTTTCAACAAAAAAATGAACCATCTGTATTATCTATTATCTATATTAGCAGCTAATGAGAAACAGAGAAATCAAGTGGAAATTGTTTTTTGTTTTGGTTTTGGTTTCTCTTTTTAAAGAGGTCCACACAGGGGTAAAAGATATTCTGGTTTCCCTGAAGGATCCCACACTTTCCTAAGCCAGTTCCTCCACCTCTGTCAGGACTAGTGCTGCTGTATGACCATGGATTTCATTAAAGGCAGCTTCTTTCTGGGCTTCTGAAATCCTGGTCAGAAGCAAGAGCAGGATCTCAGTACCACTTTGATGGCCAACGTAGGGGCAGACTCCAGCAGACAAGAGAACACGGTGCCATTGACAACAGGGAATTTGAGCACTGGGTCTAGAATTTAGTGCTATGGGGAATAACACAGCAGGTGACATTAGCAGCAATCAACTTTCATGAGAAGCGTGGGGCAGAGAAACGGGAAAACTCCAGGGATCTGAGGCAGACCAGAGGTGCAAGGGCGATGTGATGAGGAATGAGAGAATAAGTAACTTTGTGGTAAGAGGGATGAAAGGAAAGGGTACAGTTCGGGGCTTGTAGATACTTTAGGACAAGACACAGGAGGACAGGAGCTCTACAGCAGAAGGAGGTCTAGATTAAGGAGGAAGGTCTACTACAAGAGAGTTGGTAGAAATGCAGTGGCTTGGAGCCTCATGCAGGTAGTTAATGGTCTAACAGAAGTGCTGCCTCTCCCCCAACACACATATTTTGTGTCCTGCTTTTGATGCTAGGGAATATGGTAGCCTGATCCAGAAGTATTCTAGGTCTCTAATAACTGCACCTTGACCATAAAACCTTCAATGGCCCCATGAACTGAAAATTAAAAGAATTCTTATTATTTTCCCTGTTACTTGTGTTGAACATCATGTTGATGTGTATAAGATTTTCTTACTATTAGAAACATTCTTATTTATATGATTTTAACTTGGCTATTGTAATGAATTGAAATAATTTATTTTTATATACAAAAGCTATCATCATTTAAGAGACCTTATCAGCTATGTTGCAGGTAGATTCTAGCACATATTAAAAAATAATCCCAAACGTGGCATAATTTTAGAATAGCTGTCATAGTTTGGTTCAAGAAACTCATAAATTATATATTTGAGTCCAACAGATAATTTAAGCAGACAGTACTCCACAGTCTTGAAATGGAAACACTTATTATACTTTAAATGTTTTTATAAGGTAATAGTGTTATCAAGTTATTCTTGCTATTCTCCAGAATATTCAGAGTTAAAACAGAACTGCATTTTAAATGAAACCACAGACATAAGAGTAACACATTCAAGCCATTTGTTATATTAAGAAAATCTAATTAGAATTGCAAAGTATGTGAGAAAAAAAATCTGCAAACCGACTTTTTTCTTCTGTACACAAATTCCTTTGAAGGAACACTATTTTTAGTTTACCAATTGAAACAAATATTTCATTGATGAAACCCCCTAGGATGGACAGTCTTCTGAGTGAGGTGTTCCAACACACATTTCGAACACACTGCAAGTTCAAGAGATTCGATACCCTCTCCCAGTACATACAAATATTTCTCGGTTATTCAGTCTCAGAAACAAAGATAGCAGAAGAACAAATGCTGTAACATCTTCCAATTTAAAAAAAAGCTATAAAGCTCTCGTGGTTTGGGTCAGAGCCAAAATCAAAGCCTCAGTCTCATTCAGTTTTTACCTAATTATTTGTAGAACTTATTAAGCAACACAAACTCAGTATTTCAAAGATCTGACTTCCTGTTCCCCGCTTCCTATGTACACATACAATTAAAATTATACTTGCAAATATAATGTCAGTAAGCCTGACAGGCCACATACTGGCTACTCCTACTTTGCATGGCATCACACACTTGGGTTATGAAGCACCAAAGTCAGGTTGATGAACAAGCATCGTTCTATTCATCTGAGAACCAGACATTTCGTAGCAAATTTCCTATTCGAATGGAAGGAACAATGCTGGCAGAAGTCCCAGACTCACCACAAAAGGAACAATGTGACAACAGCATGACAGGTTTATGATAAATATTTCAGAAATGTGTCTTTTAGCAAGAACAGATAAATATGGACCTTGGGGATAAAAATACTCCCAATAGTGTCTAGTTGGCATCTCTTTTATGCAAAATAAAAAACACAGTGCAGAGGGTAATTTCTGTTTGTTTGAATGCAAATTCATGACTATTAGGACCAAAATAAATTGAAATTAATTTCATGGTCTTTCACTGGGAAAATCTGAAGAAAATTGTGTCATTTAATTTATTGTTCTAAAAAGCTCATCTGCACATTCTTTTCCAGGATTTTTAATGTCCATCTAGTGCCAACGAACAGGAAGGAAAATCACCTTGATAGGACATGCGTGAACAGTTCACCATCACCATTTCCACCATTTCATTTCAATATATGATTTAACAGTTTTCACTTACTGGGGAACAGGGGTTATACACAGGACACTAAAATGCAGAGGAACCTTGCAAACCCAAAAGACACTCCATACAAGCCTGTTTCACTAGTCACCATCATGAACTTGTGTCCCCAAGTAAATAACAAATAAATCCTGCAATAAAACAACAGATAGAATAATATTTACAACATTCAGGTACAGTAAAACAAGCTACTGTCAAGTTTGTAAAAGCTTCTGTGTATGGAGCGAACATTACTTAACATAAGCCACTTCTCTGTCAAACTGGTAATGAATGTGAGATCGTACTATTCAGCTGTATATCAAGCACAGCTGTCTGAAAAGTAAAACCAGCACAAACTAGATCTAGCTGCAGTCTGGGGGAGGTATACTGAACATACAATACAGATTATTTTTTTTCCTTTATATAAAATACCCTGTACTGCTAACTCAGGCTCACAATGGCTTTAAAATTCACTAACACCACTGTTGGCGTTTCAGAGCAATTACATTAAAATTTTAGTCTAAAAAGAAGCTATCCTTCACAGTGAAGATGTACTTGAAATAGTCACACATCTCCAGTGTGTTTTTTGCTTTTCTCTATAATATTTAAAGTCAACATTCACTCAACGTTAGGCAATGTAAAAAAACATACTAGAGAGAGTGAGTTGGTGAACAGCTCGCTCTGCCAAAAGCATAGATATTTTGGTAACTAAGATGCTTTACACTGAAGTTCGAAGAGCAATATTTATTAATAATATTATAAATACCAAAATTCAGTCTCTTAATGTTTATTTTAGTACATATTGTTTTAAGGCAACATTGCTAGCAATGAATTTGTGTTACTTCCCTGCTGGGAGGGGGAAGAGAGAGAGGTCTTTAAAAGGGAAAAAAAAAGAAAAGGCAAATATTTTAAAATAAGCTTTTGCTATCCATTAAGGTTCAAACACAATTAGCCAATAAGACACTCAATGCTTTCTACACACTGCTCACTGTTGTTCAGATAAATAAAATACTGTAAAGTGATTTTTATGTTTTGGACTATTTCATGCACCACAGCTCCAGCTGCCTCTTTTTTGGCTAACCCTACATATAGTTTTAGGCTTTCGGACTGCCTCTACAAATGCAAAAACGTTGATTCTTTGTGCACAGGAAGACTGAACTCAATTAATAAATTTATGTATGTATAAGGCATGCAAGTCCAAATGCACTCGATATTACATTTTGAAACTAGAGAGAAAAATATGTGCTATCATAGTCAGGGTAGCAAGGAATACCTAAATAAAAGAGCAACATGCGTTCTGTTAAAAAGAAAGATGAGTGACAAGAACAGGTAATACAAAGCACCCCTTAACATTAACCCACTATTACAAATTCACGACCAGTTGTCTTTGATCATACAGACATTGTTTGCATTATTTAGTACATACTGTTTGACTCAACTGTCGCCTTTAAAGAAATGTATAGGGCTCAAACATATAGGCACTTTATGCAGCATGGTGGCATTGTGAATATGCCAAAACTAACATTTGTTACTAAACCTGGGCAAAACTTTTAATTGCCACTACATTTAATTTGTCATAAAGATAGCTCTTCTTGGTGAGCACTGGAACTATTCTCTCTTGACTACCCTCTTCCTCCAAAAATGCTCCAAATTCCTTCGTGTAACAGTAACATATGAAATATTGGTTGAAGTTCACACTTTTTCTAAGCTAGCTATTTCTTCTTTCAGTTACTTGTATTTCTACAGGTGATTTTTAAAATTTTTTTAACTATATTATTAGATATTTAATGAGAATTCTACTACCACCTTACACACAGTAAGAAGGTGGTAGTTTGACAGGAAAGCTAGTGATCCATGTCTTTACCTAAATTTACTCAGCTATTGACTCTAAGAGAGCTATGCCTGTTATGCTGATGATAAGCTTGATCTGTGTCCAAAACAGTAGCAGTACAGCAAAAAAGAAGCTAGCTAAGAGCTCTGACTTCACCACCAAGTGAAATCAAGTACTTATTAGCCCAAGCCAGGCACCCAAAATGGAGAAGTTGACAGAGCACATCCCTGTAACTCAGGAGCCAATGTAACTGTTGACAAACTTTTTTTGCTCTTTTGTCAACCAACATCACTTGCCCATAGATCACAGCTTAAGGAATTCTTGGTCCCTTCTGTAACCTCATCTAGACACCACTCAAACACACCTGGTGGGTCAATGGAGACAGATGCACAAACTCAAACCAATGAACAAACTGGCTGTTATTTTTGTATGCCTCTCTGCTACTGAAAACCAAAGTGTCAAGGAAACAACGTCATTCATAGTCACAGCAGAAAAGCTGCCTGCAACGTTCATGAGAACACATATTAGCTATAGACATGAGTACAGCACCGTGCAAACAAAATGCCGTTAACCTTCTTGATCAAATTGTTGAAACAAGAGCTAGAATAATAAGGCATTAACCACTTTAATCTACCTTATATTCCAAAAATAACACATTTTACAACTGATCATTTTAAGTTACAGGTGTGTGTTGCAAGCATAGTATTACTTGTTCTGCTGATCTACACCTAAACACATAGGGTGAAATTCATTTTTTTTGTCACACTGATTTAAATCTGAATTATTTCTCCAGCTTTCAGTGAATTGGCCTGGATTTTGTCAGCATGTTATAATGAGGGTTTAGTTTTCTCCTAATTCAGTCATCACATGTTTTCTGATAATTTTCTAATTATCATCTGAAAGTAAAGTTTAAACAACCCTTTGAATTGACCCACTGACAGCTGGATAATGCATGATAGTGAAGAGACACACAAATGATGGGGAAACCTTCGCAGCTCCATAGATGGCACTAAACTACACTGACAAGGTTGTATTTCAAAGAGATGCATCTTCCTGACCCTGAAATTATCATGTGGTCAAAAATCCTGTGATATATCACATACTTTATAAAGCCAACACAAAACAGAGCTTTGAGAAAGGTTCACATCAAGGAAACAACTGCAACTCCATCACCGTGGTGCCATCCTGCATGGTCTCAGCAGTCTCTCTGGTTTGGTCCTGCTTTTGCTTGTAATAGGGTGTATTCCCAATGTAAGAGCCACATGCATCTGAAGTATTTTCCCACGTTGTGCTGATCACTCGGATATATTTAGTATGAGTGGAATGAATATGTATTAAAGAGAACGCACAGCAAGAAATTCTGTGCTTGTACTATGCATGAGTAAACAGGTTTGGAATATGACTTTGAGGGTAACCACTCATATCAAAGTGATCACTTAATTTTACAAAATTAATTTAAAACCCTTCAGCAATAAAATGATAACACAAGCCCAAAATATCTAGGAGACGCTTGGCTCTATATGCACTTGTAATCTTTTCTTTAACATGAGTCATGGTGGGAAAGCAGTCTCTTAATTTCTTCAAATTTCTCCACTCTGAAGTGTTTACCCACACCAAAACACGTAATTGTACGACATCCCAGTCACATAACCACCACAGCAACCAACTGCCACGACCTAAAAGCAGGGCTGGGAATTTATGGAAGACTGCCCTTATACAGAAATTAAGCAATTATACAGTAATTAAAGACGTAGACCTATTCAATACATGGAATATTAGTAATTTTTGTCCGCCTTTGTTTTGTACAAAGTCCTAACAGTATTTGCACTGACAGGAAACAAAGTCAGGAACAAGAGAGCAAACACTTAACACCAGGATTATCTAAGCGAGAATTTCTTTAAACTATCTCCAGTTCCAAAGTAATCTGGAATAAGGATGGAGACTTAGTGCACAGAGTGAAGAATCTATAAAATGAAGACATACATGAATGTGTAATTGGAAAGGCACAGGATGAGAAGTTAGCTTGAGTTTATTGAATAAACACACTGCTGATTTATGCCAGATTTAAACCACTATTATTGGCCTCCTGACTAAGAACACCACTGCCATATTCCACGGATAAAGCACTTCTAGAATGGCTTAGTATGCAAAAGAAACCCCTCTCTGGTTCCAACTGCAATTATTAATCTTCTAATACCAAACCAGCTAGACTCAGTGCACAGGGAAGGAAGGACAATGTGATGAGTGCTTTAATGATAAGTGAGCGTTGTTGAACTCCAGATTACTGGCCAGTTAAGCAAACATGATGACCCTTGATGGAAGCAGTAGATGAAGTGCTGCAATACACAGAGTACTTTGCAATTGCTTAAAACAGGGTTTTGAATACTCCAGTAACTAAAAGTCCCAAGATAAAACAAGACACTTTCTAAGGAGATGATTTACTGAATAAACAAATGAACAAGTTATATACAAAAAGTAATACTGCAATTGCCCACTCAGATATATTTTTTTATTTCAGTTATTTTAAAAAAAATATTTATACCAAAAAATATTCCTTTCATATTTTCTGAAATAATTCTCTATTTTTAAAACCATAAAGGCAAAACAAAGTATGTAGCAATAGCATATCACAGAATGACTAGTCAGCTGCTCTAGATGCAAGCAGCTCTTTGTCACACATTATCAGCAAGTATCTGTCCTCAAGCTAACATTTAAAGTATTTTTTTTAAAGAATTAAACATGTAATTCTTCCTCACAAGAGGATGGAATTCAAAGCAAAGACATAAAGAAGGTGCTGAGGTTCTGCTGAGGATACCTGAAGAGGTGGGGTGTAGGAAGATAAATATTCATACTCGCTTTTAAAGTACTACATATTATACATCGCGCTGGAGTTGGCTGCCTAGAAAAAACAACCACAGGGAGTGAAATAAGAAGCTGACCAAACTTTTTCCAAAGCCTGAAAGTGAAATTATTTTCTTTTTCATGGTTAACAAGTCATGTTAAATAAATAAATAAATAAATGTTTTATCCTTACCCTGGTCCTCCCCACAGGGAGGGAAGGATGAAAGGACTGACTTATCTGTAACACCCATCTCATATGCTTCACAACCCCTGTATACAACACTTAAACAGACTGATATTTGAAAAATTCTGTATTCAGAAGTCCAATGATTGAAACCATCACAAGTTAATTAAATGCACTAAGAATGGAAGGAGAGACTAACGCCTTTCAACTAATACTGGAAAAGTGTAAGCATTGTTTCTTTACTAGTTCTGCACATCCACGTGTAGAAAAGGCAGCTGAGAACCAGGGCTGGTGACAAAGGTCAACCCTCACTTAGGTAGCATGAATAAGGATTT
Source organism: Burhinus oedicnemus (assembly GCA_008921705.1). Lineage (NCBI taxonomy): Eukaryota > Metazoa > Chordata > Aves > Charadriiformes > Burhinidae > Burhinus > Burhinus oedicnemus. Next base: position 1,495,364 of record VFFE01007048.1, read on the forward strand.
CCCATTTCTGATTTGGGCTCAGAATCTGGCATTTTGACTTGCTGAATTTCATCCCATTAATCATAGCCCAATGCTCCAGTCTATCTGGATCACTCTGAAATGCCTCCTGTCCCTCAAGGGAGTCAACAGCACCTCCCAGTTTGGTAGTCAGCAAACTTGCTAATGGTGCATTCAATTCCTGCATCCAGACTGTTGATAAGTATATTGAACAGAACTGGCCTGAGAACTGAACCCAGAGGAACACCACTGGTGACTGGCTGCTGGCCAGATGTAGCCCCATTCACTGCAACCCTTTGAGCTCTGCCCTTCAGCCAGTTCTTCACTCAGCACACTCTGAACCCGCTCATCCCACAGCTGGACAACTTGCTTAGAAAGATGCTGTGAGGGACAGCATCAAAAAACACACTTAATGCCCCCGCTTTTTCTTCATTCCTATTAGTCAGATGACCACCTTCAATATGTATCGGTCCAATGTTTTCTTTAGACCTCTTCTTGCTATTAACATACTTAAAAAAGCCTTTCTTGTTGTCTGAAACAACACTGGCCAGTTTCAACTCTAATTGAGCTTTTGGCCTTTCGTGGCTTCTCCCTGCATGTACGAACCATGGCTCTGTACTTTTCCTGCAAAGCCTGACCTCGCTTCCAGGGGTACCCAGAGCTAAAAGCTATTACCTAGATCCAGGAGTTAGGGAGCTATTAACATGATCGATACAGACTAGTGTTTTTCCAGGAAGCCAAACCAGGTTGCAACATAAACCTTGCAGCTTTTTATTGTCTTCCAAACAGAACAAAACCTAGAAGCCATTTGATTTTTTTTTTTCCAAAATACAATACTCAAAAATAAATTGAGCATTTCTGAAGACATCATTCTAAATGGAAGAAAGGACACTGACGACAAAAATTTTGTTCTTTGGAGGAAACAGTAAAAGGGTCTGACACTACTGCACTGCCTAACTGTTGCCAGCTGAATTTAAAAAAAAGGCTGGCCCAAAAAAGTAACTGTCAAGTCTATACATCCTCTAAACCTGTGGCAGGAGAGTTTAAGATTTGGATACGAATTCTGCAGCACAAGCCCATCTCTAATTAAAATGAATTAGATTTAAGAAAGAGAAGATAATAAAAACATAACTTAGAGTCCTGTGTTGACAGCAGTCTGTACGCCAAGTTCCTGCTGAGGGCAAATTTCTATGGTCAAGCTATAAGGCTATAAAAATAAGGGTTTATAATAAAAGTACTTACAGATGCTTAACTACAGCAGTGCTTTCAGAGACTACTATAACAAATGCCATGTTGAAAAGACAAGGTCCACAGTCCATTCGCTGTATGGACTGTATTTAATTGCAATGCTGATTCAACTTTCCTCTTCCCAAAGAAACAAGAGCATTGCTATCAATTCCAGCGTCCCAGATGTAGTACACTCTAGCAATTCCACAATGTTCTTCTACTTATCAATCAGCTGCAAAAAGCTTTCTGAACTGACTTTTTTCCATCTAAAGATAATGTACATAAAGTGTGGGTATAAATCAGCTCTTGCAAAGTCAAATACCTAAATCAAACACAATGATTCTACAAGAAGTACTGGATAAACACATAGCAAAAGGTTCAGCCAAAGACATTTCAGAATATGGAGTGTAAACTTTTTAGAAGTCTAATTTTGGAAGACAAAGCTTTTCATTTACTAATGAGACACATTGTTTATAACAAACTCGAGAGCCAAAGGTAATAAAAACGAGGCACTACAACCTTGAAGGTTATCCACAGCTGCCAGGAAGCTTCTAATTAAGATGAGCCATTTCAACCAGTAATCAGAGGGGAGGCAGCAGGGAGACACTAGCACATTGGCCTTCCTTCTCCAGGGCTCTTATCAGGCCCTAATTCTCTCTTCCTGACTCCACAATAATCACTTCTCCCTTCTCTACCAGGGAAACACAACGCTAGGTCTGTATTAGACATAGAGGTATGTATTTTAAAAAGACCATCCACAGCCAAAGTAAGCCAGAGATGTTGTTTCAAGAGTATTCAAACTTTGGAGGACTTCTCCTAGAAAGCAGCTATGAAATAGGACTGCAGACACCTTTATCTACTCATAGTCATGCCACATAGTGCAAAAGGGTACCTCCTAAAGCTGAGCTGCCAGGCTAGTGCCAGCCATATGTCCATGCAACTTGCACAGGCAAGTAAGACTTGTTCATGGGGGCTAGCATGGTGACTCCTATCCTTGTGTCTATCCCTTTAGATCTGTGTCTTACAGATTGGTCAGCCCTCACAGAATCATTTCCCATTTCACATTTTCCTGCAGCTGAGGGTTGAACCTAACATAGTCTGGGAACTGCATTTTGGTCTCTGTGCCCATGTATCCCTGTGTCCTAGATACAGCTAGGCGGCAAGGCTGATGGTTCGAGGATATCTGCTGGATTCCCACTGAGTTGACAGCAGTATTAACAATTGCTTGTTTTACCCCTTCTTTCTACACTTCTTCTATACCTACAGGCCAGAGATGCTGCTGAGCCTATACGGATCTCCAGAAACTGGGAATATGCCAAACAGTCTGGTTTATGGCTCTGTTAAGTTGCCAGGCTATTGTAAAGGGGCTGCAATTTCTTTTAACATCTGGATGAAAACTAAACAGTCCAATGTGTCATTCCAAAAAACCCAACAAAAATGCCTGCAGCTTCATGTGTCTTCTGTACTTCTGTCACTGTGTACACTGTTACCTTTAAACCAAATACATAGTACAGGCTACATAGCTGAGCCACAAGTGCTGTTATAAACATGTGGTTGAATTTCATCACAAACTTTTACATAGTTATAATGGAAAAACACCAGGCTGATGAACACCCAACTGGTATTTTGGGGGTTTTCTGGTGGTTCACCCCCCGGTGAAAAAGTTTTTGCAGTAGCACTGTTTCTTTAATAACACAATCATTAGACCTACAGGTACACGAATAGTGTAAACTGCTAAGGACAGGGATGGGAATTACTTAGCTTAAGTTCCTGGAGATTTGTCTCACAGTAATGGTCTGAATTTAAACAAAGTTAAATTTAGTTTACAGAGCAGCAGAAAACTTCCTAACAGTAAAACAGAGACTGTGAAGTAGTCTCTTAGGGAATGCATTATCACTTGAGTCATATGAAAATGGACAGTCTACCATCAGAGGAAAATACAGTAGCACACATTCCCGCATTGGCAAGAGTATTAGCAAAGATGATCTAAATGGTTTTCTTCCTTCTTTGATTTCTGTGAAGTGTGAATTGTTCATAATGTGACTGCAGTGGAATATATTAAAATAAAGTATTCAGGACCCCACACACATTGGCTACCAGTCGTTCTCTTTCAGCTTTCCACAGCCTTCTTCCTACCAAATATAACAGTACCTTTTAACCAGTCCGAAAGGAACAGAGCCTTTCTGCAAGGCTGCAACATCACCCTTTCAAAGCCTGTGCACCCTGGAGTCACTGCATCCTACCGAGTACACACACTTTGAACTTTTCAACAATTCTTAACACCTACTGTGTCTCTGCTTGGTCTCTTGTAGTAGGATTAACACAAGTATGTGTGACAGGAAAAGCGGCTTTGATTTGCTTGTCTTCAATTCAACAGTCAGTGCACTATTTCTGAACTGCTCAGACTGCAAACTAGCAGTGAACTAGTTCAGAATAACCATCACAAGTTAAATATTTCACAAGCATCATAGACATCTTTTGGTTGATTTCAAGTCAGCATTGGAATTAAATCTGAATTTTTATCTTTTCAAAAAAACAACAGAAAAGACAAAACCCAACAAACTTGGTTTCTCCTTTGCAATAAAAACATTCTTAATCTATACAAAACCAGGTACATACTGTTCATCAATCTCCTTCATGCAGAAGTGTTTACCATGGTTATGAGACATTTACAGCAACAAATCATTTATTCCATTCTGCTTGTAGAACTGACTAAAATATTAATTCAAAGACGTAAAGTCTCAGTTCAGAGAAATATTCAAGAATGTGCTTAATGCTATCAACAATTCCATTAACTTTAATTAGATTTAAGGAGATGCATAAGTTGTTTGCTCAGTAAAGGTTCAATTTGTAATGTGCTTAACCTTAAGCATATACCTATACATCCTACAAAATGTACATACCACTTCAGAAATTTACCCAGAAAGCATGATGGTGGTAAATACTAGCAAAAAGTATGTAAAGATACCACAGAGAAAACCTTTTCATAGAAACAAGATTTTCAAAATAAAGTCCATTCCTACTTTACTTGAGGATACTGCTTTGACAAGCTCTTGCATATGTAGAAAAAGTTCAGGCACGGGAGGAGGCACAGGTGACTCAACAATTCTTTCATACACAGAGGAAAGACAGAGAAACAGTAAAGCAATTCAGGTACAGTTCTCTGCCTGAGGCCACAAAATATAATTCTACTACAAAACAAGTGGTAAACATCAAACACTGTTCATCAAAGTGTAAAATAGTAAAATAGTCCAGGACAGTTTTTGGCTTTGCTGTCAGCTCCTTCTTGGGGTTTAACATACTTCGATAATCTGTAAAATATATTTCACTGTGAGAACATAAAAGGATAGTAAAAGTGGCTATTCTCCTTAAAATTAGCCAAGGGCATCAGTCTCAATTTCCTATCCTGAGGCTTTCATTCTATAGTTTTTGAGGAAAATTTCAATCAAATTTCTCTTAAAAGCTCACTCTAACATTTGGTAAATTAAGGTTTTAACTAGAAGGTTAAAAACAAGTTCCTTTTCATCATTATCTTGATTATCTTTTGCACATGTTCCAAATCGATGGTTATATTGAATTTCTTCAATTAGAGTTTAATTTTACATCTTCATTCTCAAGTGCTAGAAAGCTCTGCACTGCTTAGCAACTGGAACGAACACTCTGTGCACGGTCAGTACTGCAGTGCAAACTTTTCATGTAACTTTGTGTTAAGCCGACATGTATCATTTACCAAGTCTCTCCTATAAAGAAGCTTTTTTTAAAAAACAAACCAAACAAATTTAAATCTATTATTAGCTTAGAATGTTATTTAGGTGTCATGAGAACAACTGAAACTATAACTGCTGTAAATTGCAAATAAGTTGTGGCAAACCGGTACTGGCAGAGTTACTAAGAATAAAACCTGTACTTTATTTCTTAGTTCATACATGTTCCTTATTTATCATGAAGTGCTTACTTTATTGCTGTTTTGTTGAATAGAGGCTTTGAACTGCCCTGTTCTGATGCTTCTATGCGCTTCAAAGCATGTGTCTGCCCTGCATGGAATTTCACCATGCCAAGTACTGATTCAAAAAACTGAATGTGTTGGATATAACTAATGTCCCTAAGGAGAGTATACGAAGCTTTTTATTTTGGTCTGTATCTTTATATCCAGCTTTCTGCAGGCTGGTTTCTGAGAAACACATCCATCATGCTTACCTGCACTTCTACCCCACTAATCAGCCCCCTCCCTTCCTGCAGCACCATTCATTATCTCATGACAGGTGTTCAGTTGTTTTCTGGTACGTTCAATTCCAGCTTCGGTACTGAAGTACTCCCCAGTAGATTGCTTTCAGGTCAGTTTAAAAAACATAATCACAAGCACACAGATCCTGTTTAGATTAGCACCATGTCTAGTGCAGCAGTGTCTGAGACCCTCAGACAAGCACAAAGTTTTGATTATGCCATCCACGCACTGTACAAGGCAGGTACTAAAGACAGCCCTGGCACATAAGGTTACACTTCGGGACAAATCCTGGAAACAAAACAACACTGAAAACTGTGGATAAAATCTAAGGCCTGCTCAAATTTCTGGCAAAACTCCCACTGACTTCCATGAAATCAGGAACTACCCAACTCCTATCTCACAACAAAGGAATGCTATCATTGAATGTGAATTTAAATATTGCCTGCACTGCCGTGGTCATTTCTGTGCAGCACGCAAAATACACATCACTGCTTTGCAGCACCGAGCTACCAACTCCCAGGGCTGCCCCATCTGCCGAGGCCACCGATGCCGTTGAACTAAACCCAAGGTAAACAAGTGTCAGCCAAACTTTTCTTTTCTCCTTCACTTCCCTGAGTGCTCTATTCAAAACACTGGGGGAACAAGAGAGGGAGGAGGCACAGATTATGTTTCAAATAAAAATAAACGCCGTTGTTCCCAAACCAGTCTCCAGCTGCCGTTTGTCATCTTCTCAGAGCCACAATACAGGTTGTCACTACTTGGAGCCACTGACTGCCAGCTCAGATGAGTTCAAGGACAGGAATACACAGGTTACACTACAGAAAAGTTGAGTGTGGGAAGCCCGTACCAGCCACCTGCACCACGCCCTTGGAATTTTCTGAGCATCTTTTAATTAAATCACCTTAATGAACCAAAACCAAGAAAAGCTGAGGAGAGGAGGGAGAAGCAAAGAAAAGACGGTCAAAAACATATCCACCAATAGGGAAGAAACAAAAAGGATTTATAAATTATTTTTACACATTTTTTTAGAATGAATTGGTAAAAAAATGCTTTAAAAGGTCTTTAAGCCATTTTTTTGTAAAAAATACAATATTTCTCAATGGAATGCCTTGTACCAGATTTCGCTCTAGCACGTAATGCTGATCATCCCATTCCTGGTCCAAGACTGCTGACTTCCCATCATCGTTTACCACCAGGATTATCTTTAGGAACTGCAGAAATAATTGTATAATAAATAACGGCCAATGAATCAGGAATGACTTCACTGCTGAATTATGCAGCTTCCCTGACAGTTGCCTATACTCACAAAACCTTAAAGATTAGAAGGTTTAGCAACAGAGTTTAGAAGTGTCATTGGTAACGTAAGACACATTTGGGAAATTAAAAAGCTTTCAAGCCATTACTTTAGTTTGCTTCCAATCCCAAACAAAGGAATGGAAAAGGAGGCAACTTTTCCCTCTGAAAACAAAATTAAAAGATTTTTACATTTTTTTACCAAACTCCCAAACTGGAGTTGCACTATTTATAGTAAAATTGCTTTCAAGGCCACAACGTGTTCAAGAAATGCAATGAAAACTGACAGCAGTGTGGATCTGCACTTTGTAAAAGAGGCCCTATGGTTACATCTTTAATAATTCTAGTGAAAGAAGAAAAAAAAGGAAATAAAAAGAAGTAATTTGGTGAAAATTTTGATATGCAATTCCACGTAGGTCTGATTTCTCACACAATGTTCCCATTTTTGAGCTAGTGCTTCAGCCAAAGCTGATGGCACAAGGTACAGCTACACATGTACACAAATAATAACATAAACACACCAATTAATTATCATGAATTCTTTAGAAACAATCATCACTGTTAGCAGTGCCAATATACAAATGCCCTACCTGAAATGCAAGTTGCAAAGTGACTTTTCTTTCATCATAGCTCCATATTAAAGAGTAAACAACATTACTTCAGGAAAGATCTTAAAAAGAAATGGGTGATAATTTATTAATTGCTTTACACTACTGTTTTTCTCTTTTGTGAACTTTGCGTTGGCTGGTTTGCAACAGCAAGGGAGTAAGGGGAAATTTGCTGAACATAAACTGTTTGATTTGAAAGTTGCATCTGTAAACTTCTGAGACAGCCTGAGGGAGGAGGTGATAATTCTGTATCTTATAATAGCAGGCAGCACGGAGATCAAAGAGAAGGAAGACTTCGCTGAAACTAACTATGACTACTTGAGTGTGTGAAGTACTAGTAAACATAAGGTATTTTTGATGCGTAAGGAAGACTGTCTGTACTGCAGCCCTGTACACCTTCCACTTTTCATGCTGTTCTGGGCTTTCTTGCAGCACACTGCAGTAAGAGGTTCCTGCTGACATACATGTCTGATAATTGGACTAGATGCGAAGGCTTATCATTGCTACACTTGCACAGTCTTTTAATTGAAAATACAGTTTTGTGTACAATTAACAGTCGAGGCTTTTTTTCCAGCATACAAAGACAGAAGCTAGGAAGTGATGGGAACTCAAGCTTCTTGTGGTACAGGTACAGACCATCTCACTGTGTAACTCAGCGATGGGTTCCTATGCATCACCTCAGCATATGGACTGAAGTCCCAGTACTCACCACTGACTTTTTAGAAAAAGTCAAAGCAGACTATTTCACAAATTCTGAGTTCCATTTGGGTGGGGTTTTTTGCTGATGTTCATTAATTATGCCAGACTGCAAGCCTCAGGGTATGATTCTGTATGTCTCTGGGAAGACTCTGGAAGCTGGTTGACCTGTACACAAACACAGTACCTCTTTCTGTAAACCTAAGACAATTGTCTAGTAGTGCACATCTTTATCCAAATGCTACTTAAAACTTTGTTCTGCAAATTTTTCAGGGCATGCAATTGCCAAAGAGTGGCTAGACGACTTGACTTCAGCTTTTCTTCTATGTCCTATCGCAATCGCAAAACAGCAAGTGATCCAACCCAAAGGCAGATGTTTCTTAAGATCAGAGAAACATATTCAGGTAGAACACATGGGGTTTGGGATGCCCATTCAATTGCATATATGTATTAAGCTCCTCCCTTTTATTCACAAAGTATCCAAAAAGATTAGGGTCTGATTGCCTCGAGGCTCTCTCTCCTTTTTTCACACCTTGCTGCACAATGGTGCTATTAGGACAGGCAGATCTTGGAATGATCCAGGGGTGTCACACAGATGTTGAAATGGCTTTTGACTTATTTCATGTCCAACTTGTTACAGACGTGAGCCCAGGGGAAAAAAGAAAAGCATTTGTTTATCCATAAGCTACAAATCACTTGATGCTCCAAAAAGCACTTAAGATAGTGCTTAAATCCATCCCAAGCCAATAGCTGCCTAACATCCACTTTAAGCAAGCACATTGAAGCATTTTGCTGAACTATGGCTTTGGAAAACAATACAAGGCCCACTGAATTCCACTGGAGTGACCTCAGTAAGTGAAAAATAAAACCAGAAAAAATTTCCTCCCCCCATAATAAATGGAAGTATGACAGAGGCAGAAGGAGTGACATCATCACATACTCGTGCCAGTTATGGCCTAGGTGCTAAAATGACAACTCCACTAAAAATAGCTATGAAAGAGCAATACCACATTATATCTTGGGAAAAATAACGCAAAAGAGGGTTTTTCATCCTGTATCAAGACATCCAATGTTGTTACTGCAACCATTTGCAATTCAGATTACACCACCACCTCAAGGCTCCATGCAAATAAAGAAAAAATTAATTTATCTATGAAAAAGAATTTACTAATTAATGTGCATTTCTTATTCTTCCCCAGATTTGTCAATACGTATTCTGAAGCAAGATTGCATGTTTCAGGTCAGTAAGGCTTTTTTCTGCCCCCATTTTTTGTTTGTTTCTAAGATGCTGATTAATCTAAATAACTACCTATCAGACTTTTTAATAGTGAATGTTGTCTAGCCAGTGGCTGCCTTAAATCTACATTCCCATTTAACATATAAATATTACCACAGAAAATACTTTGAATATAAAGCACTGAAAAAACACATCACACAGAGAAGAATAGCCTGTGTTGTATATATATACGGCAGACAAACAAAATTCCATGGAAAAACACACACTGTAAACATCAATGCCTTCCCATTGAGGACAGCTGCTATAACACAATCCAGAGTGCCTGCTGCCAGGATTTTCCGCATGAGTGCATCTTCTTTTAACCGCTGCTCAAACACTGGCTGAAAGAGGAGCTGCTAGACTGAACATGTGTCTGCGCTCGGACAACAAACACACGGCACAGCAGTGGAATGCAGAGCAAACCTCAGGATCTGGGCGGGAAACGAGCTACCCGCTGCCTACCTTTGGGTCGAGTTCACAAACGCTTTTGCTCTGGTTTTCAGAAATGCATTTTATACCTCCTGATGAGAACTAAGTGTGCACGTTTGTGAGAATGCACACAGCCAGAGATTTTAAGTAGAAATTGTCACAATTTCTGACAACGGTACAAAATATACATCTTCCATTGGCAGCTGAGTAGAAAGGAAGGATAACGCTATTGGACACATATTCATTTTCTTAGATTAAAGAAAATGGATATTGGCAGAATTACGAACAGAGAATCTGTTCATAATATTAACAAACTGCAAAACAAGTCGTAGATTAGATAGCAAACAGAATCAGGTTTCCCTGCACAAAAGGCACCTCAGCTGCCAAAAGTACAAGAGCAATTAAGGAGCACAAATCAGCTTAAAAGCAGAGAGGAATAAACGGTGTAGAAAAAGGGAAGTGCTCACTTGAATTAATGAGTTTGTAAATGAACATACACACACATTTATACATACACACAGCCACAGCCTTCCACACCATCAGGGTAAAGCGTCCTCACTGGACATATGCCAAGCCGATGGGTCTGCTCGACACTGGGCTCGGATGCTCTCTAGTTTCCCCCAGCTCAAAGGGCTGAGGTGCTGGATTTCCCCTTGACTTCTGCTGCATACTTCCTGCTACACCACTGCAAAAATGGAAGCCTTTTACCCAGGTATCCTAGGCAATAAAAAACCACTGTCCATTCTTGACATATTTCTTACAGGTCAAGCTCACAAACATTCTAGATTTAAAATTCTAGGTATGTACCAGCCGAAGTAGACACAAAATCACAGTAAAAGTTGTTTTAACTAGTGAAATAATAAAGTTCTTCTTTTTCTCTATGCCTTAGTTTCTTCACTATCCTTTAGTCTATTTTGTGCATAGATGAGAACCTCCAAGGAAGCCAGAAACCTCCTCCCTTTCCAAAGCCATCAACCGATCTGGTTCCCTCTCTCTGGGTGACGAAAGGAAAAAAAGACATGGGTTGTATGTGTGTGTGAGAAAGGTGATACATAGACCAAGAGACAGAATTCAAGAAAAAACTTGAAGGATTGAAACTTTAAGGATTTATTTGAACACATTCACCATTTAAGTGTCGTTCTATCTTTACAGAAGGGCTTGAAACTATGTGTAGACTAAATATTAAGAAAACAAACGGTTAAAAAGAGATGCCAATACTTCCTTAAGTCTTGTGATTCAGCAGGGCCTAGCCCACAATTTACGACCTTTTTGAGGCTGGCAATGCTATAATTACTCAACCTGGCTCATAGTTGGCAGAAACAGCCCAAACAAGAGAATCGGAGAATCTCAGTTCTAATCCCTGATCTTTTACAAGGATTCAGCTGGATCTGATTCAGCAACACATGCAGGCACATGCTATATGTTAAACAAAACGTTACCTCCATTGAAGCTGTTAAGACTCAGAAAGCACTCAAAGTGCACGCTTAACCAATTACCTAAATCAGGGTCTACATGTTCACAAGACAGCTACTCCCAAAAGCTGTGTATTCTTCCTTTGGCTTAATTACCAACTCAGCTGAGTGAGTTTGGCATTTTGTGGGAAGCATGAGATGGTCAATACAAGAATTATTGTTCAATAAAATGCATGGTACAATATTTAGTTGTTGCAATAAACAAAATTATCAGTGCAGCTACCAGGGCAGAAGCAGCAGAAAGCACAGCCTGACAGCTTTCTGCAGCCGTAGAACAACCCTTTTAGTTCCACAATACCTTGTCTATGAAAATGTTTCCCAAGACTTCCAGCTCTAGCGTATCTTCTGATCATCAACTAACCCTGCTAAGTCTAGTGGCTTCAGTCTTGGCACGATTTAGTCCTGCCACCTCTCAGCTTCAACAAGTGGGGAAAAAAACATGAAAACAAACTGTTCACAATCTTAACAGAAGCCAGAAGGAGTCCCACATTTATCTTAGGATTCTTTTGGCTATAAGTGGCATCAACACGTAGGTAGAGCTATGAAATACATAAGCTGTGAGATCTGTTTTAGAAGCTTTGATGAAATTTCATTGAAGAAGAAAGCTAAATGGAACTATGATGTTGAAAAATAAAAAAACTGAATACAAGAGATGGATAAATTGATATAACAGAACAGAATAAGCATAGGATGTAAGGTCACAAATTCCAAATATATGAGTTGTTGAGCACCCCTTGAAATACTAAAAATCCATGCTTTCCTTTAACGTTAGAATTGCTCATGATTCCCTCATTGACATGGTGGGGTGCGTAGTAGGCCAGTGAACACTGGTACTTTCAGAAGTAGAATCAGGTACAGCTGGAGATTAAAAAGCCCCCACTTTTTGGATCTCTTAGAAGATCACATAAGAAAATGGAAGAGCCTCAAATAATTAAACAGAAAAGTCGTAAGAAGCAAGTATGTGTATGGGACCACATTCATTCTTCTGTCAAGCCACACCATTTAGAGACCAAATTCCTTTTGCATTTCACATAAAAATGTGAACCCCTGCCTATAAAGTTAAAGGGATCTAGGCATGCTTTACTGTGAGGAGGACCAGTGAAGTCTGCATCCCTGTAAATGAATATCCACAATATCAACCAGAAACAAGAAGGTAGCTGGCGGGGGAAAGCTCAGCATGAGCACCAAGGGTCAGACATGGCTATGCGCAATCAGACATTTAATGAATTTCTGCAGACAGCTGCTTACATAACTGTCAAGCTGTCCTACCAGCCCTTCAAAAGAACTGAGGCATTTCCCCTTCTTTAAGGAGGGGAAAAAACCCAAACATCCCACTCCGAAAGATAAGAAAAGCAAAACTCATAAGCTGCAATAGTCACAATTACTTATAATAGCTTATGACTACATGGATTAAGCTTTAATTATTACACTGTTGCTATTTGTCTACTATTAGATGTGTGGAGAAATCCGTTCTAACCTGTCAGATATGACGGACTCGTGTTTTCTAATGTTTAAAGAGTTATAGTATGCCCTTGCCTTTTGCCAGCAGTATATTTCCACAATTAAAGGAAGTTATTTTATATTATTTTAAACAAAGGTTGAAGAAATTTGCCGTAGGAACAAACTTCCTGAGTTTCATTATCCAAAGCTTTAAAATGACTGGCAAGCTTCACTTTTGAGTCATATAAGTTAATTGATGACACCATAATCATGAGGAGTAATGCTAGTCTGGTCAGGTATTCTTTCTTCCTGGTAAATACAATCTAGGATACCCTGAGGGATTCTGCTAAGCACAGATGTAGAGAAAAGCACACAGAAAAAGAGGACAGGAACACATTTTTCAACATGTCTTTTCCTCTTATTCAACTGTCGAGGAGAACAAACACATTGTCCAACAGGGATTATAAATGAGCCTCTGCCCAAAGTTAAAACTGAACTTCCGAAAATATACATGCTACCACTTTGAATTTCATCCTTCAGATATTGACAACTTTTATCCTATGGCAATGATTTACAAGAGAAAAAGGTATTTTTTAAAATCCTTTAAATCCACAGACAGATTATGAAATTATATACTTTGTCTTTCCAGTGACAAGAAGGCACAAAAGGACAAAGGAATCTGGCCACCGATTTATCCACAGATTTGCGAACTCCCATGACATGCTGATGAACAAACTTTTAACTTTATTTCCATTTGATAAAAAACTGTAGTTTAACAATCTTAATCTTATAGGAGGGCCCAAAAGAACATATTCACCTACTTTTAATTAATCAGTACTAACTTGTACACTCTGTAGCTCACTTCTCTGCCCATAATGCAGCAGCACCTTCCCTCTCCTGAATGCATCAAAAACAGGGTTAAGATATAACAGCTTAGAGGAACAAAGAGAAAAGACAGTGATGGACTCCTACACAATCCTTATTAGATGTAATTTCAAGAAAAAGGAAATTCTTCAAGCCCTATCAGAGAATATGGATATTTTTGGCATGTACACCTCACTTGTTTTGTCCTTTCATGGAGATAAGTAAAACATATTGCTGTCAGAAAAATTAATTACTTTGACTAATACTCTAAGCCTTACATTGTCAAAGAACGGCTGCAGTATCTTTCTCTCCATCTGTCCCAAACAGAGCTGTTATATCTACTTTTCCCTCTGTAACCTGGAGCAGAATATACACAATTTCACACTGGGAACACTAGTTCAAGGTTAGTGTAATCTCACTAGTTAGGCTTTGAGTGAGAGTGAAATATTCATTCCCTGAATCAAAATATCCATTGAAGTGTCATATGAAATCAATCTGAACCTGCTTATCAAGAAGAACAGAATAATTATGGGGAGGGACAGGGGCTGTCCTCAAGTGTCAACCATTTAACAGCTGTAAAGATACTGGCTACTACAAGAAGCGTAAACACAGTTGAGAAAACATCCTATTGCTGCAATCTTCCCTAACAATTTCATTGCTCATGTGGTGTACACCTGTACACTTACTGTAGGGCTTCAATTCATTAAATTATAGGCATTTCCCAACTTTCAAGCTTAGATACCATCTCATCCTCTCTCTAATAGAAGAAATAGTTGTATGCACAAGAGAATTTACGAAACATGGTTTCTTGTGGCTCTCTGTGTGGATTGTGCCTTGTCTAACAGAAAGATTGAATGCAGACTAAAACCTTTCACTTCAGTGGAGGAACAACCTGTGAGCTTTCCCTCTTCCTCCTCTCCTACATAACTGCTTATTTCATGAAGTTGAGTATGCTTTAGACTTGACTCCTGTGAAATTAAGGTAAGACCAGACAACCTGTTCAGAAGCTATCTAGGGACTGGTGACTGGTGACATGCAGACAATGGGATCACACTGGCCTTGCTTCCTTCCAAAAAACTAAACGTTGATTTATGCAGCAGTGCATGCACGTCTGTGTATTTTTTTTCTTGCTAATCTTACCTGGCTGAGGTTAAAATAAGGGAACTCAGGAAGGAGAAGTCATCTGAATCTTTTTTTTCCTTTCCTGACAGCAAAGTATGCCATACATGATGAAACTAATCCTCAGCCCAAAATAATATACATAACAAAATGCTGTCAGCCATGATAAAGAAATCATTAAAAAAATGCAACCGTAGTTTTCCAAGTAAAAGCTCACATTCTACAATAATGACCCCAAGTGAGACACACTAAGAGATGGTAACATAAACTTTAGGATTATCACCCATCTGAGTCACTTACACCCTGTTTATGTGTAGCTGAAGGCTCAGTGGTTCCAGCACCATTTATAACATTTTCTCTCATCTTTCAAGGGTTTTCCCCCCTTCTATCAATAGTTTCCAGAAACCAGGGAGATTTCTGACATGCTAAAGTAACAGAATGCTATAGGTAGCCCTGTTCAGCAGCAGAATACTAAAGCAACTAATGATCAGGTCTATCAGCTTTTAAATACGTGATCTCTCTTAATAGGAAACAGGTTCCAAACTTAGAGTTAGATAACATGCTAAGCTGCTAACTATTTTTCCTCCCTGCATTCTCCTCTGAGACCTATTCTCACCATGGACCTATGCTTGAAGCTTATTTGCAAGGCTATGTTTGAGACCTATGCTGTAAGACCTGTTCATGATGTGTCATGACAGATTAGGATTAAAATCACTTTACTTTAAAACTATAGTTCTGGAACTCTGTGCTCATGCAACCTCACCTATGTAGAAAATCAAGCAGATTCAGTTTCATGTTGAGAGTAGTTGGATCTTTCAAACAAAAAACAGAAGAGGACCATGTCCCAGGTAAAACACTATCACTATCTGCACAATTTAAATTTTAATTCTTCCCATCAAGCACTGAACACAGTAATTGTACTGAGTCTTCATTAATTGTATTGAACATCACCCAACTGGCCTTTGCATGAATGCAATGAGCAGGGATGTGAAAGAGGGAAATGAGGCTTCTCGAGCACTATCCTCCCATCCAAAACAAATTTGGAGAGATCTCCTACTCAATCCCTCTTACAGAATCAACAATCTTTAAACCAAGTCCACTTTCCAGCTGAAATTCTTTGTATCCAGAGTTTTTAAGAGATATATTATATTTTGATTTCCTTTTATTCCCAGTCCTGAGGAGTTATTAGCACTTGAGTGAGATGCCTGTAGGTGACAAGTGTGGAAAGTACTGCAGTCATCTCATCTATGACCTACATTATCATATACATACATATATATATATTTGACCTTTAAGAACAAAACACTCAGTTTTATCACATACACACAGACTTTTTTTTCTTCAGAAAAATATATCTTTCCTAAAATTCTGGCAGCCATTCTACTTGGAGCATTGGCGAATCCTGCTGAAATGTAAGACTGCACTCATGCCACCCTACAACACTATTTTTGTCATCCAGTTGACTAATAACCCATAGTCGGGTAAATCAAAAGTAGGCATAATTTCATACATAACATGACTGCCCCCTCGTGTCAAACTAGGTCCCCTTCCTTTAGCAGGGGGATTTCTCAGAACATCTCTACTTATTTGTCTTTTCTTAACAAAAAAAAAAAAAAAAAAAAAAAAAAAAAAACAAAAAAACAAAAAAACCCAAACCAAACCAAAAAACAAAACACCAAAAAAACCAACCCCAAAAAAACCCCGAACACCAAAATCCTAAATACAGAAGATCAAGATCCTAGAGTGTATCAAAGGGTATGGATAAGAATGCATTCCAAATTGGTATCTGAAAATTTTACATAGACAGGACTGGATTAGGTTTCTAAAATAGGAAGCAGATGGACTGAGAACACTTACTAAATTCACTAAAGAACATATAAGCTGTGGTTGCATCTCTCCATTATTTATTATCCCAGCAACCATTTTAGGACTCAAACATAGCTATCTTGTACAGTACTTCCTATGTACACGGTTCTCAGCATCAGCTCCCTATACACCAGCAGCAAGCACAGTGCAAATCCTCTATGACAAAGCACATATGCAAATCTTTACCTTTCCTTCTGAATATAGACATTGTTCACAAAGCCTAAACATTTTGAGGTACTCGGTAATTAAACAACACAAAGAATAATGACTGGCATTTCAACTTTTCAGTGTATTTATCACAGCTAGAACATGGATGAAGTTTTATAACATCTGTCTAATGATGCACCTGACTTCCTATTTCCCCTGCATTACTTATTCTATGGAATAGGTAATAACAAGAACCATTAAATGTTGCACAGTTTGAAAAATAGCTAAAAGTATAGGGTGGAAAGAGAAGAAAGGAGAAAATAATGTTTGTGCTGCTGAACCAGAATTTCTCAATATTAGAGTGTGATTTTTTTCTAAAAACAGATGAGTACAGGAGAACAACAGCCCATGATACAGTCTATTAATCCCAGTTTGCCAAATTTTTCTTAATACTGTACTGTGCTTTCAAATTGTGCTTTCTGTCTCACTCCCTTTGCAGAAGGAACAGGTGCAGCATAACATCTCCAGACAGGACTCAGTTTGTTGTTCTGCCAGCCACACCAGGACTCTAAATCCAGACTGGGGTTTCTGGAAACCAATACAATGAAAGCACCCATACGTGGCAGCTCTACATCCTGGACTATAGGTAGGACGGGAGAAGAAACGGATGCATCTCACCTCTGCGACCTTTCTGTGCTCCCAACACAAAAATCTTGGACACTTCACATTCAGCAATGGAGGGAATTTGTCCCCTGACTTGCAGACCTCGGTGAATAACAAATGCTTCATACAAAGCTTGTTTCTTTGGTTTTTCAACCCCAACTGTGGTCAGCTAAGCACTGCTGCCAGCTCATGTTGCTAACAAAAGGAAAACTGACATCCCACACTGCTCTGGTGCTGTCCTGTATATCCTACCATCTGTGGGACAGCCCAAGACAAGCTTCCATTTTGTGTTAAAATCAACTTTAAAATAATGGATTGTGAGGATTTTCAAACTGTTCACCACTGCCTAATGCCTGTGAAGTCCACCATACCAAACCTACAACTTGAGAAGAATTATGCTCAGTTTGAGCACTTCTGGATCTGACTCTTACTGCAGAATGTTTTTTAAATGAGCAACGTAGGGCTCAGCAGTCATTGAATAGAGGCTAACTTGAATGGAGAAGGCCCGTATAGCAAACATGAGTATAAACCGGTTGCCCAGGAACTCTATTAGTACTTTTCTTGACAAAGTATTAAGGAATATTGTGGTATTTTGGGGATCTCTCATAAAATAAAAATAAGGAAATAATTTTTAAATACTAGACTTATTTCTATAATAAAATAATAACTTTAAAAAAAAGCTGTTTGTTCACAATTTTTTGTTTGCTTTTAATAAAAAAAAAAACAGATCACATACATATGGGGGTCAAATTTTCAGCAGCACTTGTATGACTTTGGTGTCTATGATCTGTTCTTAAATTCTAGCCAAATTCTAGTCTAAATAGGTATTGATTAAAAAAAAAAAAGGTACGAAGGTTCAAATGCTTTCCAGAGTAATAGCTGCACTACAAGAAAAAAGAAAAAAAAAAAAAAAAAAAAAAAAACGAAGACAAAAAAAAAAAAAAAAAAAAAAAAAAAAAAAAGAAACTTGGGGATAATTCAAGTAAGTTTCACTGCCTGTATGTTAAAGTTTTTGTCAAAGTGAACTTACTGTCAGATGTGGACAAACAAGACATTTCCAAATGCGAGCTCTCACCAGATACAGCTCTCTGTTCGCTGCCCTTCATATTCCTGCACGTAAACTAAACTTTGGTAGTGATAGCAAAACATTTTTGGCGTCCCCTGGTCTCTTCCATTCATACAGAGCTTGAATCTAGCCTGCCTGAAGGTACCATTCCTCAAAAAAACACTGCAGTGACAAAGCACAGCATGACAACCTCATGTAAACCAGGAATCACATAATTAATGTTGTTTCTGCTGTGCTCTGCTCACTTCATCAGCTCTCTTCGGGACACTGCGTCACACTGAACATCCTCTGCCTTTATTTTTCAAGGCTCTAATTCATACGGGCCCCAGATTCCTAAAAGATCAAGTCCCTGGGATCCCCACCACTCCCAATAACTCCTCTTTTCAGGAATAGTGACATTTCTGTAGCAATGACACTTGGCTGCACAGGAGATGGGGCTTGGTTGTGGGGCAGACCCCTGAGCAAAAGGACATGAAGACAGACCGACAACAACAGTTACCACTTTCTGATCCATTTCCCTTTTGACATTATATTTATGCATTTTCCATGTGGAGAAAAAGGGCAAAAAAATGAACACAAACACATTAGTTTTCCTTGGGAAAGACAGATGTAGAGGAGTAACCGGACATAGAGATGACTAGCTTCTGTATTTACTTTTATCCCAAGAGGCACTCAGTAACCACAGAAATGGGTGTGATACAGGAACCTGAGAAAAACACAGACCAAAACACAACCATGAGCGACAGGTCAGGTGCTTAGCTTTAGTTTCCTAACAGGCTGACAACTACTGTAAGGTATTTAAGGTATTTTGTCTGCAACACAATAAAAATGCTTTAGCTTTTCCCAGTTCAACTTCCTGCGGTGAGTAAAATCAAACACACAGTTCTACACACGGGAATGACAGAAACTCCCTCACACTGAGTGAAATCACAACTATTTCCAGTCCTTGCAGTCACATGAAGAAAGTAAATTTCAGTCAACAGCTCCATGACCTCCTATGGGCTCTCTGTCCAGAGCAAGCACCCAAGCCCAGGCATGCTGCACTTCACGCATCCAGCACCCGAGATGATGCACAGAGCTATCTACTTTACAGCTCTGCCTTGGATTTGGCAAATGTTTCAAATAAAACCTTCCATCGCAGTAAGCAAGCATTTTCCAGCAAAGCTTTGCTGCATCAGTAGGGTGTTAAGCATACTTGACCATGTTTTTAACTTCGGAAAAAAAATCATCAATAGTAATCAGAAATAGCAGCTGCAGAAGAAACTCTTTAATGTGTCAATGCTGTAAAAAGATTTCCAGAGAAGTACAGCAAGAGGAAAATACCACGTTAATTCTGAACTGGGTCCTGGTCATACTTGCAGCAGCATTTACTTGTGAAAAAACCTGCAACTGCAACACTTATCTTTGTAAAACACTATGGAATGAAGTTAATAGGAAAAAATAAACTTTTGATAACATGTTCGAGCAATTTTCAGATCACTATGACCCACAGAATGTACAGCATGCAATTTCCTGAACAATTACAGTATTGCAGCAGGTAAACTATCCCATTTACACGTTTTGCAATTGCTTCCCTGTGTATTAATACTGTTATATAAAGGTATTTTTCCTTCAGCATTGCTGT
Source organism: Burhinus oedicnemus (assembly GCA_008921705.1). Classification (NCBI taxonomy): domain Eukaryota; kingdom Metazoa; phylum Chordata; class Aves; order Charadriiformes; family Burhinidae; genus Burhinus; species Burhinus oedicnemus. The sequence goes on from VFFE01007048.1 coordinate 1,515,376, forward strand.
TCTGTTGCGCTGTTCAGCAATATTTAAACCAGCTGTTGATTTCCACTTTTCCAACGTAATGCACTTTACTACAAAAGATGCTCTCACAAGACCTTATTAGAAATTAAATGTTATCCAGGTATTAAAATACGAAGGTCCCTTGGGTCACATGTGCTATTTGTTTTTAATACTATAATGTTCCACACCTGCATTTGATAGTTGAGCCTGGAATTAGATGATTAGGGCAAAAATACATTAGACAAACTATTTGCTTGTTACGCTGTGTTGGTTTCCAGCTCTGCCCCAACACAGACACAGGTATCTGTAACTACGCTCTCATCCACAGCCGTCACTTCACTAATGAAAAGAAATATTTACAAATGCTAACATTTTGACCAATATTAGAATTACAATTTTGCTAAAAATGCTCATTTACTAGTTTGTACCTGACACAGAATAAGTCTCAGTGGTCAACTATGTCTCTTGTTTGGCACATACCTATCCTGATGGGCATTCCTACAACCTTGTACTGATACCAAACTGATTCTTGCTGGAGAGCCGTGATGCCAAATCCAGGTATGTTTGCTACACTGATTTAGCATAGTATATGCAGCATGTGTGGGCATAATGCTGCCCCAGATTTCAAAGTACGCTAATTTAACTGCTATTTAAAATTATTAGATTTTACAACTTCATAATGAATATTTTGTTACCACATTAGTAGAAAACTATTATTTGTCATATAATTAATAGACCATTAAACAAAATTTCTATCCAGTATATAGGATAAAATAATGCCCACCAGAAGAAGCACACATATTATAAACTACTCAAGCTTTTACTTCTTTTGGTATATCCACCACATATAAACAAAAAGTAAAGCTATCCTCCATCCTCTTAACAGAAAGAAAATGTTTATTTATGCTATGAATTTTAATTCTGGGTTAACTTCAGATGATAATAAATTTAACTTTTAAAAATTCCAAGATAAAAGTGGGACATTTTTATTGTCACACCCCCCCCCGCAAAAAAAAAAAAAAGTTTTTGTAATTATTACTCTGCATGGTGCCCAAATTAAACAATGATAAAAGTTAGTAAGTAGGGAGTTGCTTGTTGTTTTTACAGCATAGGAGCCCTGTACTTCTGAATCACTAAGCAGCTGGAGTCTGGTTTAATTACTTAACATCAATCAAGATGTAAACCAGCACTTGGAGACCAAGGAATGCAATGTTCATCTGCAACACAAAAGAAATAGCTAAGCTATCTTAGCTTCTGCCTAGACAGTTTGTACACCAGGAAAAGTCAACACATTACTTTTATACTATGTCAGTAACATAAAATAGCCAAATAGTAATTTTATGCTGTACTTGAATACATCAGTGACAATTTGTAGTAAGGGAGAAAAGATCATAAGAATATTATTTCATAAAGGCTGGTAACCTCTAACACAGAATGTATTTGTCCAGTACTACCTTCTGGCAAATAGCAGCACCAGTATATGATAGCACTTCCCTCTCCAGTAAATAGATAGAAAGTTAAAATAAAATAAAAGGAGACGTGAAATTGCAAACTCTAGGTTCCTGCCTGAATTTTTCACCTGTTCACTCTCTAAGCTTGTGAAATACAATTCCTTTATTGCGTTTTTGCTAATATCAAGAACACAGCACAGCAATGCCGCATTCAACTCCATGAAGCACTACAGCCTGTCTTTTACAAGATCAAAGGAGATGATCTAATTATCCCTTCTGGTCTTCAGATCTACAGATGTAAACTACACACTCTATCTAATCTATGAAAAAAGCAACCACCCACCATAGTACACAAGAACTTCTCCCTAGAGATAAAAGACACGAGTAACCACATGGGACAGATGTTAGCCACATTACTTATTGCACTGTCGGAAGCAGCTGAGTTACTACAGTGTCGAGGGTGAAATAAGACACCATTAAGATCTGCCCAAGTCTTCAGCACATCTCAGGTAATCCATCTACAAAAACGAAGATTATAAATAACTGTCTGTATCATGGAATATTATGTCAAAATGATAAATCAAAATAAAAAATCAGTCAACTTTAGCCAATTCTGTAGCAGACATCAGATGCGGAACACAGAAATTGTTCATGTGCTGAGATCCCACCTGTCAGATATTACATAAACACAGAACAACAATAGTCCCCAACTCTGAGCTTCCAATCCAGGCATAAAATGACAGATTAAACATATACCTGGAAACAGGGTATCACATTTGTCTCAGCACAGCTGTGGCTACAGTACTCTTCAGGTGCAGGGAAGATTTTACAGTGATTTTGAATCAAGCCAGCTGCACAAGAAAACGCACAACACTGGTACTGTTAGCTCTTTGCTACAGTGGGAATGCCATAGCTGTTTTGGCAGCGCTTCTAGGTGGTATCAATATCCATAAGCCAGAAGTAAAATTCTTATGAAGTATGACAAACATACTACAATACCCATTTGCCTTTCAACACTTAAGAGACAAGTTTGCTTATGTCCTGCTGTACTACAAGCACCTAGCTCTTGAGCTGCAGACAAGCTTTGCAGCCCCCTAAAACTGGGACTACCTAGCAAACTAATAATTTCTTAACTCAAAGATGCTTTGAGTCCTTTTTGATGACTATACTGTGTTGATCATTGCTTACTTAAGGGATTAGCCATATTTAGGACTGGATTGCCACAGCTCTTTTCTCCTCCCATGCAACCTGCAACAAGAAACCAGACTGGGATGATGACACCGAAGTCATTACAGTGTCTCGTTTACCACCATTCTAGGGTTTCCTTCTGAAAAAGGAACTTTCCTGATTGCTTGTTAAACCAGCTTTAGGGACAATTCATATTCTCAGGTGGCTCAAAGCAGCTGAATAGATGAGACAAATCAGATTCTTGATATGGCCAGAGTTCTAGGGTCGATTTCTATGGCCAAGTTTATGGTCAATTTATAACAAAAGCACAGGATAGAATGATGCTTTTCCATACCAGAGGGAGTAACTCAGGGAAACAGTCCTCCCCCTTTTTAGCAAACTATTAAATCAGCAGAGGTTGTAAGCAGCATTTCTAAGGGAGTTTGACTACATACTGAAACGTGCCGAATGAAAAAGGGATGCTGCCCAGCATACAGCAAGCACTGAAGACTCTCTTGTTACAAGTGAAGTAAATGACTGGGGTAACAGCACATAACAGTAACCAGACATGTTTGAACGTTAAGGTCTGGTCTTAACTCACGCACATGCTTGCATACAGTTGCTATCACTGCTATTCTTCTAACATGCCCTGTCATTAATAATAAAATGGACCCCATGCAAATCATGGTTTAAATATTGTTTCAGAGAGAATTCTTGTGACAGCAGAAGTCAGTTGTTACATCTGGACACTTGAGAGTGGAAAAAAAAAATATTTGCTCAGATTTCAGAGGGTCATTTTGGCACAGAAGAGGAAGATGAAAGCAGGAATCTTTAACAATATGAGCTAGCAAATCAAAGCAAATAGGAATTCCACTCACTGATAATCCAATAGAAAAGAGAGTTATAAAACAAATTCAGCACTGTTTGTTCTAGGTAACGTGGTTATATCTCACGCCAACAGATTATGTACTGGTAATTAAAACAGAACATTTAATAAAATTCTTAAAGGAAAAAGAAAGAAAATATTATTTCCAAGAAAAGCCAGTGGTAACTGCAGCACCATGGACACTGCACTCAGTGTTTACCAGCACACTTTATTTTGATTATTTCAATTATATTTCAAAGTGTCCAAAAGCATTAATTTCAGTCACTCAGAAAGATCCATCCGTTATCATTTCCTCTTAATCTCAAAATTATTACAAAGCACTAAATTTGGTTGCTTAATTATTCCATCTATCACGCTGTTTAAACCAAGAAGGGTTTATTTTTAAAAACACTGCCACCATTGGAGCCTGCCATTTACTCCTAAGAAAATGCCTAAAAGGCTCTCTACCACACCTGAGACACTGATGGATATAGTACAGAAGATAAAGCTGATGTCATGACACCGAATTTTTTGGGGATGGAAATACACTTAACAATAGAAAGTGCTTTTTGTTTTTAATCTAATGCTTCATTTTAGTGTAAGCCTACTGTATTAAATCTAAGATCACAGCAGTAAGCCACTGCAAGAAAGCCTTCATTGAAAAATTATTTTATTTGTAGACTGACAAAACCAATCCTTAACTAATGAAATGTATTTTCATCGCCCCAATAAAGAGATAGATGAAATGTGGGGAAGAGTCATTAAAACATCAAGAATTATTGTTATTTTGACCATATAGACAATAACAGGATCTCAAACGTACATTAGCAACTGCTTTCACTGAGAAATAAATTTCCTGAAGTCAGCTGGATTCACTGTAATTCTTTCAAAAAAAACCCAACAAAAAACCAACACAAATCGAGAGAAAGATGTATATGAAGTAATACCATACTCACAATTTAAAGATCAATAATTTTGCCAGCAATTTGCATAGCTAGAGAGTTTATTGGTTTACATAGTCTTCTGACAGTGAGTACTCATTTGGTATGATACTCAGGGGGATAGAAATAGGTTTGGGCTGTTCAAGGGGTCTCACCAGTTTCTTTAAACTTCGTAAAAAATCGAGCTACTTTATATATAAAAAGAGTTTAAATACAGTATCCAATAATGACCTTTGATTTACATTTCAATTTCTGCAGTAAATTTACAATACATTTAGAAGTAGTATTTCCCTAAAAGATTGCTCTTATTAAGAAGCAGAAAGAAATACCAAACATTTATACATCAGAACTGATTAAACAAACCACTGTCTAATGAGATGCTGAACCCCAAGAATGGGTAAAGACAGACATAACAGACATCAACATATTTTTTATTCAGTAGCATTTCTGAAAGATTCACACAGAACAGGAGCTCCTTTTAAACTTCTTTAAAGAGGTGAGAAATAGTCATATAAAGATACATTAGACTGAGAATTCTTCATTATTTTCTTCTCTTCCTTTTTCAGCTCAGTTCCACCCACTTCTCCCTCTCCCTCCCATTTGTATCCTTACAACCTTGGTTAATTTCTTTTTGCTACTTCAGCTAATGCCAAATGTAAAGTTGGAAAGAACTCTTGGTAGCTGAGGCTCAGCTACAAGTAGCATCGATTTTCCACTACTTTAAAATGCAAATAGAACAAAAGACCCAATGAAGTGAAACAGGGAACAGGAGACAATATGGGAACGCAGTGATTAGAAAGAAAACTGTGAGAAGTCCAAAAGAGAGGTGTGGTGTTGCTACAGTCTCGTTTCCTATTTCACTTTTACAACAGAACAGATCACAAGCATTAAAGAAACCATTGAAAAGCCAAGCCTTAGCTCAAACAACACACTGTGTACTGCATTCTTCAAACCGATACAGTTCATTTTATACATGAGTTCTGTAATAGCTAATTACACAGATTGCTCTGCTTGAATCTGCATCTTCTGCTTATAAGACTTCTCATGTAGAAGGAAAAGTGCAGTCACTCTTCCATGCACTGCTATCTTATTCTATATTGCTGCACGCACCTTCTGCAAATCTGTTTTTTCTCTGACATTTTAATCACTTTCCTGTTTGAACATCAGGTCTCAAAGTGCTTCTATTATTAATTTTGTTTCCTCAAAGTGGTAGTGGCAAATGATTAACTGGTACAGTAATCTTGCCACATGAAAGATTTCCCATTTCTAATTCCACAGAAATAGGGCTACATTTAGTACAATATTTATTTCAAAACAGATTTAACATAATAGCCAGGAGTATGTCCTTCAAAAAACCACCACACCTGCATTTTTATTAGTAGACACAAAACCAGCCCTATTGTATTCAGTGGGCATATGCATCTACATTTATAAAAAGAGAATAATTTTTGCATAAACAAGCAGGGCACTGAAATTCAATTTAAAGGGAACTTTAGGCCTAGAAGTCTAAAGCCCTTTGTCATAAGGGCTGAAAGATGGCATTTTCTTTCCATGACCTAATGCAAGTGAGGAACAAACTTAGCCTCATTCTTCTTTTAAGCCGCAATGATGCCAAGTGTTTGCCTGTCAGTAACAGTAGGTACCCCACACTTTTGCCAGATTTACATTACCTGTCAAAAGGAATTATTTTTCATACTGTCAACTAAGAGTCACTTTCCAGTTGCATGTCTCCAGTTAACTGTGTAATACTTACTCATGGATTTATGTCTTTCAAAAATTAATGTTTATTCTGGAGTCACATTTCTTTGGTTTATGGATAAGCTAATTAATACATTGCAATACATATATGATTGACCAGGAAATAGTTCTATGAATCTCAAATCCAAGCATCCTTAGATCAAGAGTTTTATATTATGCTTCCACTTCTGAAACTGTCTTCATGCTTCTGTTCTTCTGATAGAGTATGAATTGCCTTTAAGACTTGACAGTAGAGAAATTTGCACTTAATTTGACTTTTCCGTACTAATTTGTTTTCATAGCTGGTGCTGTATTTTTGTTAAGTACCTGGGTTTAGATTTGCATATGGTTGTTTATTTCCTTATCAACAAATCTGGAGCTATTATACTGTATATATGATGGCTTTAAGGAAATAAAATGCTTCACAACTGGGGACATGAAAACAAAATAATTCATTCTACATTATCTCAAGCACAGCATAACTTTCAAGCCTGAATTAAAAACAGACACTGACATGGATCTGAAATGACTAACCACTTTTATTACACAGAAAATTAATATGTGGCTTTGCACACAGAGATATATCAATTGCACAATTCTAAATTTGATCCTTAATTCTATGCCCACATGTCTAACACAGGTCCCACTAACATGGGTAACCAGCTCATAAATATTTGTTCCCTGGGACTTTGAAATGAAGAATGAAAAAGAAGCATTTGTCTAAATAATTCACAGAAATTGACTGGTCTTCACCATCCAGCAACAGAGGCACCCAGTGAAACGCAGCACAGCAGCTTGCTTTTCAGCCGCCTCAGATGCAAGCAAAATGCACGACCCCACAGTAAAACAAACATTAGAATATTTTTCATTGTAAAATATTTGGGAATATCTGTTACCTGAATGCCATTACTCCAACTGACATTACAAACCCAGGGTTTTCACTAACTTTTTGCCAAACCGTTATACCTATAGGCTGATCTATCATTGTTTCAGGCCTTTTAATAAACTGCATACAAAGTAAATGCACTTTGTGAAGTGAACAGTTCCCAGCCTCCACAGCATTTGGGCACCCAAGCTTCAAAGAGACATATTTCAGTTAATATTTTATCCAGTTTTGCATTTAATGCAATTTATCCAGTTTTGAATCTAAAACCAGTCTTAAAAGGAACAATGACTTCCATTTTCTTCAACCCTAGCAGAGACTCAATTCAAGCCGTATAAGGGGACATGTTTTGTAGCATCACATCACTCATGACCTAGAGTAATCTACGGAGATTTCAACAAAGGTTACAACCAAAAATTAAGGAAGTAAAAGAGAAATATGTAAGATACTAAAAGACTAAGGTGTTAATTTGGTAAGGTTCTTCAGCTGACAAATATTATTTATAACCTAAGATCTCCCACAAGTAGTTAATAGAAAACAAAAATAATCTTAGTTGGACTTGAAAGTGATGGAGCACCTCATTATTTGAAATGTATCAGTGAAGGTGACAATAAGAAATAACTAAATCATTCCCAAATACAAAAAGGATAATGAAAACTCCTAGCACCAAAGCTTATTTTTCTTAAGGAAAGCCTGCAATGTTGTGGTAAATTAAAGTTTAAAAAAAAAGCTACACAAAGGAAACTTCTAGATCTGGTTTTGCTGCTCCGTTGTTCTTGTCTAAGGCTTGAGGAAATTTATTACTTCCTCCTCCTGCTTGTACCACTAAGAAAACTTCCAGAATACAAGTCTCCTAAATCCTCTGCCTACAAATACATGTACATATAGGCGATTCAGCTGAAAATGCAAGTCCTTTTGTTTGGGGGCAGGGAAGACTCCCCCCAAACCTACTTGATTTAAAAATGCCTTTCTAATGTGGCTATAAAAAGTACGTATGTGCTTCTCCGCTATTTATACTATATAGGAAGAAGGCCTGAAAATTGGCAGCAGGCATTTCTGCATGTTTTGTACCTCAGAAATATAAGTATGCCAAGAATTTTCATCTGTGGTTTCACTGCAGAAATCCTCAGATTTCTAGGGATAGGAGAGGAAAATGTCTCATTCCTCTGTTAGAGGACATACTGTCACACATCTACTATGGTAAATAATAAGCATTTGACGGGAGTTTGAATTAAACAGTGACAGAAGATTATTTTTTTTTTAAAGAATTTGAATAAATATAATTTGCAATTCTCAATTTTTTAGAATAATCTGAGAACCTGGAGATAACGTTTTAGCATAAAAGATGTGAAAAATCTTCTTTTAAAAGGAAAAAAACAACAACAAAAAAATACAGGCCTATTTAAAGTCATTTTTATATACCACAAAGCAGTAATGAAGATCAAAATAGATCTTTTCTTCCAATGCAGTTCATCATTTGACTGTTAGAGAAGGTGCTGCTGAAATGGAAAGGCTGGTATTTCATATAAGTAGTATTTCAAAATTTGCACTTTACAACTATTCCACTGGAAAATGGTTGAGGGAGTAATATAATTCTCAACAGGCAAGTACTCCCACACATTGTCTCCATGTGAAAATCTTGAGGCTATCAACCACCAGCTGCCCCGAGACACTAGCTAAAACCTAAAGCCTTGTGTCACAGCCAAGTGAACTTTTCATTAGGTCAACACAAAGATTTACTGGCACTCAGAACAGTATACATCAGCTTCAAGGTAAAAAGAGTTTGATGCAAATATCTGAGATAGCCCTATCAGCTCCATATTTCAGCTGCTCCCACCTGAATTGGCTTATCTTGTCTAAGTCAACTAATGCACAATTCAATAGCCTTGACTTACTGTGAGATGTGAGTTATTGGGGTCAACAGTGTCTCACCCTCCAGGTCAAGCTCATCAGCAAAGCTGTTGGTCCTGATGAAGGGTCCTGTGTTCACATCTAAAAACGTCGGGCTTTTTTTCACTGTGAGGAAACATGCAGGTAACAGTTAAAGCAATAGCATTCAGCTTTTTCAAGAAAGGACTACCACTCATTTGGATCTCTGAAATTTTACCAGAATATCAAAAACAGAAGTTACTACAAAAAATTGCATATACTGCAGAGTTCATGAAAAGTAAAACTTTATCTCTTCTTCTACCCAAAGAATTTCAACTTCTGATGGAGACTTAAAGCTAATAATTGTTTTCTCTTTTTTTGTTCATAGCCCTCAAACACTGGAATGTAGAGTATTTATATCATAAGTACCTTCATGCATTATAAAACTTATTGGACAATACTCAACCATACCATGGACCACCACTCTACAGCAACAGTGCATTCAATAACAAGATCAGTTCCTTTTTACATCACGTCTTTACTTTATAATACTAGTTTCTAGGGTGTAATTACTGTGACTGAGATAGAGAAACCAGGCGTAGATCAACAAAGGAGCCTAGGTATTTTCATGGTGAGCAGTCAGCTCTTGTCAAGCACTGTCTGAGCTGGTCTACTTGTTCCCAACCCCTCTCACACTTAGGCACAACGATGTCTCATCTTTGAGCCCAGAGATGAGACAGGTGGCAAGATGTTCAGTTCATCCATCCAGGATGAGGTCCTTAGTGGAAAGAACATGGTGTTAACGAGAGCTTCCCTGCCACAAAGTGCCTTGAAACAAGGCTCAAGCAGAACACCAGGGAGCACATGCTGCCACAGCATATTTTTTTATTTATAAAAATAAATTCATAGCTATTTGACTTTGGGGGAGTCTTTCTCACAAAGCAGTGTTAAAAAAAGTATGCTAAAAAAAGAGACTAAATTTCTAAATAAGTAGGCTAAAGGAAAAAAAAAAGGAAGCTTTGGAAACTCATTTTCAATGGATAATAATGAGTGCAAAGAAACAGGGAACAGATGTAGCATGGGATATTTACAATAATTCAGGGGTCTCCAAGCTCATTGCAGGGGAGTTGTACTAGATGATCTTTAAAGGTCCCTTCCAACCCAAACCATTCTATGATTCCATGAACTTTCCATCAAGGATTATAATCACAATAACAAGAAATTACTGATGGGTTTTCTATATTACCAACACAACAATTTTATATACACATGACATGTATAGTGATGCTTTCCTGGTAGTGGAGTATTTGGCTAGCAAGACCGAAAATATTTTACACTTCCTCTTTTGCAAGCACAGACAAAAAAAAATTTAAAACACTTCACAGCATTTTTCATGGAAAATCTGAGTTTTAATTAATGCATTTAGAAAATAACTCTGTTCTGTGGAAAATTTCCTTTTATTTACACATTTGCAATTTACAATCTGAAAACCTTTCCAAACTCAGAATTCTACTGACATGCCTATGCTTTCTTTAAAAACCAGCACTATAATTTTCTGTGCCACAGCAGGCAACTCCAGACAGAGCATTGCAAAGATTTAGTAATTAACAAAGGTGATGGAGCAATGAAATATTATGAGCTTTACCTGGAGAGGAAGGAGCGCTGGAAGACTGCTGGTCTGTGGAAAAGGATGGCCAGGAGCGCTGACAATCTGAGTCAGAGTAAAGATGCACATAAAACAAAGAGAGATGGGGGGGTGGGGGGTGGGAAAAAAGCTCCAGACAGGCAGCTGAGGAGATGCAGACATACCTAAAATACAGTATATTGTATCTGACATCTTTAAAAACAAAATAAAAAATACTGTGGAAAAGAATTTGTCTGAAGGTCTTCTAGTGCGTATTACACATTGGCAGAATATTAAACCACCACTAGGGGAGGCATCGTGTCTCTTCAAACCCATTCTTCGTGACAGCGTCACCTGCTGCAAGATATTCCTCCCTACACACCAGCCGCATTTTGAGGAAAGTAACCTATACGTTTACCCTTTCCATCCTGACTTTAGGGTTTCCTCAAGTGTTTCCTTTTCCAAAGCGTACAGTCTCATACGGGTCAGACCCCTCTTGCTCTGGTTCATACCATTCACAGAGTAGCTAGCTCCTGGTCAAATTTCAGTGCTGTCAGGTGGACAGACCAGCACTGCCACCCACGTTTGAAGCTGCCTGACACACCCCATAAAAAGCATTTGAAGCTGCCAGCTTCAACCATTTAAGTGAAGTGTCTGCCTCAAGCTGAATTTCTTGGGGGAAAGTTTCAGGCAAGCAAGAGGAGTCAATGATGAGAAAGAGACTCAGCAAAACATAACGTTTATGCTATGTTTAGTTCTTTTGAATAGCATTATCCTTTTAATAATTATGTCATTAAGAAATGCCTGTGGACTCACACACTGGGACACAGTGATATTTTTCAGAAGTGTTGCCTTACTTTTACGCAAAGAGAAAAACTCTCAAAATATAAATGTATTTGAGTTAAAAAATCTGAAACCCCTTCAGTTTACAAGCGTTCTGTCAGTGCTAGGCATGCTCCAGCCACGGCTCTTAGGTCTTTGCTGAACCGATGATGCCAGGAGAAAGGAGGAGGGGAGAAAAGTAGGTGGAAATCTCTGGCTGCACAAGGATACTGGCAGGGAAGCCAGATGGGGGATCCAGGAGTGTGAAGACTTGAATATAAGAGGGCAGCCCAAAGAGAGAACCAGTATTTGCTGAATATGAGAAAGCAGCATACAGATATGTGAGTAGAGGCTTTCTGAGGACCAAATTAAAGCTGAATGAGCATCTTTTATTCTCGTACCTCCTAATTTCTTGTTTCTGAGCTTCTCAGTTGGCAGCTTCAGTTTTCTATGCAGGTAATCTTATTCACAGTAAGTACAAATACATTTTCTCTTCTTATTTCTTTGAATCACTGTGAGAACAGTGTTAGGTAACTTCTCAGGTTCACTGAGCTCATGCTACCTGGCTAGGAAATAGGAACTGAACCTATGGTAGCTGGCAAAGGTCCTCTGATATTTCCCCAAGATAAAGAAATTTCTTGTTCATGTAAAACAGGTGATTTCATGGCCCTTGCTGCTCTTCTGAGCTTGCTCCACCACACTTACCCCCAACAGAGATGCACTGCTTGGAATAAAGGAGAAAAGTGGAAACCAGAAAACGGGCAAATCAAGGATTGGTCAGGGGGACTATCAAGAAGATTCAGTTTGTTTTCTGCTGTTTTACCACCTCAATTACATCTGTATTCCACGTGGGTTCAGAGGGGAAACTGAACTTTGTATCTTCAGACAATTTGATCCAAGCCTGAGCATCCTTGCACTCAATTAATAAAAAGAAGCCTCTATTGTCTTTAGTGGGTACAGAGCAGACAACTTACAGGTGGCTCACAGCATTCTCATTAAATCACAGAGATTTTTTGCCCAGACCTAGGTCTAATCCTAGAGTCTTTGCGGAACACTCAGTTGTTAAGAAAGTGCATAAGCAAGCACATTAGAAACATCACAGGACTGTGTGGCTCCTTAAGTTATTACAGAATCCAGGCAAACAGTAAAATAGATTATTTAATTTATGGGTCCCCATCTGTTCATAAATATCTATAGAGCATTTTTACAGGAACAAATGCACAATATCGGAGGACAAATCTGGAAATTTTTCTTCCATCCCAATCTATCTGTGTAGAAATTAATTCTCAGCTATATGCTCAGATAACTTATAATCATAGAAATAAAGTATCTTTTTCTATTGATTATATATACATGAGCAATTTTTCTTAATTATATAAAAAAGAGATCATCAATTTATATAAAGGAGTGCTCACTTTTCTCTCTGTAATACAACTGTGGGTGCACTTGTGATGATAAGTGTGAGAATGCACATTTTTGTCTGTCTAGATCTCCTTGGCTCCAAAAGATTTCTTAGAAACTATAAGGCACTAGACATACATGAAAAGCACTGCAAACATTACATTGTCATAAGCTGGCATGCCATAGATAGAATTATTTTCCTCAACTTACCAAGCAATTTTAACATTCCTGTTTGTCCTGTATACTTGTAACAGTTTAGAGAGGGCAGAACACAGATAAAAAAGAAAAAAGATAAGTGTCAGAAGAAATTAGAGAAAAACCTTTTAATGAAAGCTATAGAGCTGATTTTTGACATGACAGTAGTAGGCTGCCTGCAAATCATATTGTCCTTTAATCAACTTAGAAACTTAGTGATAAAAGTGACAAATCAAAGCATTTGTACACTTCATTCATTGGATTGTTTTGGAAAAAGGTATCTGTACATAAAGCCTGAGACACAGACCAAACTTAGTACTCATCCACGTTTTAACAGCTGCGTCATTTCTACCACCAGCTGCAATTTGCAATCATTCCTTAACAGAGGCCAAGAAAGAGTAGAAAAGCATGGATGTTACAGAACAAGTCAAGACAGAAGCGTACCAAGAAAGTACATGGAAGGTGAGACTTTCTGCTTAAATTAAAATATGCCTGGTGCCAGCCCACATTGCTATCTTATTTTAAAGGTCATTAAATTTAATCAGGTCAGCCAAATTTTTGAGGAGTAAAAACATAAGTACTTAAGGTATCTATAATCAATAACACACACTGTAAAATTAAACCGCATTCTTGCTGCCAAAATTTGAGCAATACACCTTAAAAACTTCTAATAAAAGTACATTTGTAAAAAAGCCACATTGTAAATTCAGACTTATTTTGCAAGTTCATTATAGCTAAAGCAACTATAATTAAGCTATTTATTATAAGGTGATATCAAAGTCCTTTCTTTTCCCTCATACTGTACCATTTTGTATGGTGATAGTTAATATAGATGGATCCACATTTATCTTAAGCACTACTGCCTTCAAAATTTCATTCACAGTTTACTGCACTGAGCAGATGGCAGGACCACATGATGGTTTCATGTAGCAGACTATGTTCAGTGCAGCCAAGATGTGTCAATCCTTTTTGGTTGAGGTACAAGCACAGTAGTAACACATCTTCGGTAAATTTCACATGGAAAAGCTGACAGCTAATCCCTGTAGTTTCAATCAATTGCAGAATTGGGGAATGTATGCACCAGCCTCAGAGAGAGTAGCTCTTCTGGCAGGCAGAAATGACAAAAAATCTTAGTTTGCCTGCAGTGCAACATGCTCATTAAGGGAATGGTTGAATTTCATCCAGACAAGCCAGCAACCAAAGTCAAAAAGCAAAGTATTCTTGCTTTAGAATGACAAGAGCTTGTTCTGTCCTCATCCTCTCTCCTACAGATATTATGGAGGACCTTTGTGTAAATCACTAATAGAAGCCATTACAGCTACTGGCATTTTATAATGGAATTTCTTACCAGAATTTTCATATGTTTCAAAACTGAAGTCAGGTTTCCTGTCCTCCGTCACATGGTCATAAGTGATGTGTGGAACAGTTAACATCCTATCTGGAGAAGAGGGCCCATTGTCCTTGTCTAACTTAAATTTCTTCTTTTTAACCTAAAAATACACATACCTTAAATTACTCAAACCAAGCAACATTTACTTGTCTCTTCAGTAATGTCTTCAATAATGATGCAGTCCCCAATGAGCTATAACCAGTCTAAAGAGAGCCTGACCAATTACATTTTCACGATGCTACACTGTGCGTTTCTCAGTAAGACTGCTCCCCATCCCACAAAATCAGGCTAGTCACGAATTCTGCACATTGTCATTAGCACATCCCTTGCCTGCAGAAAAACAATTTGCTAGCTCTGCAACAGTTTATATAAATCAAACTGTTCTAGAATATCTTTACCATTTTATGGATCCAATAAATCATGCCTTCAGCAAAAAGCAAGAGGATATATTGCTACTGAACTCAGATGAACCTGGGATACTAGGGAAGATTTTTGCACAACATCCTCTCCTTCCAACTTGAGACTACTGTGCAATACTCTTACAATAGAGAGGATGAAGTATTATGTAATATAAAGATTCTGACAAAGGGGGTTTGTTGGTGTTTTTTAAAAAAAATAAAAATCTTAACTTATGGAATCAGTTTATATGAAAATACTACTGTATGTAGACACAAGATGCCTTCACCATAGAAGTTTGGAAAGGCACAAAATCAATAGCTGAGAGAAGCAGCAATTTTGTTGTTGTTTTTAAAAACTAGTTAAAAGTTACTGTTTTGGAAATAGTAATTTTCTTTTCTTTCCATTGCTTTTAATTTTCCAAACAACAACAGTAAGTTACTGATTGATGTGCCTGAGTTAGGTCATTATTGCTCTTTTCCAAACCCAGATATCCATTAAAAAAGTCAACCTTGGGAACTGAAGCAAATTAAGTTATAGTTTAAAACGTTTGCATACTGAAAACCCCAAAACTGAATTGAAAATGAAACTCTGAAACCAAGTAACAATCTGTAAAAAACCACAACACACAGCCTCTAGAGAGTAATAAAATTAGGAAATGTTAGTTACTGGTACCATCACTGATTTCTTCGGTTTTGGACTGGGCGACAGCAAATGATAATTTCTGGTAGGTTTTCGAATGTATATTTTCCATGTAGAAGAGTCTGGGTTTTCTGCTGCATAGCATCTCCATGCAGTCTAGAACAAATGTTTTAAGCAACAGAACAATTAATGCAATCAGATTTGTAGCTATCTGTGCTGCAAAGTAATTTCCAAGTAGCACATCAGTCATTCTTTATTTAATAGTATTCTTGAATTTCCCCCCGGGAAACATAAACTCAGCATGGTTTAGAATCCTTATTTAGTAAACAGAAACCACCTAGCTTGAACTGGGCAAACCAGAAAGGAAGATCAGTCTTTTCAAGTGCAACTTTTGTTTGTGTTAGCAACTAACAAATAAGAGAGAATTCTAGACTGGACTAGATTGGGGTTGAATTTCTTGCTCGGGCTCACTTTCCCTCTCTGACTTTGAGCATTTTGGCTATTGCATCCTGTGTTTCAGGCTCCTACTCAGAAAACAAAAAATTGTTCTTCCCTACCTCACAAGAGTACTACCAGAAAAAAAGCGCTTGTGATGTGGTCAGTAGTACTATATTCATATGACGAAATAAGACCGAGAGCATGAGGGAACAGCACCAATGGTTAACCAGGAGTCAAAACCCAAAACCAATCCTCCCTCCTGCCAACCACCAATGATTAAAATACTATGTTCTAAGACAAAAAGGAAGAAAAGCAGGACTAGGAAACAAGACCAACCAGAGACAAAACACTACTGCATTCTCTCTTAAATGCATAAATATATCCGAGTTGATTAATAATTAGTCTCAAAATTAAAATGGCAGAGCCTCACTTATGCACTACATGAAAAAACAACACACATATACACAAAATCTAAAGTGGAAAAGGCCAGAAAACACTAGGTGAAAGAAACAAAACAAGGCACAATGACAGAGGAAAGCAGACAGCACTTGGAAATTAAAGGATCAGACAGTCACCATATAATTCTCATCATGGTTAATAGGATACTGGAAGAAACAACTGGATTCTAGAAGAAAACAAGAAGGAATACAGGAAAAAAGTATCACTCATTTCAACTGTTGTCTTATCTTGTACTAATTTCATAAACCTCTTGGTTTAAGAATAATCTTTTGCACTTATTAAATTGGGCCTTTAGAAGTCCAAGACTATTAGTAAATCATAATTATCACTATTAATAACAGGTAGTCAGCAACTCATTGTCTATCCTCCACTCCCCCTTAACATTTCAGATGGAGCCAAGTACAACATTCTGGACATGCAATCACAGGCTTCCCAATAATTTGGGGTTGATTTCCCAATAGAATCAGTGAGAACACTAATAATCCATTCTTTCCAAAACCATACCTTTTCCTGACCATGCAATCCAAATGAAACACACTGAGTCTGAAGACTCTGGCTAATCTCTGGCTAGAACCAGAGCCCTAAATTTAAACCTTTTTCACATTAACTCTGGGACTGTTTCGTTTCAAGCATAAACTTTACAGTTAGCTACTGTTTCCATAAAGAGCCTGACCTGGAAATCCACATTCACTCATGAAGCTACAGAAATAAGACATATGAGAATGCAAAAATGATACAGCTTAGGTGTACATCTAGATTTCTTTTAAATTCCACCCCTGTGCTTCTAAAGCTACGTGCAGATACTGAGGGAGGAAAAGCTGGAAAAGACTAGAATGAAACAGTATTAATACTTCTCCAGGGTGAAATGCTGGCTCCATTGAAATAAAGGATAAAATCTCATTGACCTTACTGCCACTGAACTGCAACTGTATTTTTAACAGAGGGGATCAAAATTTTTCTCCCTGTATGTTATCCTACACAAAAAGACTAATTTTGCAGAATCCAAGTGGTTCCCAGGCACCTATCTTAGAAGTGAAAAGTTCAGGCAAGATTTTCCTATTTAACATTCTGACTTAATTCTCCTAAATTTGAGATTTTTAAGAATTTATTTGTCCCAAGGAAAATAAAGCATATCTGACATTTGTCTTCACAAGCAACAATGTATTTTTCAAAAGTACAATTTTACATGAAGCTTCCTCGCTGTTTTTCATGGCTGCCAGCATAGTATTTCATAACATTTTCCCCAGGTAAATTCTTCAATAACTACAGGATAGCCTTCAGTTTTTATTTTAACCAGCTCAATTAAACAGTTTGCACTGATTTGGGAGTGAACTTTTCCGCTCATTAGTTTACATTAAAAGTGGGATTTCCAAAACGGTTTAAAAGACTTGCATCTGTAACTCCTACACATTTTTTAATGGGAATCAGGCGTGGAAATACTGCCAACAGTTGTAAAAAAAAAAAAACAACAAACAAACCCACACCTACAAATGGAAAGAAATGATAGTATGCAAAATGTAGGAACTCAGTACCTGTATAAGAGAGGCAGCAGCTGGAATTTGACGGTTGAAATGCTTCTGTCTTTGTTTCTGTTGTACCTTTAGGGCAAAGCCTGAACCAAGAATTCCCTGTAGGAAAAAAGAAAACACAGATCTAATGTCTTTTTTTTTTTTAAGGGGGGGGGAAAACCACACATAAGCTTGCCAAATTATGTTGTATTAATAAACTTCTATTCAGCATCATAAAACTCAACTAATTATGTAGAGGAAATGACTTAATGCTGTTAAGTTTTAGACTCAGTTAGTATTACTTGTTGAAACAAACTAAGAATGCTATCATGCCCTGATCCAAAGCCTATTTAAGTCAGCTGGACTCACACACTAAAGAGTGAGCAGAAACAGTATTTCATACCCTCTAAAAGCCTCATAAATGCTTATGCAAGGGAATGACAGAATAGGGAGAAATATTAACCTGATGTGCTTAACTTCATTTTTATGAGAAATAAAGCTTTGGCATGGCATGATTCAGGTCACAAGAAAGCCCTTTTACTGTAGTATGGTAATTTCTATTTCCATATGTTAACCCATGCTGGGAGGGGAGGACAAAGAAGAGGAAAAGAAATATTACAAAATAGTCAGGACTTCAGTGAGTTCAACACAAGGCCATCTAATCAGCTCTCAGGACAAGGGACATAGACTAATGGCACTGGATAGTGTACAACCTGAAATAGCCTCCAAACGTAGTACCACTATTAAGTCCAAAATTAACTATAGAGCGATTAATTTATGTAGTCATTTGCATAGCTATAGACATATTTAACGGAGGTTTTAGTAACACAGATAAAAATGAGATCTTCTATAAATCAGCGTACATGACTACACCTACTCAACAAAAGCATAATTCATTTTCTACATATGGTAGTCAAGGTGTCAGAGCAGCCAGTGATCTTGGCTCAACCTCTAAGAACTGTATTAATCATCAAGTGTTTTGAAAGGAACAGGAAAGGCCCTTTCTACTATGTTCATTTAGCAAAGATCAAAGAGTTGATGATGCTCAAACATCACTTATTTGGGAAATGAAGGATCACTGCTAGATCCAGAACCCATACCAGTTGTATTTAGACACAACAATTACTTCTGACTGTGATTCTCAGCCAGCTCCCCTTATTTAACACAGCAACAAGGCAGCGTGCAATAGTTAACTACCTATCAACTATTTACTGCTAGAGCTTCAAATCCTAAATTGCCCCCTTGGGCCAACTCACAAGAACAACTTAATTCAATAATAAAAACACACTGATAAGGAGGTGTTTGTTGTTATTTTACTTCTACAAATGACTAGGGAAATCTGACAGGCAAACATAAAAGCACTGATGTGAAGGTGGGGTTACTACACAATTATTTATAAAATATCTTTGCTAGCATTCAAGTCTGAGGGAAAAAACCCAACTCTTCAGCCAAAATAGTAGCTTTTTGCATTTTTCTTACAGATCATTTCATTTACCAGATCTCTTTTCTAAACAAGGAATAAATGTGAAAGAGATTACAATGAGGAGGGAAGAAAAACATGCTTTAAAGGCAAACTGATGCCAGAGAGTCTAAAAATCTACATTTAATTACAGCCCTCTGCAAAAGGTAGTGCACCTTTAAAGTAAGCAACTAATTTTAAAAAGCTACTGGAGTTTCAATAGTTACTATATTATGTTGTGGAGAATTTTTGTGATGGTACTGGCATAAAAGTATTCTTATCATCCATTCCATACTTATCCCCACCACTACTACACTAACAACTGTTAACACAACTGTTCGTGTCACTGAACTGAAATATTTGCTGAAAAATAAATATTTTAACAGCATATTTCAGTTTGCAGAAACATTTTAACAACACAATTCAGGAGTATCGCTTTATTTGTGAAAAAAATACCCTTAACTACCCTTGACACTGAACATTTTGGGTTTTCACATCTCAGTCCAGGTTTCACTGATCTTGAATTTACCTTTGATACTCAAGTGCCTTGTTTCTTGTTAGAAAGTACTTGGGAACCTGTTTTCAGTGCAAACAAAGTGCCATTACACCTTTAAAAGCTCAGCCCTAAGTCACTTTTGAAAATGGGACTTTGGTCATGGACAGATGCTGATTTGACAAAGAGCTGCATCAGTGTCTCTGGCTACTTATTGTTGTCTGTCTGCCAGTGACAACATTTCTGCAGCTTTGCTAGAAGAAGGATGTGTATGAGAACTTTACAGTTCAGTCTGGACCTAATCCGTTGAGTAAACTACAAGTGAATGCCTTAAAAAGCCAAAGCATCACTAAGTCCCTGAGTCCAGAAATAATTAGCATGAGAAATATTTTCCTTTACGCTTCTGAGATGAGCAGAAAAAGTATTTTGAATTAAACATCTCTTTCTCAAATACATACCAATTCTAGTGTTGCATACAGTAAACACTGCATATTCACTTTTTTAGCAATTTATAGAAGCTCTTTTCCTTCTACAAGCTACATGTATTTTAAGTACAATATAAAAATTTAATACAAAGCTTTTGTAACATCAGGTTAAATAAAAGGTTAAAGAATCAATAACAAGAGTTTTCTCTGATGACTAATAAGTCAAGGCCAAATTGCCAGCAAAAGCACAAGATAACCTACCGCAGGTAGTGCAAAAAATGAAATTGCGAATACTGAAAAACAAGATGCAATGGTCTTTCCTATCCAGGTCTGAGGCACTTTATCCCCATAGCCAATAGTTGTAACAGTCACCTGTAAAGAGAAAAACATAAAGCGTTACAGCAAGTATTAATGTGGCAGTTTGGGGTTGTTGTGCTTTCTTCCTTTTTCATTTATTTTAAAGAAATATTAGTTGCATTCCTAACTCTCCCAATGACAGTCTGACGTTAATGAAGTTACCTCCTCTCCAGGTTTGCTTCCCCATCTATAATAGATTGAAAAATGTACAGGAAATTGCATTACAATAAAATACATGTTTAAAATCTTGTAAAGTAAAACCATTAATTTAAGTCTTCATGGCTGAGGCAACTTTATAGCATATGAAGTTACTGGGATATGGGCTGCCTGCCCATGTCATACACTTTCCTTAGGGGGAGGCTGCCAACAGTTCTGAATTGCTGATTTTCTTTATGGGCAGAAGATGTTTGCTGAGAGTATTACAGGGCTGTTGCATAGAAAGAGTATCTATATACTGTAACCATGAACTATGACTGGGGTCAGACATGAAGTATTCTAGAGAATGATATTGGTATAAATAGCAAGAGAAGTTGAAAAATTTCCATGCAGTAAAGATCCTGTAAACATAGTCTAATGAATCACTAATTCATATAATGCACCAAGAGCAAGAACAGATAATTTAATACACACATGCAGGAAACATCTGCTGAGTTTGGGTTTCAAAACACTGAAGTAAAGATTACCACCACAGTGATGTAGCATAACAAGGCTTAATAAGTCATTATTTACATGAGCTCAAGGAAAGAATGGATTTGTTTGAAGCAGAAGGATACATTTGGCATGACAGCAATTTAAATTCACCTCTGTCACAAGCTATTTCTGAATTTGGAAATTTGAGAGATTATTATCTGTGACTTTGAAGAAGGCTAACCAAATCAGGGCACATGAAACCACACGAAACTCTCAAGCAGTTGAAGCACACCTCAGTTGCTGGCTGTTCATATTTTCTTCTGACAGTACGGGCTTCAGCTGCCCAGGACACAGAGGATGCTAGTCCCAGACAAAAATGTATGCAGGCCATCCCCATCTTGTCCTGCAGTTGCTCCTAGTTCACATGTCTGCTGTGATGCATACTACCCAGCGACTGCAGAAATGCAGACAATGCCCCAGGCAGCAACTCTAGGGGAGGAGAGGAGGGAAGGGCAGATTTATAGAGGCAAGATGTTTGTTAAGAGGGTGAACGGATGGAGAACATGGGTTTGGAGAAATAAAAGGTCGTAACAAGTGCTTCAGGAAAAGTGTGGCTGTCTGCCACTTTAATGGTTGTCCATTCCTACGAAAAGATGAGGGAAATCCTGTGGATGTAAGTTCTGACCTGAGCTGTACCTCAGAAACACATGAGGCAAGCCATCCATACTCAAACTGTCCACCTTCTAAGCAACATCGTTACATGTCTGTCAAACACATGACAAAGGCACAGCTGGAGCTGCTTCAGGTGGTGATGTTACAAATTTTTTGCAAGTTACTATATTCAAAACATTCAAGTATTAGCATTTAATTTTTAATAGAGGTTTTTAAAATGTGGCTTATTTCCAAAACTACTTCCTATCCTACAAAAGTATTTTAAGAATTAGTAAGGTGAGTTAAATACCTTTGCCTTTATTCCTGAAATTGTTAGTGAAATACCACCTTAAATTCAGGGCCTGATGAGGAACTGAAGGGATGACTATCTCCTTACCTACATGAGGGTCTGTTTTAAAAAAAAACAAAACAAAAACAAAAACGCAAAACTCCAACTAAAGTCTAATTACAAGTTTCTATTCAATAGGCTATAAGAAAGGAAATATAATTATGGGGAAAGCGATGGCCTCTAACATGTTCTTACATAAAAGATTATGAGAGAAGATAGTGCTTTATGCCTCAGGTTTTTTTAAGATTTACAAATCCTTGTCACTGAAAAGTTTTATCGACTATTCTGTGTTACAATCTTAACGTCATGTTTAAAATATATACATTAATTAGAAATGTGAAAAAAATAGGTGCTTTTGAGCTGACTGAAGTATAACTGAAGAAAAGTTCATATACAACTAAGAAGTATTTGTCTTCCCTTTCCCACCACCACCCCACCCATCCCTTCTGAATTGGTCTATATGAAGCACCAGTGACATAAGCAAAGCATTTTCTGTGCTGTTTGTTTGAGAGTTTTTTATTAAAAACAAAAAAAAAATTTGGAAATTGAGTTGTAAATCAAAGTGTGTATTTAAGTTAACTTTTTTCTCTGCCCTCATAACTCTAATCCATCTACAAATACACTGTATTCCAAAATTACATTTTCTTTTTTCCCTAAGATATATGCTGTTGAAACCTTACATGCCAAGTTTCTGCCCTAAATGAATTTTTACAGCCAGATTATAACCCCCTAAAGAGTACAATACTAATTTTACAGTTGTAAAATAGGATCTTACAATGGAAATACTGACTCAACTTCTACTCTAGCGTAGTAAATATGTTGGCATAATGAAATTAAATTGATCCAAGGGCTCACACATTAAATTTTCATTGCAAAGCAGCATGGAAAACTAATTGTTTTAATTAGGAAAAAAATCATATTCATCCATTGACCGTTTCAGAACTTTGATCTGATGTACATCACCACAGGCTTTGGTATTAAGACTAATCTTGTTCCTATTAAATATGCTTCAGTAGTCTGAAGGAGGAAATATGAAGCAAAAATCCACACAGCAAGAAATAGTAATGTTCATCAGCACTGAACAGGGAAAGGATTTTATTCAAGGCTGTTAGGCTAAAGTGAGCACAGCAAACTAATCATGTAAGTAACAACGGTCTAGTAGGAGGTGTCCTTGCCCATGGCAAGGGAGTTGGAACTAGATGATCTTTAAGGTCCCTTCCAACCTAAACCATTCTATGATCCTATGATGAAATCCTTGCTGTGTGCTTTGCAAAAATTTGGATAAACAGCTACAAAATAAAAGAACGCACGATTCAGAGGTATTAAAAAGGCAGACATCCCAGGACTGAAGGAGCAAACACAAGCTAAAAGATTAAAAAAAGCCAAGCATTAAAGCAAATAAGGGAGTCACCCACAGAAAATACCTTAACTACTTTTTTTCTATATTTGCAGCACTGTAACTTCAAAATGAAGTGGACTAGGTATTGTTTTGCATACCAAATACTACTCAAAATTTTCTGACCCACTTGCAATACCCATCTCAGTAATCAAGTAATATAAGAACAACATCCAGTGTTACAGAGAAACATTGACCAGCTCCAACAGTAAATTACAAAATAGTTTGAATGCTCTCTTGTACGTCTAAGTGTAATGAACACATTAGAAGCCTTTCTACTGCTTGACATCTTATTCAGTCAACTGCATTCATGCAATTTGAATATAAAGTAGAATCTTTCCAAGTTGCTGAAATCCATGCAGCACAAACACAAACATATTAGACACTCACGCTCTTATTTCACTACAAAGTATGTGATCTGTATAAAGCTAAAAATAGCCCTAGCAATCTTTTGATATTTTGAATTATTTTCCAAATGACAATATTTTTCTTCCTTGTGCATATAAGGATGTTAGCGATAAGAACTGATTCACACAACAGAAACTCCACTTTCTGCTCCCAATCACCTCTGTGTACATTGGAGCACTGTGAGAAGACTCAAATTACATCCTTCAGATGAACAAGTGTAGACTATGTTCTACAGGACACAAATGTTTTGAAACATTGGAATTAAAGTGTAATCCAAAGCTGAAGAAAGAACTTCCTGGTCACTACTATTACAAACATTTAAAGGTGATGTTTGGATTCTTTTTCTTCTAAAATTTCAAAGTCATTTTCATACAGTTATCATTGCAGGCTCACACCATCACTCTTGATCCATCTGAAGTACGTAACTGAGACACAATGACATCTGAAGGACACTGAAACACTTCTAATAACTTAGGATATGAAATGAAATGGAACTACACATCCAATTGCAAACACAACAAACAGAATATATTCATTTCAGTGTCATGTCTCTTAAACAATAGGTCCTCAGTGCTGCCTAGCCATTGCTCTTAGACCTTAGTTTAATATCTCCACAAGGTGTCATTTTCAGCCATCACTCTGTTTCGACCAAATTACTGGCCACTCTAAACCTTCTAATCAAATGGTGGCCCAAACTAAACATCTCCACTTGTGAGATCTCAGAGATAAAAGTAGAAGAGTCTTTAAAAAAAAAAAACTATGAAAATTAAGTTGGAGCATTGAGCTCACCTAAATTTGCAAAGTCTGTTCTGTGTAATGAAAAAAGGGACTACAGCAGCTTTAACCAAGTCAGTAAGAATTTAAGGGCTGAAGGGGTTTTCTGGTTGCTATTCCTAGTTTCTGGCTAATTCAAGTCAGCCACATTATGTCATCTCATTCACTAACTCTTGAAAATGCAGCTCCATTTGAAAAGGAACTGACTTTCCCCTCACTGTTCCTGTTGGGAGGTTATTCCAGAACCTCATGCTTTGGTGGTACCAGACATTCTTATAGGCTCCTGTCTTCACTTCTGAAAGATGGGTTTCCAACCTTGTTTTTCTGTTCCACTGTTTCATGGCGTCAGTTTATCCCCCTCCCCTCTTCTGTTGCCTCACTCCTGCAGTACACACCTGCAACACAGCACACGCCCAAGGCCCCAGAATCCCTTTCTCAGTGTGTTTAGCCTCACAAATAAAAGCTCTTTTCAGTCACTCTTGTAAAATAGTCTATTCATCCCCTGGATCATCCTGGCAGTAGTTCTCAAGGATGACAAGATATAGGACATAAACTTTATTGCATAAAAATAGAGAGAATTGTTCATTATTAGTGAAGGTATAGGCAAAGTGTTGGGGTTCATCTGAAACTTTTTTTTTTTCCCCCTTCCCCTTACAGTACCCATACCAAAACCCAAAAGTAACTAAATTAGGAAAACATAGTCCAGCAAAAAGACTTAAAACCTCTGTGGAAGATGGTTATTTGATTATTTTTTCATTTGATCATTATTAGGTTCATTTTCAGTTGGAGTAAACAGAGAGTTTTAGACCTGAACTCAGTAGTAAACTTACAGTTATACATGGACACAAGCAATAAAACTCATAGGAAGTCCAGATCTTTGTATCCTAATCCATCGTCAGTTGTTTAGATTTTACAGTAGCTATCCACTTTCTTTGGGAGGCTGCAGGCTGCAGTATGCCAGCCCTTCTCGGCTTACTGATCAGATGAATATGAAATTGTGCGAGGTCTGCTGGCCACTGTCAGTCACACTGCTGGCGAAGTCAACAGCCAGCTCTGCCTATTGGACCTCATCTCACTAGTGTTGAACTCGAGCACATATAGGTCTTAATCTATAGTAGAGGAGTTTCTCTTATCTAGACCTTGCTCAACAGACCACTTCTGTACAACAAATGTCAGAAGCAGCCAGTTGAAGTTGTACCCTCTACATCTCAGTGTGATACTAAAGGAAGTGCTGGGGAAAGTTATCAACATATGCAGATAGTTTGACTACAATTTCTGAATTGTTCATGGAAATTTGGTAGCTATTTATTTTCCATTCAGTATTAATACTATATTAAAACTCACAAAATATAGTAATTATACTGAAAAGAAACAGCATTATCTAGGTACAAGGGAAAAAAAGAATGCTTAAGCATATACAAGGTAGCCAAGTATCTTAGGAGGGAAGTTTTAATGCATCTTCCTATGAGGATAATTCTGGCCCTGTGAATTAGGGCAAAGTTAGTTTCAGCCTCCTACAGACCCATTTCAACAGGAATATAATTTGTGCTAATTATTGAAATTTAAATGAAAGCTAAATTCCTTAATTATAATTATTTTTTCTAGATCCTGACATAGAAAATTGTCTGTATTTTCAAATACTTTACTTTTGTTTCATCAAATGAAAAACAACTGTTGAAAATTTCTGGATTCTTCTAGATATAATCTTTTTCCTAGCTCCTTGATATCTTTTGATAGAGGTTTAAAGATTTGGGAATTAAGAAAATAAGTCCCAAGAGTGTTCTCTAAATGTAAAAATATCTACATCTGTACTTTTTAAGGCAGAATTTTAAAAGGTTTCTCCACATCTAGCCACAGATCTTTATTAAATGAGAACAAAATGTAGTTCGAACTGCTCATGGAGTTAAAGTTCAGAGATGAGAAGACAGTTGCAAAACTTTTTTTTTTGCATGTAAAACACATTTAAAAATACTAACCCTTACATATTCCGA
>VFFE01007048.1:1542113-1620686 GCA_008921705.1 Burhinus oedicnemus
GGGTGGGGGTGTGGAGAGAATGGATGACAAGACAACACACACATGATATAACGGGTCTGTAATTGGTTTTCTTGACTTGTAAACCACAAAAGAAAAATGAAGTGTCTCCTTCTGTCTACCACTGAAGTCAGTGTACGGTCCTCAACAGCTTTTTAAATTTAGAAGGGGGGAAAAAAGGGTTCTGAATAACACAGCATCCCTTTTATGTGGAAATTTTTCAATATTTATGTCAACTATTTATAAATTAAAGCAGATTTGTTCTAATTTAGCAAAAGTTCTATGCATGTGTAGTTTCAAGTGGTATTTCCTGCAGCTTTTCAGCAAAGTATTCCCACAATTTTGATTTTCAGTTTACATTAAGCACATACTGATAGGCTTTGCTAAATAGGAACATGCTTTTAGGTATGCTCAGAAGTAAGCAAACTTATCAATGGTTTGTTGAATTTGGTCCTTGGTGAGAAAGCATATATCAATGAATTAAAGGAACAAGAAACTCTTAACTAAAGCTGGTACTTGCAGATAATTGCTTGATCCATTTCAAACCAATTCAAAGGAACAGGCAGGGTGTAATATCCACGCATAGCTATATTCAGTAATTTCTTGTGGCAAATAGCATTCATGATCAAAGAGACTGTTAGCACAATCCACATAATGGTTTTCCTGAAGGATGTTCGTTCAGATGTGAAGGTTGGAAATTTTGTATCAGTTCAGTGGATATGAAAAGGAGAGGTTTCCCCCAGTCTGCCTGAAGCATGATTGAATTTAATGCTTAAGGAGAAGGGGGGAAAAAAGGAAAAAGAAAAAAACCCACAAATAAAACAGAGACAGTGAGCTGATAACATTCCCTGAGGGTGATCATCATTGACAGATTTGGTGAGAACATTTAAGATCTTAATTTTTTTATTTATTTTTTTTTTAATTCTTGTTTTTATTTTCCAGAACTTATACCAGGACTTTAAGACTGTAAGTCTGAACAT
Source organism: Burhinus oedicnemus (assembly GCA_008921705.1). Taxonomy (NCBI): domain Eukaryota; kingdom Metazoa; phylum Chordata; class Aves; order Charadriiformes; family Burhinidae; genus Burhinus; species Burhinus oedicnemus. The sequence continues at coordinate 1,543,091 of VFFE01007048.1, forward strand.
GAAGGACAATGTAAGCAGAGTACTTTTGAACACATCCACTGGGGAGCTGAAATGAATCACGTTACCTATATTTTACTTTCAAATACTAGACTTGTCTTTTGAAAGACATATAGATAGGCAGACACTGGCAGAATTATTTATACAACATGTGGTCCATTCAAAACCAGCAATAGTACAGACAAATCTTTATGTCACAAGGTTTCTTCAAGGAGCCCAAAAACTGGAATGGCAAATTGCTACAGCCAGAGTTCTCAAGGAAATTCAAATAAAGTCCAGGAGGCCAATTTACATATGGAAATGGAAAAGCAATATAGATTTATAAATAACAACAATGAAGACATTTAATTAAAAGTTATGCACCCTATGGGTATGTCTATAGTCAGCAAAGCACAGTAATATAAAAGTACCCAATTCCAGATGCAGCTTAGTTGTAGTAACATAGACCTTTCATATGGCTTACTTTATGATATGCTATGCTACATATTCTGTTGCCAGTACCCAAAGAACTTGTTTAGCACTGTAGACATACACTGAGGTAACAAAACAGTGCAATGCTGTAGAGCGAGAAAGGGGGTGTGAAAACGTTATCAAGTACTTTTAGTTTAGAAGTGTTCTCTACTACGTAAGGTAAGTGCACTTTCAGAGAAGTGAGATCAGATTATGTTGCCAGACAGATCACGTATCTATGATGGTGTTTGAGACACGAACTGTGTCAGTTATCCTCTTCTGTGTGTCCAGCTCAAAACAGACTGAGACAGATTTTCAGCGACCAGAACTTGTGGTGCTCAAGCCATACTGAAAATTCTGGCTAAAACGTAACTGAAACTTTTGAGACCTAACACTTTGAGAAGGTTTTTGTATGAGTTTGAGACCTTCAACTGCACTTGGAGTACTGTGTGCAGTTCTGGGATCCCCAGTTCAAGAAGGACAGGGAACTGCTGGAGAGGGTACAGCAAAGGGATACAAAGATGATTAGGGGGCTGGAACATCTTTCTTATGAGGAAAGGCTGAAGGACTTGGGTCTTTTTAGTCTGGAGAAGAGAAGACTCGGAGGGGATCTCATCAATGCTTATAAATACTTAAAGGGAGGGTGCCAGGAGGATGAGACCAGTCTTTTTGCAGTGGTGCCCAGTGATAGGACAAGAGGTAATGGGCACAAACTTGAATGTAGGAAGTTCCATCTAAACATGAGGAGGAACTTCTTTCCTTTGAGGGTGGCCGAGCACTGGAACAGGCTGCCCAGAGAGGTGGTGGAGTCTCCGACTCTGGAGGCATTCAAAACCCACTTGGATGCCATCCTGTGCAACCTGCTCTAGGTGAACGTGTTCTGGCAGGGGGTTGGACTAGATGATCTCTAGAGGTCCCTTCCAACCCCTGTGATTCTGTGATTAGGAAGCATCCTGATACTTAAGAACCTCACAGTTATTGTCCTAACTTTACAGAGCTTTTTCCTAGCAGAAAGCATGAAGAATATTACAGTATCAAAACAGCAGAAATGGATGGACCTGAATCCGTTTTAGTATTGTTTTGCTAAATACTTGTTGCAGTTAGCAGAAGTATAGCATCTCTGGTTAGAGCAGAACAAGGACACTAAATTCTATTTTTAATATTAAAGAAATTACAATATGGGTTCATTGAACGCAGTCTCACACTTCAAGTGGCATGCTGCAACATAACAGAAGTTATAACAGAAAAAGAATATTATCATAATTAAACTTACTGATTAAATAAGTTTATTGTAATTAGAAAGACAAAATAACTGGCATGCTTAATAACTGAGCAATCATTCCCCAAAAGGAGAATATTTCAATACCCAGACAGATCATACTGCTTCTCTGGAAGGTTTTACTGTATTTTCAGTAGACCAATCTGGTCTGTCACGTACTCAATTTTTAATGCAAACGCCAAAGACAGCATGTGTTTTTAAATGCAGCTACATCTGCCACTTAATTACCAAGTCATCTGACTGCTGTACTGGAAAATAAAAATGCCATGATGACATGAAAGCATTGAAAAAAGCTACTTGCCAGAAAGACACTTCCTTGTGCTACACAGCAAGTTTTCTGATACTAAGAGAGGCTGTATTTAACCATGGCAGATAGCAAGAGGAAAGAATTCTGCAGCAGATCTTAGTAGCAACAAACAAAACCCATTTGATTCAAAAAAGGCTACGTATTCATTTCATCACCAGGAGACGTGCAACAGACTTGCTCATCAATAGATCTTTTCTTCCTGAAACAGCAAGTCATAGCATTTGTAGAGAGAAGCACACACATGCAAAGGTTTATTAAAAATATTTCTTAAAAAATTACATGTTTTATTAGTGAAACAGAGGTGTTAGTCCTATCGTTCTTGTACATAAGACTTCCTAGTAGTCTCATTTTTAACAAAAAAAGAAACAATGCCTTTTGATTTAAAACAGCAAAGAGAAAACTCTAGAAGATCAACACATTTTGAAAATGCAAGCATGGCATCATTAGTGATGCCTATGCATTTTAAAGATGTGTAGAACTTAAGGATAACATATTGTTTTATTAAGCTACACACAGTTAAAGCAGATAAAACCAAGTCATTGCTTGAATGCTAATGATAAAGAGAAACAGCTTCCAAAAAGTACTTTTCTTTGAACTGTAATAGGAAAAGTAAAGGGAAAAAATTACAGGTGGGAAATCTCTCAACAGAGCAGCCAGCCTAATATTTGCATATCATGTGAGAAAGGAAAGAGGGAATTGTTACTAGCAGAAGCAACAGAATTAAAGTGTTTACTAAAATATAACCACAGAATAGAGCTGCCAAACTAGTAAGTTCATAAACATATCATAAACAAAAAGAGAGAGACAACTGTCACTAGCAACAGCAAGAAAGCAGGACTTTATTAGCAGAACTAAAGATACATCTATATCACAAAGTGTGGCAGCACCTTAGAGAAACATGAGAAATCTCTGAGCAAGATGGTATGTCAACATAGCATAGACGAATGCCACATAAGGATACTAAGTGGGTTCCGATGCAACATAATCACTTTAAAACAGTCCTGTGCCTGGATTTAAGTATCTCAGATGCTCCTTGTTCTGGAATTAGTCCATTCTGAATAAATAGGGAATTACTGTCCCAGGCTGAATTGCAAACCATAGATATCTGTTTGTTTTGTTGTGGGTTTTGGTTTGGTTTGGTTTTTTGTTGTTGTGGGGTTTTTTTGTTTGTTTGTTTGTTTGTTTTTTGTTTGTTTTTTTAAGGGGGGGGGGGAGGCAGAAAACTGCCCCATCCCCCAAACAAACCCAAAAATGCTAGCCCGGATTTAGCAAGACTCTTACTGCCTTAGAAGGTTGAACCCTACCATGAGAAAGGTAGCAAGAAGTAATCACTAAAACAGAAGGGAAAACAGGATAAGAAATAAGAACAGATGTTTCTACATCTTGTATATTAATTTGATCACTTCGGATCACATAAGACCATAAACGCCAAATAAAACTACAGACAATCTACAGTATTTTCTTAGTTTCATAGGATTACAAAACCAGAAAGTGTATTGAAGCAATAAGAGGCCATTTCAAAGTGCTGTTCTTACTCCATGCTTGCTTGAACTTTACTCCACATTTGAAGGTGTTAACTACTTTTAGTACATGTGAAATTGCTATACTTACTACTCCCCACCACAGGGCATCTGCATAGCTGCCAAACTCTGTTTCTCCAGAATCATTTACAGCATCTTTTTCAGCCAGGTACACAAAATAAGAGGAAAAAATCAGGCCCAGAAATCCAATGTAGAGTGTAGTTATCAGTTCCTGCAAAGAGAATCAAAATAACAGCATAATGATATCAAGACACTTAAATTACCTATCACTGATGTTTTTTAAAAGGTAATTGGAAAAGAAGAATGTATTTTCATCAATTAATAAACATTGACATCAAATGTTGACTGTGGAAATTAACAAAAAATCCACTGAGCTCAATGGTGAAAGAATTTACACCATAGCTGATGACTTGGTCCAGCATGCACATTTCAGAGTCAAAAACCTCCTTGCTTGCAAGTGTGACTCATTAACCTTTTGGTTACCAAAAAGTAGTTGGGTAATTTTTTCAAACAGTGGCACATTCAAAACAACTTTGGAATTTAGATACATATTTTTAGAAATATTCAGACTACTTTTCAGATGTCTCATTATCTGTGGTTATGTTCAACTAAATTGAACTTAAGTTTGCCAAAGTGGAGGTGAATATTTTTAATTTGTCCCTTGAACAAGGAAGAACAACCATACTTGGTTAAAATAAACGACTGCCTGCCTCCACACTAAATATATTTGACATCATCAGCATGTCTGCAGACATGCTGTTCTGAATAGAAGGACTTTTGCATTAATGAGTACTCTGAGGAACAGCGTAAAACTTACTTGTCTGTGTATGAACACTACTGATCCCAGCAGCCTCCATGTACCACCCTGACGATCAACATGCAGCATTCGTAAAATCTGCAGAAAACGGATGCCCCTGGAACACAATTTTAAACGAATGAAGAGACTAAGGATACAAGAGAAGAAATAGAGGTGGAGAGCGGAAGTCTGTCTCTTCCAAAGGACTGTTTTAAGAGAGAGACATAGTATTTTATGTTAGACTTTGCAGCCTCTTTTCACTCCATTCCCCCATCTTTCATCTTTTTTGTTATGAAGACAGCAGGGGAAGATTGCACAAGAGAAGAACAGACCTTCGTACACATGGCTAGTAAGGATAACTCAAGGATTCAGGAATTTTGGACACAAACTGCAAATGCTCTAGAAATCATTCATCTGCTCATATTTGACCTGCTTACCAGGATGGGAACAGCTAGCTAAAGATTTGAATTCCTCACCTTTGAGGAATTTGAATGAGACAGTCCAATAATATTTTAAAATATTCTTTTTATGAGAGTCACTGCAATCCTAGAGCATTGCTGCAGCTAGTGCAAAGAGCACAGTACACTGTCCTGTACTGTCTCCTTCAAGAAAACCAAGTGGTGTGACCTTCCTGAGCACAAGGTGGATTCAGTCCATCAGGAATTCGCAACCACTAACCCCAGGCATTTTATGAAGAAGCAGCTTGAAGACATCAGAGACGTAAAGCATGAAAGATTTGCTATAGAACTGACCCAAGAAGCTAAAACAGAATTTGTGTAGAACCCACCTAGTTGACGAAAGGGGGCAGAGGTATGTGCACCTCTATCCCTACCAGACATAAATGCATTACAATCAGACAACATATGCAAAATTCTGTTTCCCCTACACTTAATGGGATCCCTGTTTCACACCCAGACATGATTGGTGATCTGCTCTGTTACATGACTCTGAGCAATGACTCATTTCTTATGCAAGAACTCAAATATGAGGTAAAAAAAGAAAAAAAAAAACCCAAACACAAAACACCTTACTCAGCACTATTTTCTTTTATTGTATATAATTACCTGATAGCTGAGGTTGCAAAGACTTGACCTTTAGAGCCCACACAAAGGACTATCATGGAAGCAACAACTACAATTAAATCTGGAAAATAAAATTCAATTGAAAAAATGAGTTAGCAGCATCTTGCAATACTTCTGCAAGACTGTTACTAGAACCAATGCCAATACTACTTTAACAATTTGAACAATCACTCCAAATTAAGATTTTTGTTTATATATCAAGAGATGTCTATTGTAACATAGAAAGACAATATAATTGTGTGATACGATAGAAAAGTTTTACTGGGATAGGTCCAAGATGGCCACATTCTAGATGAATGATAAGAGTGATATGAGTTACTGTAAAGCAGCCTCAGCAGCCTGGAATTCTTATTAGCTATAACCCGTGAGGAATTTCAGCAGTTTCTACCTATTATCTCTTCTGTGTATCTTATTTTCCCTGCTGTTTTAGATGGTATTTTATTCATGGACAGAGGTTTTGGGGTTTATTTCATATACAGGACAATTGCCTTACTATTATTTCATCTGTCCGGGTCTAGAAGGGAGAGAAAAATTGGAATTAGTGTATGAGTCTAGTTTAGTTTAAGTCAGTTATTACCCTAGGACTGTACTCTAAATCTCTGTGCCTCAGGCCTAGTTAATTTTGGAAACAAACTCTGTATTTTGGAAAATTAAATAGTTCTTGATACATATGTGGGAAAGTGGAACTTTGTTTTGTTTTCCAAACTGAAACAAATTGGATGATGCTTCAGAACCCCTAGTGTTCTAGGTCTCAAGAGAAACGGACTGTGGACAGAGCACAGAGGTGCAGTCAAAGCCATTTTATAGTTGCAGTCACACCTGAGATACAGTTGTTATTTATATATATGCACAGAGAAGCCAGACTAAACTATTTTACAATTGCAAAAATACCCAGGTACATTTCGTAATTTACACTTGGCAAAATTGTAGATAGTTTATGAAAAACTATATCCTCTACTCAACAATAAATAATGTTTCTGAGTAGTGGAAAAAACTACGTCACAGACAAGAATTACTATGCTTCTATAACAATACTCCTTTTCCAAAATCTGGTTTGTTTGATCCATTTATATTGTAAGTACCTCAGGGCAAGGGTCTTTACATAGTTCTCTCAATACGGGCTAACAAAATACAGATTGATTTTGGATTATTACGTTACTTTCAATGAAATTGTTAAATGCATGACAAGCATTCTAAAAAAAAATAATGGTTTGTGGCATATACGTACTATATGGATGTAATTTCTAAGAACACTGAAGTCACATTAGGAAGCCAACTGCAGTGAGTATCAAGGAAAGTCAGGTGCCCACTTCCAAATGCTTCAGTGAAAACCATATTTTAATCCAATAGATACACAAAGTAACTACAATGCATCTATCATGCTCCACTATGCAGTACATAGCTCAATTAAGGTACAAAATAAACTCATAATAAATTATTCAAACAGCTGCTGGGGAAAAAAGAAAAAGGCTGTTCTGTATATTTTAAAAAATACAGTTGTAGCTATTGTACAGTGTCTGGGATCGTGAGGTCACAGGAGACAGGACTATGACCAAGACTTATTTCTGGCAAAGCTTCAGATCACTTGTGAAAAGAAAACACTGCTCTTCTGGAAAAACAAACCAAGCTACATGTGTTCTCAAATGACAGTCCCATAGATTCCTGAAAGGAAATTCACATCTACGTTAACGCAAATGACAAGAGCTCTTGCTTTTACTTGGCTACAACTGCTGCAGAAATTCCACTTCTCAAAACTTTCAAGGACAACTTTTACTCGTTGTTTATGTCAGCTTTGCAAGTTGTGCATACTCACCAATGATTGAAATAGGCTTCCTAGCAAAACGAAGCCTTCCCCATATTCCAACATATTTACTGCGGCATCCTGCTGACCATAACCGAACCACGTATTCTGTTCCAAAGAATACCACTAATACAATTTCCTAAAAGAAACAGATAGGTAACTAGGTTAATTCTCTACTGTATTTCTTCCATCTTTTTTCGGAATGTATTAGGAAACACCAAGATAAATTGTAAAAAGTGGAAGGTGAAAAAAACGTCAGCTATACCAAAATGATGTAAAATAACAGAAAAACCTGTAAGAGTAAAGAAATAAAAGATTAAGAGCAAGTTTAAATACTTTAGTTGCATGCAGTTTGGCTTGTCTACGCATACGAAAACTGAAAACCATTCTGTGCAATTCACTTGGTCAATTCAAACAAAAGGCTTCCTGACTGAGCCACAGAAAACAAGCACAGTCTGTATTGAGAAGATGAGTATTTTGCTAGTGTATTTCATTTTGGGAAGAGGTGTGCTTCACATTCCATTTACCGTATCAGCTTAACTTCCCACTTATTTTTACTTTTTCAGTCTTCCTTTAATCTCACATGGATTGAAGAAAGATGTCTAGTACCTGTTACCAATATGTCCATCTCCAGGTGCACTGACAACATAGTGAGACCTCAAGCATGCTTTTCCCATCCTCTTGGCAACAATTAGAGACCTCAGCAGAAAGAGGCCTAGTCCTGAAGCACTGCTGGTATCAAGCTATGTGTTAACCACAGACCTACACTAAGGTATAACTCTGGAAATGCCTACAAAGACATCTGACATTCTTGTGGATTAGACAGAGGTACAATTATGTCATACTTGGAACTGAGTGAATGTGCAGATAAACCTTGCTTTTCTACAGACTGGTTGAGCACAGCATACTCAGCATAGTTTCCTTGAGTATCAGGGAACTGCAATACTTCCTTATTGGCCAACTCAGTAACTGGTCACATTCTCTGTCAGAGCCAACAGCAAAATCTACTAATTGGAATGGTAACAGCAGTTTGTAATTGAAAACACACAGCACGTGGCATATAGAAAGAGCAAAGCAGAGAAAACAATCGTCAGGTATCACAGATACACAGGATACTGTAGATTAAGAGAATGAGCTGCTTATTTCATAGAGTGATTTAACATAAAGAGCAACTGCAGAGATGACATGCTGCTGAACATTTTATCCAGCCTCCTCACATTTCTGCAGGGCTCACTGCTATTTTTCATAACAGATTGCCAAATGGGACTCAATATGGTACCTATGACTATTTTCTAAATTAACTGAAATAACAAGGATACAACCCTAGTCCAGTCAAGATGAATGGGAGTCATACTACCAGCTTCAAAAATGCATGGGACATTGCCCTGAATACTAAGTGAAAGAATAGGTATGTATACAGCAAAAAGAGGGGGGAAAAAATGTTATGCATCAGTTGACTTCGCTATAATCTTTTTGTGGCTCTAAAATGCCAGTCTCCTGATGGCATAACAAACTGCTCATCTCAGGGCACTACGTGTCAAAGTTCGACTCCGTGACACTTCTAGAATAGCTAGAAGAACATTAGCCAGGACTCTTTTCCTTAGTTTTGACAATCTCATAACCTGTGCAAGATGTCAGATGCAGCAGAACAGCTATCACAATTGTTTATTGTCACATGTATTCCAGTTAGATTTTCGAGATGCAATGAAATTGTTCAGATCATTGGTTGTAATGAACATGAAGCTCAGACCCTTCGACCCAGCCAAGAATCCCTTCTACAGCTTTGTTCTGAAAGGATCCACCAGAACCTTTCACCTTTTTTCTTTTAACTTGGACTATTATTAAATATTTTTCCATACAATAAAGTCATAATGAACGTCATAAATCTAAAGGAACAGCATCTGCAGCAGATGCTTTAAGGAAAGCCTGGATCTTATGACAGATGCTTCAAAACGCAACAAAACTCTCCCTTTGTCCAATTTCACCTAATGTCATTTACAAACCTGCAGTGAATGGCAAAACTATGAGCCATGGTTTACATGAGGTGCCCTTGAGTTGTCACAGCAAAATAAAGCACCATAGGCCATCTTTTCTGATCAGGTGATGGTATTCGTTTCACAGACATAGTCAATAATCTCTAATATCCAAGTACTCTTCTGTATGCAGAAGGCTAGTACATCTCCTTTCATCACTACCATGAAGGCAACTCCCTTAACAAAAGACAATAGCAACCATACAGGGAGCAAAAACTGTCCTTCATTCAAAATAACTAATTTGAGGAAGGGATGCACGGCCTCACGTCATGTGTGTTCGCACAGACACTACTGTTCAGATATCCCCAAAAGCAATTACCAAAAGCAAAGGAACAAAAAAAGAAAAAAAATTATCTTGGTCGGCAAAGAAAAACCCAGAGAAAAGTTAATGTTTTAGCACAACAAAGCCAGAAACAGCACCCTGAGCAGGCACCATGGCCTTGTCAGGATCACAGTTTCAGTTTTATAGCAAGAAGGTAGAAACTGAAAGCCTGGATTGTGCTTTAGAGAAGCATGTATTCTCTGTGTAGGAAATTTGCATCGGAGTTGTGTGCGTATGTTTTTTAAAGGCCCTCCATGGTTCATTGGATAACAGGCACACCGGCAAGTATGCAAATGGGGGCTGTCCCAAAGACAATGCGACAGACACGCAGTCAATGGTTACTGTCATCCAGCTCTTTGCATGACATGCAGACAAGCTTAGAGAACATTGATTGTCCTATAGACTCCGGTGACTGGAGGGAACGACCAGTCGGCTTACACCAAGACACATTTTTCACTCCTGACGTTTTGATAAAGGCTTATTGACCTAAATGAGACCCAAGTTATTCAGGGAACATCGGGGGTGAAAGTGCACAAGCTGTTCTTCATGGTCATACACAAAAACTTCAGGTATCCATTAGCAACTGGCAAATTCCCCCTCCCCTGCCCGTGGCTGTGTGACAGACAAAAGTGTTTTTAATATCTTGCGTTGCATAAGTCTAAAAAGTAGTCTCCTAGGGGTGGGGGAGGCTGATGAATTTCTGTTGGTACACAGTTATATTAGCGGCCAGAAATTTGCAGACAACAGGCGAAAAATACGTTAGAAAATTATGCCTTCCTGAGCTACAAAAATATTGCCTATATTTTCCCGATTAACAGCTTAACATGAAACTTCACATTAACCAGAAGGATGCCAACCTGATCCTTAGTTCATTTATGGTAGTGGTAATTAGGGCTAATTCCATTTAATAGGAGTTACCCTGGCAGAGAGCAGCAATGCCTCACACCTGAGAATTTCAGCAAATCTGAGTTGCACTACAGATTAATTTGGTCCACTATTTCTTCAACACTTTCTCCTAACTGCCCGCTTAACATCTACCTACTAAGTGCACTGTATAAAAGTTTGTGCTTCTCACAATGAATCACCTACATTGAAACATGGCTTCAAGAAGCTGATATAGGAAAATGGAAGGATAAAGTGCTGAGCAGACAAAAAGGATGTAAAGAATGAGTGAAATAAGAAAAAAAGCAACATTCAGCACAAGGGAAAAAATTAAAATACAGAGAAAATAACTGCCTGCAAAACACCAGTGGGAGTGGGGATTAAAGCTTAGTGGAGGAGTTTTCTTGGTTACAGACACAACAACAACTGCATTGTGCAAGGACCCACTCAACCCTATGTAACTTAACTGTGATCTCTGTTCTACAAGGTGAAAACAGAAATACAACACTGAGATAAAAAAAACTTATACTGACACGGTAAAAAGAGCCCTCTGAGATGTGACAGTCATGTACTTTCATACTATGGGCGTACAGGAGCCTTCTTGCTTAAGAGGAGAGACTTTTTTTCCTTTTAATTATTGATTTGTACATGGTACCTTCACTTCCGCCATCCTTCCTGCTTAGCCCAACCATATGCTTAATGCCTTCTTCATGCCTTCTCAGTCACATAATCCCAACACAGCCAAGTACCAGATCAACTCTGGATGAAAAGGTAGAGAAAATGAACAGGAGATACACATGTAGACTGCTTTTCTTGAAGAACTCTATTGATGTCGGTAACTCTCCAGCTGCGAGCATCTTCTCACATGTAAATTCACAACACTTAAAACTAAAAGGAACAGGTAGACAAGACTAGTGTAACAAGCCTTGGGCATTTGTACTGTGGTACAGTGCTTGGTGAAACTACAATAGATGTCCAGGTAGCCATTTAGCAGATGCCACGGAATTAAATATTTCTCATAAAGACCAGTAAAGGAGTTTGAGTCCTCACTGGTGCATTGGTGCAGGAGTGGGGTCAGTGTGTGGGATCCATTTCAGAAGTCTCACAACAGACTTTTCAGTGCATCTCACTACTGACTTTTATGGTTTTGACATGGAAACAGAAGTTCTTTTGAGTTGATCAAGTACTACATGAACAGCTTTGGGAATTGCTTCAAGTATAATGAAAGAGCCATCAAAACATAAAAATTATCCTCAATCTGAGACAGATATGTCATAACTTAATCACCTGGCTAAAGTACAGCTCTCATCACCTAATGAAGGAACTTAGGCAGGATCCATAAAAACACAGTCCCCTGACAAACATACCCATGCTATCTGTCATTACAGCCCATATCTCCACAGTTCTCATGGATTAATCACATTTTCATAATAAGCCCACACAGGAAACACACAGGGAAGGGCTCGAAGAACAGCTGTGATGAAAAGCCCATGTATTAGGTTTGACTCTACACTGAAGAACTGGACCTGCTATGGGTAAGGACACTAACTATCGCCTTGTCAAACTTTGGGACTCCATTAGGCAAGAGAACAAGAAAGTCCCTTCCATCAGAGGACAACAGGGAAAAGTTACTTATGAAAAGGACTGTGATCGAATTGAAGGAGGAACCAGACTTCTTCAGCTGTGTGACTGGAGAGTCAGATCTATGAAAACAAATACACACAAGTATATTAGCAAAATGAATATCTGGTTTATTTTGCTAATAAATGCATCTTGAAAAGCCCGCCCTTTATTACTCCCCACTGGATTGGAAGAGCTACAATCCAATACTGGGAGGCATCCAACATCCACACTGTGAGATAAAGTGCAGTAGCAACTCCAAAAGGAAGGGTAGAGTCCCTAAACTTAGCTGAACGAGATGCTTTTAAGCAATTAGACAGATTAATAGCTTGGGGAAAGAAAACCCACAACAAAACACTGACAGGATGGATCATGACACCATAACAACAGCTATTTAACAGATAAAGAAATTGTCTCTGAAGGCTAAGAAAGCATCTGTATAGAAAATATATTTCCTGAGGCTCTGCCCGTAGACCTCAAAGCTGTAACTGGTCATGGCGCATCACAGATGTTCACACAGCAATTTGATCTGGGAGGACGAGATGAGGTCATCTGAAACCTGTTATGAACAAGAATGCCTTTACTCTGAGCCTAGACTTTTTATTTTTCAATGCATTCCATAAACATAAGAGAGGTAAAATACATTTTAGGAGCAAGGAGGCAAAGCAAACCACTATGTTATTCTGATTGGTTACTGAAGACCAAAAATCAAAGACAACATACAGCCGCCATAGAGGTGGCTGCCCTAAGACGAAAGGGAGATAACAAGCACAGGAAAACAAGAGGCATTGATGAGGGGGATACTTTAAGCCTCATAAGCACACACTTGTCATGTAAGAAGTACCTCCCACTGCAACGTTTTACTGGGAATACAACTCCTACCCATCTCTGCCATATCACAAGCTCTATGACGTTATCCTCATTGGTGGGATCAACTATGTTATTCCCACGATTCTTTCAGATCTGTCTTCTTTCAGATTCGAGCTTCAAGGATGATAAACATTCCTTTAAACAAGGAAATAAGTTCTCTCATAGCTTATATAGGGATTGCATGCCAACCAGCATTACCTCAGCTATAAGGTTCCTGTGACACTACTTGCCCCAATAACTATTTGTAAGGAAAGGCAACGGAAGAGTTCTGCTACAGAGCTAGTGCGCCAACAGTAAAGTGGAACAATAACCTCTTCGCAATCTCAGGCAGTAGTGGAGCGAGGACACTGCCAAAAGTTTTGTTCACAAGTCGTGACAAGGGAGTCTCTGAAGGAGCCAAGAGAGGGGACAATAGATCTGCTGATGCTAATGCAAAGTGATGAATGGGGCACTTGCCGTCAGCCAAGGGCTGTGGAGCTGGATTGGGCAGAGAAACAGGCTCAGCATCTCCACAAGCAGGGATGCAGCGTATCTTCTACAGCCACCGAAAGGTCAAAAAAAAGCAGGAATGTCTCTCTCATGTATAGCAATAGGTTGCATTTACACTCAGAAAAGGGGAGCGCGCAAAAAACCAAACCACTGCAGGCTACACGGAAGTTCAGAGAGAGCTAGAGTCCACTTCACAGCATGCTGTTCACCTGACACATCAGGGCTTGCAAAGTGCTTCAGACAGCACTTGTGTATAGCCCAAGCAGGGTATGCAAATTAACAGCAGCGAAGGCAACTGTTTCTTCTAATCTCACTCACTTTGTATAGAGAGGCCCCTCTTTGTTCTGTTGAGAAAGGCAGGATTTTTTCCCCGAAAGCTGTACTGTGTTTTCTAAGATACACAGAACAGCAAAATCAGATGGCCTAGGCAAACAAAGACAGACACCAAGCTCAATAAAGTAAAAATCCCAACTTAATGTACAGATCAAAAATAAAAAGATAAATCATTTTTCATACATATATAAACACTTACTGAGCAACAGCAAGTGCCAAAAGCACTACTTAGGATTGGAGATTTTTCTCCCCCTACTTTATCTCCTCACTTCCAAAGATCTTGTATATTGCATCTTTTTGAGTGAAAAACAATAATGGTAAATTTTTAAAAAAATGTTTAAAGCCAGAACACTTGGTATTCCTTCCTTTCAAAAAGCCTAGTATCATTTGCTAAAATTCTTTATCCGGCATATTTGGCACCAAATGATTAAACAGGCAATGGGAAACAAAAAACATGATATCAGTACCACATTTCTATCTTCACAGGCCCATAATTAATCCTAAGAAGTTACTGGACATCATTACAGTCCCTTTATTAATGTATTAATTAAGATGAAATAATATTTATGTAAGTGTTTATGTTCTGAGAAAAAAAAAAAAAAAGGGGGGACACTTACTAGGAGGCAGAGTTAGAACAGTTGATTGTGCCGAAGCTTTTCTATTTTCCCTTCAATCAGTGCCGAGAGCACAGAATAATAGCACTGGGACCAATAAACAATACTGCAGGTCTGCAATTTTAGGTTGAGATTTTCCAAAGGCTCCAAGCAACTAAATCCTATTGAATTTCAATAGGAGTTGGGCACCTAACTCCCTTAGGTGCACTTAAAAAGCCTTTAATTGATTTCCTGAGCTCTCTTCTCACTAGAGGTTTCAGCCAAATCCAAATGCAGGCAGTTGAAATTTTCCACTGACTACAAAAGGCCTCAGATGTCAGTGGTGTAAGTTTGCACATGAAGACATGGTGTCAGAGCACGGCTGCGTTAGAACAACTTTCCACACCGTCACCCCTGCACAAGTCTCTTCATAACACAGTCGTCTTTAGCTTTTGAACTTAGTTGCTGATGATATTCACCAGGAATTCACAGAAGTAAATTAAGCTAGGCTTGCACATTTAGTTTACGATACTTGTTTTAGTGTGGAGTTCTCCCCCATCACAAAGTATGCTCAAGAACTAGACTTTAAACCCGAAGTATTTGGCAAGAGAAAGAAAGTGTCAACATGCTAACACTGGCGCAAAAATGATTAAAAACTCTAGTCCTTTGTGTTTATTTCATGAACCTCTTATTCAGGGCTTCATAAAAGTCTGAAGAAGGAATTCATACAGGACTCTCTCCTTCAGAGTGAAAAATGCTCTGGCTTCCACCCAGTGCAGCATATGCTTAATTTTATATCTCACTGAATTCAAAAGAACTATTCACCTACTTAAGATTAAGCACACATACACACAGTTCAGAGATGCATACTCATTCATTAGTACATACAATATGCTAATACGAGTAGAAAGGAACTGTTACAGACTATTTAAAAAAAAAAAAAATCAGTCTAAGCCAAGTACTCTATATTTTTATGTTACAGAGAACTTTTCATATTAACGCTATTTACACAGTGGCTACTTTCCCTGATCTGATTGTTTTATCCTGTCAAGTATCTTGTTGCATGCTTTTTATTAAATAACCTCCTCACTCATTTTTTTAAAAGCTACTTCATATCCACTGTGTCCTACACTGAGCAGTTCATAAGTCTCCCCTTTGCTCCACAGCTAATATTGAATTTATTGGGGGAACCTCATGAAGAGACTGTGTGCCTCGTTTTTTTCCAGCTATAAATGGCAGGGCAATAAAAAGCTATTGTGTTTCCCTTATACCCTTAGACTCTCACACTACTATTCCTTTATGAGAGAAAAGAAATATTGTGCAATATCTCTTACCTGAAAGCAGAGCCACACAAAAGGAAGAATCTGGCCATTATAAGCCCAGCTTAACCTGCAATAGCTTCACTTTGTATACTTACAAGGGTAAGTAATGGTAGATGGCATTTTTAAGATGTAATGACCAAGCTCTGGTCACCTGCTATACAGTTTAGTAACAGGAACACCTGAAATCTAGTGGTTTCAGACATACTAATGTACTTTTTTGTTTGTTTATTTGTTTGAGGCCACACTGTGATAGCAGCCAGGAAGCAATAATACATTTTAAAACAGAAATTAAAAAGATTAATGATGAAAAAAACATTTTCGTTCCACTAGTTTTGAAAAGGGAAAAGTAACTTTAAGCTTTATGTGAATTTTTCCTCCTTACTCATCTCTTTTCATTCTATTAGAAAAGGACAGAAGAAATGAGGAAAAAGACTGGTAGAGATGGGAAGCTAGAAACCTCTAGCTTTCAATTATCTTTTACATCAAATCAATGTTCGCTCTTGAAAAAAATCAACAGAGTCATATTTTACACAGATTGCAGCCAGGTTTCATTTTATATTTAAATTTTAGTCATTTTTTTCTTTTTTTTTTTTTTTTAATGTGTAGAGTTTTTAAACACAAGATGTATGTCTGCAGAATCATATGTGGATTTAAGACATGAAAGGGAGTACTTTATTATAAAAGTAGAAAATTTAGGAGCCACATGTTTCTCTCTAGAAACTTGCAAAACAAGGACTGTAAGAAAACAAGTTTTAATTAAATTAATTTTCCTTTTTTGTTGTTCCTCTCCTCCTGTACAGTCACCAATTGACCAAGGATATCTATATTCCCACTCTGCAGTAAACCTGACCTCCGCAGCTCTACTACTTCTTTGAGCATCTCACTCCTCCAAAGTTGACAGCACTGCATATGCATCATCTCAATCTCACCCACAGCTCAGACATTCTGACCTATGAAGATTTCTCAACTTAAGGGCACTATCCAGAGTCCAAACAAAGAGAAAACACGCCCACAAACTGTAGCAATGCCCCTCTTCATTCCCTGGGTAGGCAGGAGTCAAGAAGACTGATAAGATAGGACAGATCAGAGCTTGCTATTCAGCTATAGGTTTCTCTTACAGCTTTGAGCAAACCACATGCAGTCTTTAAGTCCGTTCCAAATCAGAGAAACCCATGACACACACCACCCTCTCCCACACAAATGCTCCAAGACAATGAGATATTAGCACTGCGGATGGAAGTATAGCTGGATATGCAGAGTGACATCACGAGGCCCCCACATCTAGATCCCATGAGTTATTATGAGCTATTTCAACAACTTGCTCCTGCAAAAGCAGGTACAGGGTATGCTGAAGAGGAATGCTTTCTGACAAAGTTCTAACTTCTTACCTCTCTTGTGTAGACAAGACATTCCCCTTTGCCCTGCCCTCCCTCCAAGAAGGGAGTTACAAAATGGTACTGTGTGCTAGACAGCCTCCTCTATGTGGTATTCAGCTTTATAGGACCCTCTCTGGGATCAAGTAAGACATTTCTAGAGGGGTGAGAGGTCACCAAAAGCAGGACATTACCTCTACGTCTACATATACTCATGATATCCTCTTTTCTAGAAGCAGCATGTTTTCAAAATGCATCCTCCGAAAGTAAGATTTCTGGCCTAAGCAGTGATCATGCTCTTCCAAAACAGTTTAACAAGAACTAAATTTCAAATGGACTAATGCTGGTTTCAACCACCTTCGGATAACAAAGGGAAAAAGAAAAATTTCATGTTTTCCAGACTGGCAGGACAGCGTTGCAGGATAGAGCCGTCAAGTTCTGAAACAAAATCCTGTGTGGTTAGAAGTGGGGCATTCCTTTCACACCCCTGGGCGACTGCCGCTAGTTACTGGTATCAGGCTCAGCGTTGATAAGAGTTCAAGTGCCATATTTCTGTTTGACGTTCCCATAAACACAACCTGCTTCTGCCTCAACATACTTGAGCTCTCTCCCAGGCCTGCTCCAGGGAATACGCATCATGCTCTTCCACACAGCTGCAAAAACAGTCACACACTAAACCTGTAGTCCAGGCACTTAATACTCCTCACAGGAAAACACATGTGCTAGTTTAAGCTAATAAAAACCCTCTCAGATGCCGTATGTACACAGCCCATTCAGTCAGCATTTTACAGTTGCCTCTAAAATTTGTGAAGGAGGAGAGGAGAATTATTTGACATGCAAAATAAACCTAACCAAAGGCAACAAAGTCAGCATTTTCAGCTAAGTGGTAAATACATTTCACATACTGAAGGCAAGTAGTTTCCTCCTCGTGCCAATTTCCTGCGCTCGTTCCAATCAGCGAGCATTAAACAGTTGCGGCTATCATTCAGTGCATCAGGATTATAGCATACCAAAATGGGAAGTTAATTTATACCAACGAAAGCACATGATTAACTCAGTCCAAACTCTCCTTAGAGCTTTGATAATGTTCCAAACGGACCAAACTAAACTTACATTTGCAAAATGAAGATATAAGCCAGATCTCTCTGAAGTTGCATACCTCATTAACCAAGCTACCGTTATGTGCAAAGACTTATATTTGTACTCAGATTCATGTTTCTATCAGTTTTGGGTCCAACATAAATAAATGGTGCAACAGAGGCAGCTCTTTGCAAAATTCAAAGTTACGAAAGGAGAACTCCAACTCTGTGAAACTCCCTTCACTCACTATCACCTTTCCCCTGCTCCCTTTACAAATAAAGGACAAGTGCACTATTCATTGCTGGAAGAAAAAAATTCTTTAAAAAGCCATGGCCTTCTCAGTGGCAGCTGGTCTGAGCTTCAAGACATCAAATACCTCAGGAAACTAATAGGCATTATATGGAATGAATTTAAATAAATAAAAAAATAAAAAAAACCCCAAACTGATATTTGGCAGAATTCAGCAACACTGTACTCCAAAACTCTTTGGAAAAGGAGATACTTTATAAAAGCAATGCCTAGGACATGTCAAGAATGAACTAAAGGCTCTGCAACAGCACATAGGCTAGCAGGCAGCTGATGTAGCAAGTAAAAGCCACCCGACCAGAAGAATCCCTCTGTGGAATGGTACTTGAAGAGGGAAAAACAATTGTGACAAAGGAAGGGGCACAAGGAGCATGGTTTAGAGACAGATGAGCTTTCTTGTGCTGAAACATTGGGCAATGCAGGACAGATTTAGGATCTACTTGAAAATATACGTTATTAGAACAACCAAAGCACTGGTTATGCATTTTAAATGCATAAATATATCAGAACATCCAACAGGTAGCAGTGGAGCAGAACTTCATATTATTACATTACTATTGCGCTCATTTTTCTAAAGCTTGAGGTATATCTGCTCTTTATGTGAGCTATACTTCCAGGTGATTCATGGTACAATTTTTTCTAGGAACAGCCAAATTTGCTAGGGCCTTCTCTTTGATTTGAGATTTACTGTTGCTTAAATAAGGAATTAAACTAGACACATGTTTGGAAATGCCCAATTTCCAAGTATTTTTTCCCAGTACCTTATGTGATAAAGCAAATGGCGGTCTTAATACACAGCTAGATAAATTCTGGCAGTAATTATAAATTTTTTTTCTTTTTTTAAATCAAAAGATCATCCAATTTTTTAGGTTTCCCTTTAGACCTTCTCTGCAGTTCTCGATACTCACCGTTTCAAAACGTTGGTTTTAGTATGTATGTCCTGCTTAAGGCTCTCAAGATCCCATTGTGTGAGATGTAAGTCTACCCTGGACACCAAAGGTCTTGCTGCCAAACCAGAGAGCTAAGATTACCCGCTAGAACCAAAGATGCTCTTCCCACCCAAAAACATACTTGTTCAGCAATGGAGGAACTAGTAAGAACTGATACTTGTATCAGTTGTCTTAACAGAAATTGAGCAAGAGGTTACATTCAAGAAAGGTGACTCCTTGCTTTACTTGTATTTACTAACCCAATATGCAAGCCACCACAACTGAAACATGACGTTTTTCGCATCATGTCATTACTGAGAGGCAATAATGTTCTTTCCACTGTAAAATGTTCTTTTAAAGCAATATTTTCTCAGTATGAAAAATAAACAATTATCAGGCTAAGTTCTTTTCTAGGACTAAGGGGGAGGAAAAAAGGGAGTCCTGATGCACAGCAACCAATTACTAACACATGAATAGTGCATGTAATGAGTTTGGGTTACATCTTTTTTTAATGGCTTTATAAAAGAAATAGTATCTCAAGTGCCCAAGACCTCTAGAAATGATCAAATATCAAAGATTTTAGCCAACCTTGCAGGTCTTACTTAAACTGAAGTTCAGTTTGGGTAGTTTTCCAGTTTTCTTAAAGCATCAGTAAAGGTGGCTAAAATATGGAAATCAGGGTCAGAGGCCTGTCGTCCTCTGCCAAAGGGAGCAGTTACAAGGCAGCAAAACCAAACTCACCTGCTTGGCAAATTCCTTCTCAGTGGATGAAACAAGTGGGTCTGCCACTCTCAGATCTGCATCCAATCTCCAGCTCTGCTAAAAATGGCTTTAATGACAACCTCGTGTTTCCCCTTTCCCAAACACGTAACACATTGCACATTTAACTTTGTACAGAAGTGTCAATTGATAGTACTGTGCAGGGTGTAATTAATATCAATTACGTTACACTAGAAAAGCACATAAGAGACTGCTTTCTGTACAATTGGCATTTCCTCATTGGCTGGATGGCCAAAGGAAACCTACTAGACATGAAAGTATGGCACAGCTGTGTCCCATAACTGTGTATTTGAATATTTATAAACTATTGCACTTGCGATACCAAAGCTGATGACATGAATGCGTGTTTTAATAAGTCCATCAATAAAGCTCTCCTCATTAGAAATCTGCTCCTAGCATATTACATCAGAGAATTCTGTTATCAGGAACCATATTACTTGTCCCAAATGGCATACTGCTAAAGCCAGAAATACTATGCCTGTTTAAACAGCACACTTTATGGTACTCAAAGGGTGGTAGAACTCTCTGGTGACACTATCTGTGGTTTCACACCTTTTGCATAATAGTCATGAATATTTTATGCTATGAAGACATGAAGCGTGTTCAGCTCAGGTGCTAAATCACCCTGAAAAATGCTACAAAAGCCCTCTTTATAAACAATTTATGAATGATTTGGAGGCTGTGGGAATTATCAACAAATTTGATTATTTTTTATGTTTAAAAAGATAGCAAACAATGGTGGCTGTAGAATAAACAATCAGTTCTCAGCGCAACACCAAGTACTTACCATCACGTGACTCAGTATTGCTATGAGAAGTCACATTTGACTGTTTCAATCCTAAACATAGTGTTAAACATGGATACTTTTTTTTTTTTAAACATGGAGAACCAAGTGAACAATCTTTGAGGAGGGGGAAAAAAAAAAAAAGAATCTATTGCAAACTGGAGGTACTTGTATACTAACTGGCTACCACACTGATGTTTTCCGTAGAAATTCCAACTACATTAGTTTTGGCAGCAATTAAAGACTACTTTTGGAATCCTTAACAACATTCAAGGAGTTCCTTTTAACTTTACTTCATGTTGTATGCTTCTTTCTACTCTTTAAAGCAGGTGGGCTTTTTTTGTTTTTGTTTTTTTTTTAACCTTCAACTTGTTTTACTGTTAAAATAAATACAAAGATAAGTCAGTCAGAATTCAGGCTCAAAGGAACCACACTGTTCCTCTTTGAGAGCCGAGAAGCTCCTCTTGCTCAGGTTGTACCTCTTACTGCGGCTCAGTACATTGTGCAACTCTGCCTGTGAGCCAACACGATCATAGGACTCAATGATAAAAGAAGCTATTCGGAGTTTTGGCAGGAAGAATACTTCTGACATTTTGTTTCATCTAGATCACAGGATTAGACTTTGGCTCAGGGCATTAACACTAGGCTGCCCATGCTACATCACACAGAGCTGAATCTGGCACCTCTTCCACCGTATATCACTTGAATGAATATTCATCCATCCAAGTCAATGGGATGACCCTTGAAGCAAGCTGCAATCCATAACAAACAAGCACAGTTGAACCTATATTTTGAAAAGGGAAAATTACACCCTTACACTACATAATCAACAATTTATGCTTCTTGAAAGGAAAACACAAACAAAAGCCAGCATGTATCCAGGCATCAGAAATGTAATTGTACCGTATTTCAAATACCAGCTAAACTGTTAAAGGCCTCTATGACCACATGTGATGTCTTTCAAGCTTGTTCATGACTACAAAACAATTATACAAACAACATTGATATTAGTACTGATTAACTAAGTTAGTATTAACTGCCTGGCTAGAAAGTGACTTCATGGAGAATGAAAACTCCACATACTTGAATAGAGTAAACATGCACAGCTTTTTCTATAATTAATGGAGAGAAATAGGGATATACAAAGGGAAATTAATCTCAAGTGTCCTAGGCACCTTAAACTATGCTTTGAGGAGTATCTATCCTTTTCCATGAAGACAAAGCCTATATGATTGGCTTATACTACCTCATCTAACTTCTGGACAGCTAAAAGCTGGAAAAAAACTTCGGTCAGCCTAGAACTGCTTTGAATTATCCAAAAAAGTATTCTTGGCTTGGAGCGATGGTATAAACAGCAGAGGAAATTTACTATTGGTTCTCACTTGAGAGGTTTATGAGGGGTTTCTGGTTTTGGGTTGGTCTCCCTAGAAAGGTCCATATGATTACCTTTTCTACCTCCAGTTTCCCTCTCAAAACACCTGAATCCACTAGTTGATCTCGACAGATCAGAAGGTCAGGCATGTCAGAGGAGATTTAAACTTCCTGAAAGTGTTGTGAAAATAAGGAGCCTGGCATAGAAAAAAAATACCCTCTCTACAGCCTAAGAGAAAAGATTTCGTGTTATTAATCACACTCATTGGGATTCTCTAAACTTCATCAACATCCAGCTTCAGAAACACTTATTGCAAGTTTCAACCAAAGCCATTTGGTTTCATAAAAACAAACAACAAAACCAGAAAGGAAAACAACCATCCACCTCAAGATCTCTAAAGCCCCTTAGCATCATAAGTTTTTCTAGAATAATATCATTTTTCTATGATTAAGTAGAATTTTTCCTATTGATTTCTGTAACCTATATTTACCAAAAAAAAGTGACTAAATGCAAATCACTTTCAGGAAGAAATTTTTTAAAACTACGAAACCAAGAGGTTTCTGTTTTAGTTTCCCAAACAGTTCACTTGCCATGAAACTCAATATGAAGCGTGAAACAGAAGAGACTTCCTCCATGTCCTCTCTACCAGCACCCACCCACTCACATACTTCTTCACATTGTTACATGACTGTTTCCAGGTAGGAAAGAGAACCATTTGGGGAAAAAATCTGACACCTAGTTTCAATGGTTTAACTTCACGGTGAGATGTAACTCTTGATTCGTCAGAGCATAAGCTCAGCAGACAAAGTAAACCAATGAATCTTCATTGAGTAAGGAATATGTATTCATCCTGTAGTCACTTCTTGAATCAACTCAGATTGATTGAACTTCTTTCATTAACTGATTTCAGCTCATCTGGTTTCTTAACATCTATATAAGCCACCTGGGGCCCTTGAACATCTGTTGCACTTGTTTGACTTGTTTTTGGAAGCTCAGGCTCTGTTGTTTATTATGAGCATTTCTCAGATTTCTGTTAAGACCTTTAGATTCCCCTGTTCTTTCTTAAGTACTACAGCAGCTAGCAGCTCTTATTCTCCATATAATCTTTTACTGCTGTTGTCCAGCAGACCTGATCACGTTTCTCTCATTCAGCTACACATGATCAAACAGAAAACATGAGTAGAGCTTCTCAAAGATTGACAGCTCTGCTGATCTTCCATAAGGGGAGATGTATGGTTAAGGCTTATACCTGTCCATGCATTTTCATTTTCTAGTTCGTGATGGCCACAACAACCCACTCCGTTCAAATATTTACAACCAGGAGTAGGTGTAGGTAGTGGGCAGGGGGATAGTGGAAGATCAAGCATTTATTTGTGCCCCGCACATTTAGGATGTTGCTCTTGGGCCTCTTCCAAGACACTTGTCTGCATGCATTATACTTACAGAAAAGCTATTGTCCATTACATTCCTTTATTGGCATACGAAAGCTACATAATGATGTCCTCACGTGCAAATGGAAAAAAGTTTCCATTCTTCAATTTCCTCCAAATATCTAGATGTTACACAGGAGAGTATGAGCTGATAAATTTTATGGTAAACAGAAAAAAACAACAGCATACCCAACCACCATATCCTCAGTATAGTCTCTGTGTACCAGATACAGAATTTGTTCTGCAAAAATCAGTTAGGAATTTTCCTGTGTTGTACACAAAAATATGATCTTTAACTGATTTCAGTGATATTAAATAGCTCGAGACTTTTACAAATATTCACCAGTTATTTGAAGGTTTATTTGTAGCTGTATGAGCTGTTCAGAATGTTTCTTTTGAAAGTAGTTAAGAGTTAATTGACTCAAGATTTTGGGGGTGAGGGGTGAACTTTCTAGAGTACAAGCCACAGTATGTTAACACAGACAGTATTTCACACTATATTGAGCTCCACTAAGATGAAAAGATTAGACTGTTCACTGTATAATAAGAGCTCATAGAAGCAAAAGGAAATAAATATTTACAAAGAGAAAACTGCCTTTAAATTCCTAAAACCCACCCCACACCAAAGAATCACCATAATATAGGACAGAAACTTCACCATGGGGAAGAACAGGTTGTGGGGGAATGATCACAAGCAATAGCCTTCCTTAAGAAAGTATTTATCTAAAAATAGTTAGATAATCTTTGACTTTCAAAACTGCTGAACCAGTCAGTTCTACCTCATGTTCAGCATCATACTATTGAACTAAGTCAAAAGTTTCTGTGGTTACTATCAGATGAAATGAGCTAATTTCCCCTGAGAATTGGCTACACTGACCAGATGTCTTCAGCCAGCTACTCCCCAGACCGAGCAGGAGCAGCACATGCAATGCCTTCTCTGTTACTATGGAGATAGGTTTTCCCATCCACTACGCAGCCGGGCATATAGTAGCTACCAGCTGTTGTCTCGACTCTACTCCATCAGGAGAGACTGACGAAAGAAAGTGGGAGATGTAGGGCTGAGCTTCTCCCAGCCCTGGACCTCATAAACTTTAACCACAGCATCCAACCCTCAATCTTCTTAGCTGCCGCTTGGGCTCATTGCTATTGTTTGAAGTCGCCTTACAGTGCTTCCTCTGCTGGTTTTACAAACTCATAATAGGTCAGTGGCAGCACACAACAGCTTGGTATAACATGTTCAATTGCTGGGCTGGAAACTTAAGGCTTCCCCAACTCATGCTTCTAGCCCAACATTCCCATCTAAATGGTTTTATGAGCTTAAATCTAAATCTCCAGCAGCAACCTATTTCAGGTTCCTGACATAATTCTTGCTCCATACTTTCAAAGAAAAACTTTGTGGATTAATGGCTCCCTATCCTTCTTGCAAGGCTGGTTAATGCCTTCAATTCTGATTGCTTTTTAACTCCTGTGGAACTTTAATCCGTCTCTGATCACGCTGATGAGCTGCAGAGAAACAGCGCTGGTTAGGATTTTCATTCTTGCATTTTCTTTTTGAATGCAGGCAAGTTCAAATGTCTAATTATAACATTGCAGAGTTAATGATCAATTTAAGGAAGGCTTTAGAGTATCTTTGAAGTCATAACAACAAGCCAAAGGGGGGTTTAAAATGTTAACTGCACAGGGAGCCTATGTAGAGAGCTTTCTTAGGATTATCTCTCTCACTTAACAACAAAGTTGAGCCATTTCAGAATACTTCCAGCAACCCCATGGCTCAATCTGGTTGCCACATAGCACAGAGCTCTAGCTAATGTTTATTTTATAGCTCTGAGCAGCACCAATCAGTACCCTATTAATTCGAGCATGTTTAATTCAATGTCCTTCAACTACTCAGTCATGCCTATTTGTAACTTCTAAGCAACTACAGAAAGGTACAGCTTGTCACCACATTCATACCTAACCCACGCTAATCACTAAGGTTAGATATACAATGCAAGTAGGGTATATATGAAGACAGCTACAAGTGATATTCACTTAAATGTATGATATGCAGCCTCTGCTCCTTTTGCTTAAGGCACACTTTTTTTCCACTTATCATGTGATAAGGCTGCATTTGCCTTCAGATATATGCAGCTCCTGCTGATGTCAGTGAGCTATAAATACATATCAGAGGACACACTCTGACCTGTTTACTTTTTAATCTGACATATGTAGACACTCATATTTTGTATATATTACACACCATTGCAACACTGAATCAGTGTGTCCTGACATAACAATAAGGGCATGCTCAGCCTGGAGTAGCACACAGAGAAAGCAGTCAGGCTCCTCCTCGCTTTCCTTGTACAGCAAACCTGCCAGTCAGCATCACTGGACGTGTTTTGCAGAGGGTTTTTTGTGTTCTCTCTCAGGTATTAGACAAGGGTGAAGATGAAAGGCATTAACCTATTGATAAAAGGTTAAGCAAGGAGAGTCTTGGGACAGCAAAGGAGTTATAGATGAGACGGCAGCCACTGCTGGTCCTCCAAAGTGACCAGAGGGAAAAAAACCCCAAACCTCAGGATACCTGCAAGATCTCTACCAACACTTTCCTTTGCACTATACTGAAAAACAGGGCTGGACATTTTTCCCCTTTAAAATTACTAGGGAGGAAAACTTCCATAGCAAGAAGCAGAGACAGTCTCTAGAGCTGGGCACCATAAGAGGAACATTTCACAGCTTTGACTAATCAATTTAACAGCACGCTGTGGCTTGTGCAGAGTGACAGGGCTGTAATGAAGAACTAGGCACATAGTGGCTTATATATGGGGCATTATCAACAAACAAAATTTGTATATCTTCTTTTCCCAGTGCTTCAGTTATAGACCACAATAATTGTATGGTGACTTGTAGGGTAAGTAAAAGCTGGATAAACTACATCAGTGAAAATCAGTGTTTCTTCTCTAAATCATCAGCCAGTGCAATCAGATTTCCTTTCAGATCTCCTGGGAGATTACATCTTACTGCTTTCTTCATTTAAATCCAACTTCCCTAGACCTTATCTATGTGGCAATTTCCACTTCATGGTGAGTTTGTTCATTATGTTCAGGTACTTACACTTACAGCCCCGCCACAGCAAAGGATTATGGATGCTTGAGTCTAAAGATCACAGAATCACAGAATGGTAGGGGTTGGAAGGGACCTTCAGAGATCATCTAGTCCAACCTCCCTGCCAAAGCAGGTTCACCTAGAGCAGGCTGGACAGGAACACATCCAGGTGGGTTTTGAATATCTCCAGAGAGGAGACTCCACAACCTCTCTTGGCAGCATGTTATAGTGCTCTGTCACCCTCAGAGTAAAGTATTTTTTCCCTCATGTTTAGACGCAATTTCCTGTGTTCCAGTTTGTGCCCATTGTTCCCTGCCCTGTCGCTGGGCACCACTGAAAAGAGCCTGTCCCCATCCTCTTGACACCTGCCCTTTAGATATTTATAAGCATGGATGAGATCTCTAAGTCTTCACGTTTCTCAGCTTTTCCTCATAGCAGAGGTGCTCCAGTCCCTTTATCATCTTTGTAGCCCTCTGCTGGATTCTCTCCAGTAGTCACCTGTCTTCCTTGAACTGGGGAGCCCAGAACTGCACACAGTACTCCAGATGTGGCCTCACCAGGGCAGAGTAGAGGGGGAGGATAACCTCCCTTGACCTGCTGGCCACGCCCTTTTTAATGCACCCCAGGATACCATTGGCCTTCTTGGCCACAAGGGCACCTTGCTGGCTCATGGTCAACTTGCTGTCCACCAGGACTCCCAGGTCCCTCTCTGCCGAGCTGCCTTCCAGCAGGTCAACCCCTAATCTGTACTGGTGCATGGGGTTATTCCTCCCCAGGTGCAGGACCCTACACTTGCCTTTGTTGAACTTCATTAGGTTCCTCTCCGCCCAACACTCTAGCCCAATCACTTAAGCTCTGATGAAATGTAAAGCAATAAAGAAGTGAGAGCAGTCAGTCTGCATCATGTTAAAAAAGGCTTTCAGTGAAAACCTGCATACAACACTGCCATGGAATTGGCTTCCCATTTAGGGAGGAGTTCACTTAAACTCCGAAGAATGCTAGTCCTTCCAGAGATGATCAGGGCACTTATATTCCACAGAAGTAAAGAGATGATTTTTTTTTTTTGTTGTATTTTTAAAGCAATTTTGCTAGGAAAAAAAATCACATGATAAAATGGTATTTGGACATCATATCACAACTATCCCTACCATTCTTTTGAAGTGTATAACACAAACATTGTACTGCAACAACAGTACAGAACTGTGTATTCTTAATAAAATACAACTGCATCCAAAAGAGAATGAGGTAACAAATTTGTTTGCTTCTCCATGCTTTGAAAGCATAAGGACTTTGTTTAAATCAGAAACACAAATAAGCTTATTAGCTCTCCTGAGGACATATAAGACCTTGACATCAGGAGGTGCATCACAAGGCACAACATTTTTGGTTGATACAGCTATAAATATGCATTATATCCTGAGACGAAGTCTTCACAAGTGTTTCAGTGGTTAGTAAGCCCTATCATATCTTCCAAAGCAATGTAAGCACTAGGAGCAAAATCTGCACACCTGTAAAGAAAGCTGGATTCTTTAAGCATAAACTGTGCCAGAGACACGGTGATGACAGGACGTCTGTCAACTGGCACTTCTTCACCTACATCAGGAAGATTCACTGATGCTTTATAGAGATTTTAGAAGCTTATATTTCATTTCAGAAATGTAATTAGGCCTGTATTCATCCCACCTCACTGCTCCTAGCTGGAAAACCCATGGCTCCATCCATAAATCTGTGCAGGACAGCGGAACCTCCAGAAATACACTGAGACCCTAACTTTGACATCTCAGTCTCAGGTTAGATGCCATGTGTTCATACCTGAGCCTCAAGCAAAAGCAGCTCTCAGGTTCTTGGAAGAACAAACAAAAAAACCCACCCAAACAAAAAAGAGCTTTGCCATACCACTGTGAGGTAAATGCACTGATTTTTTGCCAGATCCAACAGCAGGGATAAAAGAAGTGAGTGCATGCCAGCTCTTCAGTAGGCCATAAAATTCTCATTCTATTGTATTAAGTTAATCTGAGACCAACAAAAGTTTAAACCAATGATTCAGACTGAACAACTGCAGCAACAAAGGAGCCCCTGCAGATGACTGTCTCCCACCTCTTATGTGAGCAACTCACACCCAGGGGGACAGGCAGGTGAATTTTTGCATCTGTCGATAATAAATTCAACAGCAACCATCTCATAGATGCTGGCTCAAAGGTTTCTTTTTCAGACAAAACCACTGCAGTGCAATGGAACATCTTACAGTTCTTTCTCATCATTTACGCAGCTCAGATTTTGAACACCTGAAAAATTCCAGGAGAGAGATTCTTCATTTTTAGGCATTATGTTTTGTGGTGCAACACGTATTGAAAAAGCTGCTATGTTAGCTTCTCACTTTTTGTGCCAATTTATCAAGTAGTTTGTATCTAGCAGATTATAGCTTCAAGTTTTTGGCAAAAGAAAGCTCCTTAACGTATTTATATGATAGCAAAGGCCTCTCCCTGTTTAAAATCAGGTTATGTCTTTCTCTGTCAAAAAGGGACACTGTTTTGAATCATAATCACTCCAGATCCTACAAGTGCAAAAGAAGTAGCAGGCAACATGACAGTTTCTCACAAGTACTAAGCAAGAGAACAATTCATAGTACAATGCTCTTGTAGCTGCAGTCATTAATATTTCCCTCCAGAAGGTTGCAATGTACAGGTGCTCAAGACAGTATAAACACTATCAAAAGCTGAAATCTCTATCCAAACAGGAGTAAGTAGCTACGTTTGATATACATATGAGAGGTTAGACAACATCACCATTTCTCTTAACCTTTTCCTTAAATCAGTGGTTTGGTTATGTAACTAAATGATGGCTTTTATTGCCAAATGTGTTTTTAAATGCACTTACTAAAAGACATGCACATTGCACTACTATAATTCTTGATTAATCATATCAATTTCTAAAACAGATACGTAACTTTTAGAATCCACCTGTTTTGATTCATCTAATGCCATGCACTACAGCAAGACAGAAATAAAATGCGTTATTTAAAGCTTTCCATAACAGTACATTTGTCAACGATACCTGATCAAAGCCTTTGCTTTGACTGTGCCATATTTGTTTAACTACTACTACTGCTTATTTTAGCCCATACTAAAGAGTTCTGAAGAACATAACCTGGGCAGATGCCAGAAGAATGTAGCTTTTAAACATAACCGTATATTCAAAGAGCAAAATCAAGCTCTCGCAACGTAAACAAGCAAAATTCCGTCATGTACACAAACCTTTCCTGTGTGTTTTTTTTATTATTTTTTCAGAAGACTTAGTGGCAAAACCAGGATTTACGTAGTTTTCCTTATAAATATTTCAGAAGACAGTAGAGAAATTCATGCAATAGCAAGAGCTATTTGAACAAATTTAGGAGTGATACTTTGGTATTTTGATAATCAGAAAATTAAGCATTTCGCATCAGAGTAGATTTCACTGACTTCTGTGTGGCTTGTTTTATTGAGGTTGAGTCTTTCAGGGGGGGTTTGTTTGTTTGGTTTTTTAATCTAATGTGTTTATCTGTTTACCAGAATCACATTCTCACGCTTCAAGGTGTTTTCTGACTTTATTACATAACCAGTAATTAATTGCCATAATTTTTCATTTGATAATGGTCATTGATTCTGACACATTGCTTAGAATATATATAATCTCTTTCTACACTCAATGTTCTCAATTGCTCTTAACTATTCTTTCTAAACTATGGTACAGTAACACAAATGACTGCAGAATAATCACATGTCATTTAACAAAGCACGTTCATAGATAGCAGACTGTTTTGTGCACATGTACTTAAATTGAGGGGCAAAGATTAACACTTACAGCAAATCACTAGATTATAGGAAAGTCTTTACACATTTATTGTGTGGAAAGATGTAAGCATATCTCTACTCTGAATTGGCATTAATGCTACTCTGAATCAGACAGTAGTGATACTTTTCTGAACACCAACATTCCACAGAAGGCCACAACTTGATTTCAAGCACACTGAAAAATATAATAGGTAGGTGCTAAACCTGAATCTAAAATCCCACCTGTGTGCAAAGAGGGAATAAGCATCTGTAGCTGACCATTTTAAATTACAAGTGAAATCTTTGTATCTAATCAAGCTTAACTACAGTGCTGCAGGCATTGACATTTTGGGCTTACAAATGTATTTTCAGGTCTGGTCCATATATATTCACGGCACAGCTGGCAGGGAGGGTCAAAGCAAAATGCAGCTGAAAATGCCACTTTTCATCTGACTTCAAGGATTGTCATGGTTCACAGGGTTTCCATTGCTAATAATAAATCTGTCCCTGCCAGCTGAATTAATTACACCAGATGAACACAGATTTCACAGTGCATGACCACCGAACATTTCAAAAAAATTTCAGATGGTGACAAACACACAGGAGACTTTCAGGGACAGTTCCTGATCCGGCAGCGGTATTTACCCATTTAGGCTCCTCAGGGCAACCTCTCTAAAGAGCATCTACATCAAGACCGCTGTTAGCACCAACCCTAAGAGGTTCCTACAGGAAAAGATCAAAACAAATACGACCATCATTCTTGAAAGAAGCCACTGAAAGAAAGATTTTAATGTAGATGTCCTAGATCACCCCACTACCAGTGTATCTCTCCTTTGCGCTTATATTAAACTGATGTTTTTTTATAATTCCTCTTCACACAGAAGAGGACTTCTGGCAATCCAGGAGTCAAAAGCAATTATGCAAATATTTTTGTTTCTTCTAGAGAAAAACAAATCTCCTCAAACCAGACTGCAAAGAGCCTTTGCAAACATAGTAAATACCTTCAGCTACTTAAAATGTTTATTTTACTTCAAAGATTTTTAGACTGAATTACTTTAAAGCAAAAAGTGCAAGCAAAATAATTTGGTCTTTTTTCCTTTTCTTTCCCAACCTCTTAAAACATGCTGGTTAGTCTAGACCCACATATCACAGGCTAACATAAATAAGTACATCTTTCATAAAATTTATTCCACAAACAGGAGCTAGCTGCTGCATCTGTCCAGTGGTCTATATTTTAAATACTTTGGCATCCTTTTTCACCCCTGTTTCCATTTCCCTGCACCTTCCTTTTGATCTGGCCCCACCCCAGGAGTCAGTCACCTTCCCTTGGGGTGGATGTACTGGCACAGCTCAGCTCAGCCAGATGTTTTGAGGGAAGTTTCATTCCCTCACTGCTACTTGCTCAAGAGACAGAAGAGGTACTGCTCTGGGCTGAGCTTCCCCCTCACTGGCTCTAGTTGAGCTTTCCAGCTTGTGAATTAATACCTAAATAAGAAGCCAATTCACAGAAGAAAACAGAGGGACAGAGTATGAGAAAAGACACCCTATTTATTTGATGGTTAAGATGTTTGTCATTAGTGCTAACAGGTACTTTGCTACCTACAAAGCAGAGCACAGATTTGGGAAAGAATGTCCTTCAGTCCAGCCTACCTACTGCTTTTATTCTTCAATACTTAAGTCTCCATATTATGTTTGGGCCCAAAGAGGCCCTCATTTACAACCTGTTCCCAGGCACCACAAGTAGCATATGAAATAGCAGCAGCAGCAGCAATCACAATGTTCTTGGAAGCTCACAGGAAGCCCAGGGTGAAGATTTGGGTATTTTCCTCTTGCTCAAGGACAGGCTTGCCTGCTTTCCTCCAAGGTCTTCCCCAGCTAGGAAAGCATGGAATACGTACAGGCACATTCCCAGAAAAGCCTGACAGCCACAAAGGTACTAGAGGGGGTAGAAGGCAGGTTGCAAATTTTAATAGCATCTAGTACATTAACTGTTACAGACTTTTCTTTCAAGAACTGATTTTGCAGGGAGGTTGAGAACCCAGCTATAGACTCAAACTCTTGTTCTTAGTCTTTCCTGCAATCACACCTTATCATTCCATGTAAACATTAGCCTTCATTTTGCAAAACATTAAAGGAGACTGATGAATCACTTTTTTAGAATTGGTCCACAAAATAAAAAGCTATATATTCATCTCTGAGACATGGTGAAGCATAAGCCCCCAACTTTCTGCTTTATTATGAATTTTCTGGCTTTTGAGGTGAAGGCAACAAACCTAGTAGTCTAGTACAATTTAACAAGTAATACAGTTAAAAAAAATTTTCTCTTGGGAAAAGGATTGTCTGGTGACATTGGCAGCACTGGTGACTGACCCCTAGGGAAGTGGGACAGTCATACACAGATGGGAAATAGCTGGGAAGCAGCTACATGGAAGCACTGAAACATTAGACCCTACCTAGTGGCTGAAAACTCAAGTGTGAAGTCCAGATGCTAAAGTCTGAATGTGTTAGCATCATTGTTAGGGAACTGATACTAAGTGACAGATACATTATATTACATAAAGTTCAATTTCTGGTTGCCCACAACAGCTCCTAATTCAAACAAAGGCCTGACAAGCTACCGACAATAAATAAATCAAAGTAAAAAGCACATTGCTTTGAAACTTTGGTCTTATAGCCGGGAACATTACAGTAAGCTCTTTTGTTAAAAGGATTGCTTGATTTTGACCTAATACTACTTTGGTAAAGCAACTGAAAATTATTGATTTCCTGTGTTATGAATTGAGATGAATAAAAACCTAAGAGATTACAAATAAAAAGCCTTCTTTGTTCTGTGTATCACTTCCGCTATGCTGGTCAGTCAGATGCCATTGTTTTTCCTCCTGGTCCCATGGCACATGAAAGTTGTCTTACTGGGAAACAAAACAAAATGAAAAGAGAGAAACAAAAATATTTTCCAAAGTTTTTTACTATTTGTTTTCAGCCTTACATGCAAAGCTAAGAACAAACAAGAAAAACAGTAGCAGTTTTAAAGAATGCCCCATGCTATTCAATGTTCATTTTTGTTTTAAAATGTTCACAACTCTCTTGATCCTGAAGCCTCTTGGGATAGAGGTTGGGATTAATATCTATACAAAAGTTATTAAAAGACATATTAATTCAAAAAAGCTGACATGCTTCATTAGCTGCCTTTTCCATGCAGAGTTTTTTCCAACTCTTAATCAACAATATCTAGACACAGCTCTGGACCCAATAAATGTTACTGCACTGGCCTTGAGCCACTGAATGCTGTAGGTCGTGGGCAGCACAGATCAAAGAAGCCAGAGGAGAACAAAAGGATAAGCCACTATGCAAAAGGCACGCTAGAGTGATCCCTGTCACATCCCTGTCCTGTTGTAGGCAGGCAAGGGGCTTAATGCAAGCAAAGTGATACTGATACTGTGCATGAAAGCCTAAATGCACATTCAGAAAGGCAACGCAAATCACTTATAACTGTAAAAGAGCAGAAGCCCCCCCCCCCAAATTTTAATCAACATTGGCTTTCTGTGTGTTTGAATTCTCCACGCCTTGTAGACTGCTTCAGTTGGTAAAGATTTTTAAGTTCAAGCTAGGGAAGGAATGACAGAAGATACAGTTCCATGATGAGCAATATCTGCAATTGATTAAGGAGTTATAATACTCCAGAAGTCTGTGTTCCAAGAGGTGACCGAAAAACAGAAATGACAAGAAGTATCTGATCATGCGCTTCATCCTCATCCAAGCCACTTAGCATTTCTTCCTCCACCTTACGCCTTCGAACAAAAGGTTTTACTGACAGTCTCCATCATCTTGCTGCAACTTGACTGCATAAGTGAAAAAGCTCTGGCTCAACACCTCCTTTAAAAATTAAGAAAAAAAAATACCTATTAGCAACTTTGTCAATGCGACACCAAATTTAAGAACGAGGAGAAAGAGAGAGCTATTTCAATGAATAGACAACTCGGAGTGAGGCAACAGTTGTCAGGAAGACGAGATGTTTCTCTTGCTTGCTTGTCTCCTTGTTCTTTCCATAACAAATGGTCCTCTAACACTAAGACTATCCATGATGCTGTCCTGCATTTTTATGCCATTCTATGCTCGAAGAGGCATAGAAGCAGAATCTCCCACATCTCATCTGCTGTTTCAGATGATCACCCTGCCAGATGCAAGTAGCAATAATCTACACATTTGTGGGAAATCTACAGGAGCCATAGTGCTGAGGAGTTCTTAAGATATTAAAATCTAGACCCCTGTTACCTGACTATACCTAATGGAGATTTAAAGTGCCAGAGGAATATTTGTCTGAATTAGCATTGATTTCCCCTCCCTAGAAAAGGGTGCAACACTGCAGTGAGAAAAGGATCGAAAGAAAATGCCTTATACTATGCTTACATAGGCCTTACCCTATGTTTACAAACACTAGTCTCTTCTTCTAAATGAAAGCTAATTTCAGACACAAAACAAGAAGAAATCAGCAATTTAGATACAGATCAGAGCTCATTACCTATCTATGAAGATATGATTGATTTTAAAGACAGAAACATCCCTGCACATCAGCTACTAAACAAATGAAGCTGCCTGGGATGTTCAACCTAACAGTCCCTTCCATCCAAACACTTAGAAACCAGAGTTTAGATGCTTTCCAAAAGTGGAATCAACTCCTGAAACAGCTTTCTCTTCATGGCTTCACTAGCATTTTGGAACCATGGTTTGTTGACCTTGAGAAAGTAAAGATTGACAGGCTGCCTGTTTGTTTTGGGATTTGTCATTTGACAGAATGGCGACTGCGCATTTTTGTGCAATTTGACACACAGTGAGCTTTTCACCTCTGACTCTCATTGACCATTAGCCTAGCATAAGCAATTAAGAAAAGAAAAAGGAAATTTCATGTTATCGCTATACTATTTGAAAGCAATTTTCCAACATTTTAGCATGGAGTTTCCTAGGTTTGTTACCAAAACATAAAAATAGGGCTTTGTTTACAGTTACTCATTTTGATTACTGCTGCAAACTTTGTCCTGCTTTCAAGGTCTACAAAATCCCGGATCTATTCCCTCCACCTTACCCATCGTATCACAAATGTATTTGTATGCTCATACCAGTGGGAAGTTTGACTTCACCACAGTCAGTACGCTACCCCTAGTTTTCTTGCATTTTTTCATTGCAGATGAGATAGCAACTTGCTAAGCTTCCAGTTCAGAATTGGGAGTGAAGGAAGAATTTTTTCTTTGCATCCTTTTTAACTCTGCTTGCTTCAAAAAGGCACATATCTCAGTGGTTAAATACTTAACTGTTTCACTAATAAGCTGGATCCTAACATGCAAGTACAAAAAGACATGTCATTATGTCTAAAAAATCCCACTCATATCCAAGCAGCTTTTAAAATTATATATATATACACACATATACACACATGCGCGCTGAGGATCTATAAGGTAAGTTGCTATCTCAGGACTAGTCTACACACACATTTAGTACTGGTATTCTGTGTAGAGATATGTGAGGGTTGGGGCTTGGTTGTGGTTTTTTTCTTTGTATCAAAATAGTTGCAGTAATTCAAACCCAAATATGCCTGTAATTGTATTAATAATAATGATGACATAATAGTACCCTATGGGACTAGGCTATACTGATGCGTGCAACCATGTGTTCAAGATCACTTCAAAGACAGTAAGAGATTGAAGATATTACCACACCCAACTCTTCATTACTGCACCTCTCATCTTGGAGATTACCACCCACAAAGCTGAACAACAGTAACCTGTTGTGGAAGTGCTCTTAGCCTTCTTCGATCTAACCAAGTTAGTTATAACCATCTTTGGTGGTAAGCAAAGCTTTCTGGGGCAGCTAGGCACTGCAGCAGACTATGAAAGCAAATGCAGTACAATCCAGTTTTGGGTAGAGTAAAATCCCATGGAGGGGCAGCAGCGAAGAGCTAGTAGATGACTGCTTCTTAAGCTTTTCCAGAGACATGCTTCTGCAACCCTATCTACACCCTGTCTGTTCTAGCCGAGTTTGAACAAAACAGCTTTTGTTTGTAGAGACAGCCTAGCTGCCAATTCGAATTCAATAACTGGCTCTGGATTATAGTAGGCATGCCTAGACCTATAGGATAAAATTAATTTCAGTCAAGTTTGTCTCAATCAGCTGTCAGGCTGATATCCTGCTGTCCTGCAGCAAAACAGATGCAAAGTAAACATAAAATGCTACTTACTTCATTATTCAGTCAAATCAATATAAAAGAGGCACAAACAGAGCTAAGTATGTAAAATATGGGCCAAAATCTCAGCTTTCATGTAAAAAAAAAAACTTTCAAAGTTCTAAATTAAGAAATGAGACAAGAAATTAAATATATTTCTTTTTTTCAGTGTTAACGATTGCTGAGGCCCATCACTGAACCTGACCGTATGAAGCGGGCCAAACCAAGTTATGTTCTTTCTCTGCTTCAGTGCCTGGTTGCGCAAGAGGCTACTCACACTTCCTTCCGCTCACCTTTCTCACCACATCATCTGTTTAGGCTGCAAGGTCTATGGGGGTAGGAACTATCTTTTAGAGCATTTTAGGCCTCTGCTCTACTAGGTTTTGTACTTGATCTTACAGGCAATGCCCTTTGAATAGGCTGTAACATAAACAACAATAATAATACCCCTTCTCAGAAGGACAGCACACAAGTCTGCTTGTGAATTGTGTTGCAGATAAAGTTTCCATCACACTTTTAACTATCAAAAGCTAACAAATCTTACTCTACAGTTCCACAAACACTTTAAGTCAGCACTGCTGCCAAAAGAAACAATCTCATCTGGCAAAAAAAAAAAAAAAAAAAAAAAAAGAAAAAGAATTAAGTTTGAAGCCATCTGGGTTCTCCAAGGGAGTTTACAACATAGCTGCACAAATGCTTGTGTTGGCACAAGGAATGGAGCAGCAGGACCATTTCTTCAGGTGGCAGTGCCAGTTTATGCAGGCTGAAACCCCTTCTTGAAAGTGCGGCCCAGGTTGTCTGAAAGATTTATCTTACAAAGCCAAGTTACAGAAGAAAAACTATGGGTCACCCAATTTTACTCGTAGAACTGCTAATACTCACCTCCCAAGAATGCTGCAAGGTTAAGTACGTTGGTGTTTGTAAGGCATTACAGAAGTAAGATTAGTAAATATTTAATTTTCTCTCCTCCCTTCTCCCCTGCCCTGGCCACTAAGTATAACTCATTCTGAGTTTCATATACTAAATCAGTGACTTGGAGCAGCTCCTAGAAGGTAGCTGTCAAGCTCCCTGCCTGTAGGCCAGATGAAGGTCAGTCATCATACACACGCACTCCAATTTAAAACTGTTCTGCAACACTGCAGCCAAAACAGCATCTAAATACATCGTACCTACTCTGCTGCAGGGAACCATGGAATAGTCAGATTACCTCTACAGCAGAGGTCCTTTCTCACCTTGATCTGGGGAACAGCTGCAGAAGGACAAAGGACAAGTAAATCAAATCCTTTTGCATGCATTCCGCATGTAAACACATCCTGTCAAGCTGACAGAAACAACAACGAAAAGGAGTGTTTCTGAAAAGTACCTTAATAAGGATGTTAACAGCATGCTGGGGGGGGGAGGTCAGCCTCAGTGTCATTACCATAAGGAAAACCATCAAAGTGAGGCAGTACATAGCTTGCTTTCACAGACTAGGTGTGAAAACAGGTATTTTGGTTATTTTGTTAGTTCTTAAAAGTCCTGCTGCTTCTGAGAGCTAATAACAATTCTTGATTCCCCATAATCTCTAAAAATATACTAATGTTTGATGGGTTAGGTGGAAATACCTGATGTAAACAATACACTTAGATACAGGTCCCTGAAATCAATGAACAATTGGCATAGCTGAGCAGTGCAGAAGTTTTAGGACACCTGTGCCAATGTTTGGTCCATAGAGGCAACTCAGAGAAACCTACAGAACTTGCTCCATTGCACAGCCTCTGACGCTGTCACTAACAGGGCACATAGGCACCCATCCTTGTTGGCAGCCAAGGCACAGGACATGCCATGAATGTGAAACAGAAAATGCAATATGCGGCAGCTCCCTGGGCTATCAAGACTTCTCCAGTAGCTCAGCACAAGCATCAAGTTCTAAGCTCTACAACAAAATTTATTTATATTATAAGCTGCAATAAAGTGTAAGTGCCCATGCTATGTATTACTAGTCACTGAATCAACAGCTCTAATAAACTCTTTCACAAGACCTTTCTGATTACTGAGATAAAATAGGTCTGGGTCCCATATTACAACAGGAACAATCCTAGAAACTCATTATGCAAGACAAGTCTAACAGAACTGATGCTTCAGTCATTTTGACATTTTTCATACTACCAAAATAAAAGTTAATTAGGTAAAAATAAATTTAAAACGTTAAATATGAGATAAATGCAGCTTGTAGTTACATAAATCGAACTCTCGTGCTTCCTAGGTTATCCCTAAGTACAAGCAGAGACTGTTCAAGGAACCTTTCCTATTGCGCCCCAATCCTGTTAATATTTATGCACACAGGAAGATCTGCTGAAGTCATGATGACTACTCAGATGCTCGAAGTTAAACATACTGCATAATTGCAAGTCTCATGCCATAAAAACTTCACTTATAAATGTAGAACCTAATTTGGTCACCTATACCCATATACATAAAAACCCCAGCATATAGTCGTGACTTCCCCCACCCCTACTCCTAAAACCATGAGATAAACTCTCCGTAGGGTGTAGTTGCCAGAGGCTCTACTCAATACAAATGAAATCCAGCTAGAAGTATTTTTTTTAATCATTACTGAAAATAGAAATATGTTCTATAGGTAGAAATACATCTATGTAAAGAAGCATACATATAAATATATATGAAGAAATAACAGGGTGATATCTATACCTTCTTGTTCCTTCTCTATCCACAAAGTCAGGTATTTGTCACTTTTTTTCATAACGTGACAAGTTTCTAAGAGGATGTTCATTTACTCATTCCTTTTCTATGAGCAGTTAGTGCTCAATGCTGAGATGCGCTTTCCTACTATCAAACGCGGAAGTCAAGACATGAAATAATGAAGTTTTTAGAAAATGAACTCATAGAAGCTTATTTTAGAAACTGCCAAGAAAACGAAAGCCACCAAGAAGTCCAGTTGCTTTTGTTTTTTAGCCAGTTAATTGAACTCACTTAATCCAACATGGCAAAATAAAATTCTTAATACATTCAGTTTAAGTTATTTTCTCTCTACTAACTCCTGGAATCTCCTTTCTTCCAAGATGTTGGCACTCACTGCTCTACTGCACTAAAATTACACCACACCTGCAGAGTTTATTCCAGTGTTGCCTACCAAGGGCCACTTAAAGCCATTCAAGAGCCACCAGCTAGTGACAGCTGGCAAACTCAAACCTGTCTCAGTAGTCTATCATATGTAATCAATTGCAAATAGAACTTCAACAGACTCATCCCATTATTTCCTAGCTAATTCCCCCTGGGAAAACAAGCCAGCAAGCTTCCACTTTGAATTATGAAGCTAGTTTTGCCCCTGTCCCTCCCTCCCAACTTCTCCCTTTTCCCTCTCTTCGCATCAGTTCACTGCACTGTTTCAGCTTTTCAGCTTGATATCCGTTATGTTATGTCAGCTGTTACATTACGCTTAAAACAATAGACTCCAGCTGGCTGAGGTCAGATGTGAAAACAAGGACCTAACAAAGCCATAGACCCTCCAGTTATACTGAAATTGAGATACACACTGAATGTAGCACTTAATGACAAACTACTTTCCAGACATTTGGGCAAAGCATAAAGGAAACACCTGTCACTGCAAACATTACACACTAATCCAGATAAATCCTAAATTTAAAAATCTTTGTTTTCACTACTTGGCTCTACTATGCAGCAGTATTTCACAGCTTTAAATTTTTTTTCCAAGATGAAATTTGTATTACTGTGCTTGTTTACTAAAATATTAAATAGTGAAAAATGTGTAAATTTTCAAAGAAAATATGTTTACCGTGTTTCTTTTAGACTTACCAAGCAAATGCTCTGAGCTTGAGTTTAGTCAAACTTTAACCCCTTAAGTAGAAAGCTCAACAAAAGCAAACAAAAGATGTAACAGTGAATGAAACATACTTTTTTCAGCAATGGTATTTTCCTGGACACACCTTTGAACAGAATTTATTGGAGTGCAGCTATACTAAAAAATAAAGAAACAAAACACCAGTATACTATGTGACTTATGAGACTAAACACAAGTTCCTGAGAACAGATGAACTACTAAAAATTCTGGAGCACATATCCCCCTATTTTTCAAAACGTTGCATACAATATAAAAGCAATGTTTTCTGAAAACTGTCACACTACTGTAGTTCATCTGTGAAAAGCTGGGAAGCTTGTTCAGCACAAAAGGACAACTTGGCACTGTGCTCATTTCAGTCTTTGGCCAACACCCCCACACTGCCATCAAGGGAGATCACCATGTCAGATCATGTAGGCCACCAAGCAGCCAGCAGACGGCACCAGTCCATCACCAGTGGTTTGTGCTGGCCTGCAATCTGTCACCAGCTCCACCGTGAGTTGAGGAAGGATGCTCTTCCCAGAGCCTTAGTCTTCAGAGTTTGAGCCCCACTAAATGCTTGGTGCTTCATAGCCATCTCATCCTAATGTAGTGTGGAGATAAATGCTAAATTCTGATCCTTTACTCACAGTGACTTAGTTGCAGACTTTATTTTAAATTATAGCATTCAGGTGTGCCACCACAGAACTCCAGATACAAAAATCCAAGACGATGGATTATTTAATTTTTTTCCTAATGCTTAGAAAAGGCAAAATAGAAGTGACCCCAAGCTTATCTTTACCAAATATGCACTCCAGTGTAGCAGACTAAAATTAGAATTCAAATCCAGAACATTTTGAACCTGCTAGGTGCAACGTATGCAATACATGTAAAAAAGTTTTCTATAAAAATCACTGCTTATTCTTATAATACACATCTAAAAGTAATTTTTTGGTGGTAACTTGAAAGAATTTTAGCGAAATAAACTACTACTTTTTTCCCCACTGAAAAGGAAACATCTAAGACAATAGCAAGAGCATACTTGGAACAACGTAACTTACGGGAAATCTTTCAGTGTGTTAACAAGTTTAGTATCTTTTTCTTTCTCCTCCATGCAAATACTTGTCCAATTCATTTCTCTGAAAGCTTTAATTTTTCTCATTTTTTTCTAAAAGCCATCCACATGACAAGAAATCAAGCAGGCCAAACAGCACGAATTTTGTGGTTACAACCACAAAGTGGCCAGTTGTCTCTGGCAGCAATGTTTACACAGCCCTTTCCTTCCACTCCTCTCTCCCAGAATTATTTTTGTTGATTATTCATATAAAATTCCCCAAGCCCATGTGAAAAAACATGTCTTTATTAAGGTATTTCCAAAAGGTATTTCTATCTACTTCAGGACACCATTCAAGGTCTAAATCCAGCCACCCCAGACAAGGCACAGCATGGTCCAATGCTGCCCTCTACAGTTTTTTAAGGAGAAACTATAGGTCCCTTTTACAAGTGTTTGATTTTTGGCACACGTAAAAAGGAAAAGCAGCTCATCTTTCCCTTACTGCTCTTAGCATACTTTCCTTCCATATCACGTCTTCATTCCTCCCTGGCATTCCTCTTCAGCTCAGACTTCATGTACACCAAACAATAACAACAGGCTTGTCTGTGGTGTTTTTTTTTTTTTAAAGTCCCTTTCATTAAATTGGTTCAGCTGTTCCTAACAGACAATTTTATTCCCACTTTAGAAGCATCTGATTTGGCTCCCTCAGACCTGTTCAGAATGGACATAAAGCAGAATTTTAGCTGGACTAAAAGCACGTTCACACAACCTTCTGGACCAAATTAATTAAATCCCTTTAACATCACATTTACATTAAACACATAATTTTCCTATGCAGACCAGAGGAGTTGACAAGGGATTGCTTTGTGAACAGCTGGAACAAGTTAAGATGTTACTACCAGCAGCATTTCAAACCAACACAGCTAATCTGCTTCACTGCAAAATCAGAAGTACTCAGTTTATCTGCCAGCACAGCTCAGCTACAAACATCAGAACCACCGATGGAAGCGTAGCGAGAAACAGCTGGGTTCAGATTCAGAGGAAGCTCCTTGTTCCAGCTACTAACTATACTGTCACCTAATTAAAAAGGGGGAGAGCAATTTTCGTTTCTATTCAACATTTCCTGAACCTTCGAATCACTCACATTTGGCCTT
Organism: Burhinus oedicnemus; assembly: GCA_008921705.1. Lineage (NCBI taxonomy): Eukaryota > Metazoa > Chordata > Aves > Charadriiformes > Burhinidae > Burhinus > Burhinus oedicnemus. The sequence goes on from VFFE01007048.1 coordinate 1,586,015, forward strand.
TCTACCACAAACTAAAATGTCGAGAAGCTGACTTCAAAGGAAAGCTAGGATTCTCAACTTCAGCTATCAGTGGAGTGTCAGAAAGGAAATGCTGCAGTGAGTGATTCCCTGGACAGGTCTATCTGCAGGTCCAGCAAAGGAAAAGGATTAAAGGGCATGAGTGCACCACGCACACATCTTCTACACCAGCTGACCTCACTCCGCATCAGACCAGGGGACACTGCTGGGGCTGCAAAGACAAATTTTTCACTTTCTCAGCTACAGTTGTTCTTTAGAGAGAGTCTGTAGACTAGATCAGTCTGTAAAGCTATGACCAGGCATCCTTTACAGACATTAGTCCCATTTAATTTTTCAAAAGGATGAAAATGCACCAATGTCCAGATTGTAAGTCTCTGGCCTTCTTAACCAAGGAAAATAATCAGAAAAAGAAAATGCTGGAACCACTTTGAACTATTTGAATCATTTGTTCTCTCTGAAGACCATCTTCAGAATCAAAAGCTGGAAGTATTTTTCTCTTTCTTTCTCACAGAACCCCCAAAACACTCCAGCAAACAAAACCCAAGGCTTATACTCAAAACAAAAGATTATGTTAAAATAAGAAATAAAATATCGATTTCTCGTAGGTCTAGAGTCTGTGCCACTTTCTCTTAATTTTAGGAATAATTTCAATGCCAATAACATAAATGTTAACCACCTAAAACTATTACCTTTTATATTAATTGATGGTCTTTTTAATGTTTAAAAATTATTTAATCTCTTCAGTAAGAAGTATGCTAAAGTAGAAAAGGAACTCAGAAAACAGAAAGCTGGAAAAAACTTATACTTTCATCATAAAAACATACCCTTCCTTTTTTTTCTTTTTTGTTGGAATCAGTTTGAAATGAGATTCCTACAAGAAAATAGCTTTTTCAGGCACACTGAATATCCCTTGGTTCAGCAGAATATTTAATCCCCTTGGATCAGGCACTTGGATTTTCTTAGATCATGCTGAGATAACAGCATTCTGCTGTGTTCTGGCACCATAAAATCCTTGCTTATGAAAATAAAAGAAAAAATATGGCCTCTCTGGGAACATACATCTCTAAATTACTTTTTTCCATAGTTTAAATATTGTAGTCTCAAAATCAATTTTTACACAGATATACCACATTCTCTTTATGAGTCATAGCAAAAGCTCTCCTGCACCACTATTTTAAATGGGCCAAGTGTACATATACCCTTCAAAATGATGATCCTTTCACAGTCTTGGCTCAGATTCCAGCTCATGCTGGGCAAGTGCCAACGAGTAACTGGAGTCAAACCCCTCCAACAGCACCATCTAGTGAAAAAAAGATAAACGCATGCAAATTTAAACAGTTTTCACTGCATTCTGCAAACTAACAAAAGGCCAGTTCTCTCCTAATCTCCCATTACAACTGCATTTAGGTATAGCTTTCATCAAGGCTCTTTGCCTTGTGCAGTGACAAGTAGAGAAAGATTCAACAGCTAATTGTAAGCTTTTTGTTTAAAATTGGAACTCCACTTGAAACACATATAAACTTTTCCTTGTTTATTTTTCCAATGTTAAGCTTGCATTTTTCTTATTGTTATGAAAAATAGAAGCATTTTAACATGTTTTAAAATTATTGGTAATGTAAGACCTTCTATTTCCTCCTCTGATAGTGGGAGGTGATATTATAAGACAAGCAGGTGCAGAATAAAAAGGAAATTATACATAATATCAACAATCTTTTTAGACCTTATTTTCATATAGTTGTAATATCTTGTATAACTATATTGTTGAAGCATGAAAGTCTTGTTCATGAAAAAGGGCACGCTTAGCTTCCATCTATAACTTTAACGTAACCAGTCTCACTGGTTTCAAAAAGACTACCTGCTGAAGTTGTGTAAGTGCTTAGATCTTTCACAGGGTCAGAGCAAGAAAACCTTTGGCTACGTGGAAGAAATTGAACATTTTAGCTCTTAACTGTGAGTGTTTTACAAGGTCTCATTTGAATGTTTTTTCAGTCAGGAGGAACAGGTTCTGTACTTTTTCCAATGTGAATCTTCAATGCCATGCAACTCTCAAGTCGGCTGTAGAAGGGATTCTGTAACAACATTAGTTTACAGGTAACACATACACACATGCTTTTACTGTTATTCCATGTCATTTTCAAGATTAATCAGATTTACAGCGACCACGCAGTAAGCTCATCTAATCAGACTTGCTCCATGGGGCTGTTCAGCTCAGCATACCCACATGCTAACTCTGAGCACTCATTTCCTGACATTCAGCATGATACAGACATTTCTTGCATTTCCAGACATACGGCTGCTTGGTCAAAGCCTCCTCCCCACTCAAATACAAGAAGTCCACAAATCTCAGGTACGCAAAATTTCAAAGCATGACACTGCACATTTCGTACCACTATCTCAGCCTTATATTTGATTCACTACAAAGTGTAATTCATTTAGAGAGAATTCTATCCTACACAGGAAATTATGTCTAAATAAAAGGCAATCTGCTCTTGACAAAGCTTCAGTAATTTTCCCTTTGGAATGCAGATAGGGAAAGGTAGACTCAATTTTATAATCTTCAAAAGAAATAGTTAAAGGTCTCTAAGTGTTAATTATTTTAATCTCACAGAGCACACACACAAGCACTATAACTCTAGTTTGATGGAATGACTTGAGGTCTCGTAAGTGTCAAATTCCACATGTCCAAAGGTTCCCTCCCTCTCACCGTCCCAGTTAAGCCCAAGCAGAAAAGCCTTCTTCAAGATTCCTATACTCCTCCTGGTAGGTTGTTGCTACACTGCTGCTCCTTTGAGGTCTCTCTCACTCAGTATTTGTAAATCAACTTGGTTGCCCTTCTTTGCTTCACCTACAATGACAGTGTTACTTACTTTCGTTGTCTGGCTCCAAATTAAAACTGTTATAGTGGTATAACTAAAAGTCCCTCTACAAACACAAAAGAGAAATTAATTCCTACTGCAAAGCACTAGAAAGAGAGTACTGTCCTAAGCTTTAATAAGTGACCTTACATCACCATTTGGGTGGAAGCTTGCACTGTATTTTTTCCTGGGGTTTTTTGGGGGTTTGTTTGAGGGTTTTTTTGGATTTTTTTTTTGTTTGTTTAGTTTGTTTGGGGTTTTTTTAATTCCTCTATTGTGGTACACTTTCTTTTACTTCTTTCTTTGCATTTTACAGTTTCTTTTCAACCAGACATCTCTGATTAACTCCCCCCTTAAGAATTCAGTTCCATCTAATTTTGACAGCTTCTAATGATATATCAGAATGAAAGTAAAATCTTAAATAAGAATAGAATAGGAAATTTTACTGGGTAAATGCTAACAGGAACCAGATTCTGACATCTATGTTTGTGTTGCAAGGTGCCACAACTCCTTGAAAGTCCCACCAAAATTGGATAAAGCACTTTGGCTCATCTACGGCTTTGGACTGTTGGATCCCCTTAAATTTCTTGAAAATTACCACAGTTACTCCTTTAAGAAAACAATATCAGAACATGCCAATACTGAACAAACAAACAACTGCTGAATTTCCAAGAAACTATGATCGTAGGATTTCAATGTTAAAAATTAGCAGTAGTTTTTCTCATGATATATAGCAGGAACACTGATTCACACTAATTGGAAAGCAAGATAATACAGAATAGTATGAACACCAAATACATACTAGATATTACATATCTTGTATGTAAACCTGAATACATTGCATACATATTACACTGAATATATTACACATATACAGAAAATACATACTGCATACAGTATGAACACTCAAAATTAGTTCCACTATTTCACCAGGGGGAGAGGGGGAATGAAACATCACTAGTTATCTTGTCACTATAAGTTATTTCACTGAAACAACACACTATGTCCATGTAAAATACTATTTATTTTATAAAGATCTCTCTCTATATATATGTCTCACTCAATATACATAACTCTCATTCAATGATGAGTGAGATATTATCACAAGTGAAATTCATCACAGAAATTGACTGAAGTATCCACAACTGCTAGTTGTGGATAAAAAAACCCAAAACCAAACAACAACAAATCTTAAATCTATAAAGAAAGAAAACCACAAAACAGAGAAGGTACTGGGATGCAGAAATACACATATAGACTCTCTTATCTGGCAACTAATTATAAAGTTACATCTAAGAGTTCAAATATCTTAGAAAATAGTTAAAAATAATATACCAGGCATGAAGATACCTTAAGTATAAATCATGTGATTGATGCTAAATTTAATATACTATATTCTTACTCTTACAGTATTCATATTAGGTATAAAACCTTAGTATATTGAATAGATAAATTTAGACAAAATTTATTACAAGTGATGGAGTTTAAGTGAACTTTTTCATGTTAATAATGATAACACATAATAATGACATTACTGGTGCACAGCTACAACAAGTATTTCGAACAAACACTTAAATTGCTAGCTAGCATTTTCTCAATACAGTGACTGTGTTACCATAAGTAAAATAACGGTCATTTATTTATGATCAGAGGGTTAGAGACCTCTGCTATGAGGACAGGCTGAGAGAGTTGGGGTTGTTCAGCCTGGAGGAGAGAAGGCTCCAGGGAGACCTTATAGCAGCCTTCCAGTACTTAAAGGGTCCTACAAGAAAACTGGAGAGGGACTTTTTACAAGGGCATGTAGTGATAGGACAAGGGGTAACGGCTTCAAGCTGGAAAAGGGTAGATTTAGATTAGATCTCAGGAAGAAATTCTTTACTGTGAGGGTAGTGAGGCACTGGAGCAGGTTGCCCAGGGAAGTTGTGGAGGCCCCATCCCTGGAAGCGTTCAAGGCCAGATTGGATGAGGCTTTTAGCAATCTGGTCTGGTGGGAGGTGTCCTTGCCCATGGCAAGGGGGTTGGAACTAGACGATCTTCCAACCTAAATCATTCTGTGATGCTATGATTATTTACAAATACAGAGAAATCAATGATTTAGCAGCAGGCACCCCACCACTGAGGTACAACAAATTTATAAATTTTTTTGTACATTTAAAATCATGCCTCTCCAACTTCAAAACTAAGGCTCTTGAATGAAATCTAAGCTGGCAAGACAGTAACACTCTTGGAACATTTCTTGATACATATTTGTTGCAGCGCTAGTGTACTATAAACAAAAGGTAGCTATGTCTTCTCTGCTGAAGGGAAAGTGCATAAGACAGGTAGAGCAAGTTGTCTTAACTCTGAAGTCAATGAAAATACATGAGTTTTCCACTTGTGAAGGAAACTGCATCTAACATCAACTAAAGGAAGAACTTCCACTTTTTCCACCCCCCCCCACCTATGGTTAGGTGTCTGGTCTTCAGTATGGCTGAAAAATGAATGAACCTGAGCAATATGAGGGATTCAAGCTTAATCAAAACAGCCTTGTGTGTTGGACAAAATATAGATGCCCTCAATATAGACCTTATAGGGTAAGATTTGGGGTTTGTGCTACCATGACTTTTAGTGTTTCTGTGGCTTTACAGACTGATTAGGGAAAAGTAGACAAAGCTCTTGTTAATTAAACCATAAGGAACATTCATCTTGATATGGTAATTAGCTCAGGAGATCAGAATTTTCACGTAAGAACAAACATGCATCAATCACATTAACATCCACATACATACCATCCAAAATAACGTCCCTGTAGCAAGAGCTGCATACTGTTCAATTGTAGAAAGCACGCTGAAGATAAGGCATATCAGCACAATAAGGAAGCTGTAAAAAAAAAAAAAAAATAAATAAAAATAATGTAATGCAGTCTAGTAAGAATCTAGAGGAAGGACAGATAATTATGCCATTAAAAATTATCTGTACACACAGAAATGTCATTGGTATTGGATTATCTTAAAACACAGCTGGTAACTTTTGAGTGATCCTGCTTCATGTCGGATAGTTTATTTCTCTTCAAACACTGAGGTTTTGGATTGGACATTATCAAATGGAACCGCACAGTAACATTAGCTTCCAACCTCTAAGACTTGCTGTTTCCCAGCCCCTCAGGAAAACAGCATTTCTTGTTCTTTCCCATTGTAAGGGCTACTACCGCTGAATCACCACCACACAACCCCCCAAACATGTTTCAAATATTTGCCTTTTTGCTGTTCCAAATTCTAATAAACTGCAAAGAGAAATCCCAACTAAACCAGAGATTAACAGGCTCTGCCCACACTGTCTTTTATAACCAATCCCCAAAAGGCCCTAGATAAATAAAATCTGCCATTTGGCAGCGGAAACACAACCTAGGACTGATTCCATTTTTAAATAAAACAAAATTTCAAAGCAGCTATCAGAGAGAGAGAGAGAGGGAATATAAGGGTATGTTCCCCAGTACTCCCTGCCCGAGTGAGTCCTTAGGGAGGGGTCCTGTTACCCAAGGTAAGATTTGGGACAGCCAGGGAGTTGCAGCAAACAGCCCAACTGCCTGTAGCCCCCAGCCAGCCTCTTCCCCCAGCTGGGAAGCTAGGCTGCCCAGCCCTGCAGCTTCTGTCTTCAGATCGCTTCCCTGAGCAGCTTCAGCCGTGCCCATCACCCCGCAGCACTGCTGCTTGCCTTAAAGGAACATAACGCATTTGGAAGCAAAACATTTAAAACCCAAAGTGGATGCCATCCCACTACACACTAGGCATAGGCAGCTTCCAGTTCCCAAAGAACTGCATGTTTCTCTTTAAAACATGACTTGAGCAATGAAGAAGACTTAAAACATTCACTTCTTAAACACAAAGCTAGTTGTTAGGGATATTTTTCTCAATTCTGTTGAGCCAAGCAACACCAATTCTTCACGCTTGACAGAAACTTGCTGCAAAATCCGGTAAATAAATCACCACCCCCTCATTACAGATCTCTAAAATGGTTAACCAGTTCTTTTTCCTCAGAAAAACAACAACAAAAAAGAATTGACATAATGAATAAAACTGAACTCAAGAGGAAAAACATTAAAAAAGGACATCAGTGGCTGCAAATTGGCATGGCTCAGCTGAAGTCACCCAGAGCCTTTATCTTTTTTCACATAAGTGAGAACTTCATTGGGTGAATCTCTTGAAAGGCCAAGCACTCAAGAAAACAAAAATGTGTCAGGGTTGACACGATAAGGTAGATTGCCCAATGATCGCTTCGAAATACAGCGCATGTAAGTCCAATGCACACATAGACAAATGATATTGTAAACACATTACAAAATCGTGGCGAAGAAGTTTGTAGGTAATAGTGATAACGAATTGAAGTTAAAAGGATAGAGATTATCACATATCAACACAAACACACATATGAGAATATACTTTTACCTAGGCAAAGTATAAATGTGTGGGTGTTCCTGATTTATCTCTAAAATCTTTTCATTTTATACTGTATCTCTAACTTTGGCCATTCTTCAATAGAAGTAAGGTGTGCAGACAAGGCGGGGGAACGCAAAGATGAGCCAGTCATTTGAAACATAGCATAAGCGTTCCCCAAGTGTCCAGCCCTTCTATCTGCAATATTCCCACAATCACTGAAGACCAATATACGTGACAGCAGGAACATAAATGGGTTCAGTTACACAGAGGTAGCTAACAGTCTCTGGATAAAAAAATCCAACTTGCACAGAAGTACTAGTTCAAAGCAAACAACGAGTTGCATGGGATGGTGTAAGCTGTCTGAATACAGCAGTAACAATTAATACTTTTATCCCTTAATAGTAGCAGGCTTGTTAAAAGTGTAACCCGGCCAATACACGAAAACCACAAGAGGGCACCAAAGCAAAGACTATCCTGTTTCTGCACTTTTCCTAAATAAACCCAACTAAAGAGAACCTAATGAGGATTAAAGGTGAAAGTTTGCGTGCCTAAGTGACAGGAAGATAAACTTAGGGTAAATTGTTTGCCAAATCTCTTTGCTTGTTACTATTAGAGAAACTGAAGGCTGACATAAGAATTCCATCAAGTGCCAGTCACCGCACTACCTACTTTTATAGGTTTTCATGCATGTGGATCCTTTTCAGTCTTTTTTCACCCCCAGAAAAACTCTTGAAATTTATTGTTGTGTTCTTTCCAGGCTGAAGCATGAGACACCTTCATATGCACAAATACACATTATTCCAATCAAAATAAAGATATTTGGTCAGATATTGTTGCTTCTTATCCGTTTCTTTTACACTAGAGGGAAGATGCCCACAAGCCCCACCAGTACAGCACCACAGCTAAGCTACTAACCCTGTCACTCTGGCATCACTATTCTGCTTCTGAGAACTGCACATAAGGAACAGAGGGTGCAAAATTAGGAGATTAAAAAAAATTACACGGTCCTCCTCTGACATCACCTGCTGTTCGTTTCCTTCCAACACTCATCTCTTACCCTGTTTTTGTTTCAGTACTAGTGGCTTCCTCCTCTAGTTCTGAAGTGTAAGAAGGGAGTGAGGCACCAGGAAAATGGAAAAGAGGAAAAATTTGTCACTTTTTTCCCTTGACAGCTACGTCCCCTCTCTTCAGCCAGAAGTGGAGCACAGACTCTCAGTAACTGCCAGCTTTCACTTGTTGACAGCAGACAAGTCCACAGTAGTTAAATCGTTATGAACAACAGTTGCAAGGACAGACTGCCTCAAACTTGAATTTGCTCTATACGAAAAAGTCATCCTGGAGAAATTCAACTGTCAAGCCTCAGAGAGCTTCCACTACCACTACTCATGAGCGAGCTGTGATTTTTTCCCCAATATTTAGAATGTAAATGAACTTGTGTGAATTTTCAGAGGGAAAAATCAAAGGTACAACCTTGACAACAGAAGATAAAATTTCAAAGCCCCCAAATTGGTGTACTTTTTTTTTTTTTAGCAAGCGTTACAATTGTCAAATGCCCAAAATAACCTTATCACTCTCAGTATCACTTTACTGTGATCACTATTACGACATTTTCCCAAAAAAGTACTCACCTTGATACAGGTCCTAAGCATGTAAACTATTCATCCAATGAGTTAATACCAGACAAACTAAAGGGCAACTGAAATCAACCTTACAATAAGACGCATTGGACAAATTAGTGGTAGACAGATGTATCAGCCCTACCCCAATCAACCACATAATTCCAGATAGCTAAGAGAGCTTTTTTTCAGACAAACTAAGCCTCACCTGCACGTCAAAGCTCCGTTGTTGGTGGAAAGACACTAGACTCATTCAGAGAGCAATTGTGAAACAAGTTACTAGGCAAAACATTTAGTTATTTCAACTGTTGAGTGGGTGAAGACTCTAAACATGGACATTTAAATTAGGCAAACTGAATGTGAGCTATCCAGTGTACATGCTAGTCCCCGAGCATTTACTAGACTTCACAGAACAGTCATTTACTCTTCACTGGGTGATAACCACGCTGTCTCACTGTAACATAACAAGTGGAAAAGCATGGTACTTAGCCAGCCTTGCTTATCTGTCTCACAGTAAAAAATTAAAAATACCTTAGCTCCCATACAATATCACTCAGGGACTTAAAGATCTAAGACAGATGAACAGTTTAACCAGTAGCATCAAGCCACTCGAACACTTTGCTAAGCATTCAGTCTCATGCTGATTTCACCAGTTGTATATAGGGTAGCAGAACAAACATTCATCATTGTATCTGCCTTAACGACTCCAGAGACAGACAGCAGAACACTGGAATTTCTTCAAATCTAGCAGTCAGAAGAGACTTAGTCTCTTGGAAAACACTGATCTTCTATCTCCTGAAACCCGTTGCTCGTTTACCCTCTATGCACAAATGTGACCATCTTCAAGCAAGGAAGCAGAGTGATGAGGAGTTCAGGCTTTCATCAGCTCTGATCTAAGTCTTAGATTGTGGGGCCAAGCAAGCATTAGAGATGAGGCGATAGTGTGTGAAGTCTTTCATATTGCCTCTCCCAGGTTACAAAGTAGCATCTGCCTGCATGTAGATAAGTCACAGATACTGCATCAGTAGACACAAAAGTAATCAGCTTTGTGGTTAACTCATATCTAACAGTGCTATGTTTCTTTTAACCCCAAGAATTTTGCAAGTGTCTGATCACCTCTGTACTTTTGGATGTGAAACCATGAAACCGCTATTAAAGCAAAATGGACACTAACACTTACAAAGCAGTAGACATTTTCTTTCATGGACTGCATTTTCAGAAGACTATTACAAGACGACCCTTTTCCTCTCAGAAAACAAGCATTGTTTTACTAGAAGCCAGTTTCTATGCTTGTCTTTTCAACTCAGTTTTTACAGGCACTGCACACCTGGTAGAGTCATGCTCAGAAATGGAGCTATCTCAGCACACATGAAACAATGTCAGCGTGCAGCCCTCTGGTAACATTTTGACCTGGTGTACATCCAAGCCTGTATATAGACTTGGGATGTGTGTCTATGTTATACTACTCATTAAAGAGAAAAGCACACACATAGACACAGGTGTTCATAGACTTACATGAGACAGTGTGCACAGATGTGTGTACATGGGCAAACATATAATAAATAACATTTGGCTTACTCCATTAAGTCAGCTAGACCATTTAGATAACTTTTTGTCTCAAACAGATTTAAGAAGTCAGAGCATTTCCAGAAAAGAATCATACAGCTGACAGGTAAAAGCGACCAGCTAGTATATGCACTGTGTTTAGCAATATATAGGAAATATATTAAGAGGTAAAGGTGGATTTAATTGTTTCTGACTATTCTAGGATATATTTCGACTTTCAGAACAGATCCAGATTGAGACCTCAGTGGCAGCTGCAGAAACTTTACATCTTATAGGTGGCTATCAGTACTTTGCAGCCTCCAGCCCTGAGCTGCTGCTTTTTTTCTGGATTTAACTACCAGTTTAGAATATTAGCATGTCTTTTTTGTGGCTTGAAACAACGTGTGGAATGATCAAAGGAACAATTAACCACTTACTGAGTGGTAACAATGCTCATTTAGTAAATGTCACAGGTAGGAGAACTGATAAAGGTTTATAAAATATACGTAGTGATACAACCTGGAACATTTAAAAAAATGGTGCATGAGATGAGCTGGAAGTACTTACTCACCAGATTAATATAGTCTCATCCACATGCAGCTGTAATCATCAAAAACAGTATTAAAAGGTGGGTAAGTTTTATTCTTTCTTGCAGTGTTTCTTGCATACTCTCAGTGGGAGTCTTCCCATGAACCTGGAAAAAGTTGGCGTTAGGCCCTAAATTAAGCTGAAACCTCAAAAACATTTAATAGATGAGAAGGGAGATGCAAAGTTCAGTTCACTTTATATAAATCCACCTAGAGTTCTAACCCTCCAGGAAGACAGCCAGTTTTTCGTTGTTCAATGCCACGTAAGCGCTGGCTTAAGTCTGCTTTTTACATTTGAACAACTTTTATTCATTACAACTATCATTCTTGAAGATATTCAACTATCCGTGCCCTTACACTATTTTAGCTTATAACTGCTGCATCTGTGCTCTTTTTTTGGCATGGGGTCAATGGCTAGTTGTAGTTCGTCCTCTCTGTCTGCTGGAGAAAATGACTGAAACTAAAAAGAAATATTCCGTAAATAAAAAAAAAAGTCTTTTGAGTCCTTCTACATCTTTGGTAACGTTCTACCTAAGCCTCTTTCTTGAACCTCTGTCTGCACCTTACTTTTGGGCAACTGGATTGTCTGTTTTTAAATGTACAGCTTTGTTCAGTCATATGCATGATCAACCACCAACTGTGCAACTTCCTCACCAACCCTGTAACTCAAGGGGTGGGTTTGGTTTTTTGTTTGTGAGGGTTTGTTTGTTTGTTTTTTACAGAATAAATAACTTTTTTGCCATTTAGCTTTTAACTGTGATAGGTTTCACTGGTAAACAAAGGAATACAAAGTTTAACCTCCTCTAAGCATACAGCTTCAGAAGAACTGGAAGGATGACATTGAGAATGAACAACACGCGTGCGCAGATTAAATATGGGCAGATTCTTATCTTGATCATCATAATTTGCAGACTATAATGCTGCTGCATATCCAGTTCACATTAGTTCATTAAAACATATGACAGCATCATTACTTCATCTTTCATCTCCATGGCTTACACATACTGACACTTACTTTTCATATTGTGAACACAAAGGTCAATGGTATCAAAAAACGACATTTGGACACAGCTTTCCAGGCAACAAAAAGAGTTATTGCAATGACGATTTAGATAGTCAACTTCAGCTGAAACATACACGGAAGACAGGGGATTGCTCTTTCACTTTGTCATATATTCTGTCCGATTCCAGGCCAGAGAAGTCATTCTTTAATTTTCATCAGGAAAATCTGTTCTGAAAAGGTTTATATTACTACAAGTCAACATAAATCCCTAACCACCTCACACAGCACTGCATAGTAATTTCCAAGGTGTAACTAGGTAAACGTTCTTATTAATTCATATCAAGTAATTACTTAATGCAGCTAGGCATCAGGTCTTTCTTGTTCTTTCATTCAAGGCATTTTGGGGTTGCTTGAGGAAAAAAATTCTAATAAAAGATAGAAGTTAGAGGGGGAATAGAATTTGTGAAATGGAGGACAGCTGAGAATAAGAGAGAGGAAAGGATTCTAGATCATGAAGAGCATCACCAGGAAGCTAATACAGGATGGCAATTTATTTTACGGGATCATCATCAAGGTATAGTGTCAAGTACAAATACCAACTGGTGCTTTTAAAAGTGAGAAACTCAGATAGGGTTGGTTTTTTAAAAAGAAACAGGATCTCACCATGCAGAGAAAACTTTCATCCTTAATGAAATTCACACACATTTATATCCTCTATATGTAGGTCTTACGCTGAACTCTTCAGCAAGTCTGAACCGAACACTGGAAAGACACTAATTCTGTCATGACTATAAACTACCAGAGCACAGTGCCAGCCTACTAATAGAAGACTAAATGAGCAGTCAATTATGCAAATGGTGGATGTCAGAGGTCCTCCATCACTTCCTCCATTAAACAAAGAGTGTTTGTCTTTAAGGGAATGGTCTGGTGAAGGTACATGATTAGAATGAAGGAGCCCTGTGCTTCAGTTCATCTTTGCCCATATCTTTGGCCAACTTTGAAATTTTTATTAACACATATTTTTCTTCCAGAGTATGGCTGTGAACTCTAATGTTTGAATTAAAATTGCATAATAACTGCATTAGTTGTGCTGCCTAACCAGTTCAGCTAACTTGCTTAGGAGACAATAGTTTAACTTCCAAAACTATATATATTTTAATTTGGGTCTAGATCAATTAAATAGGTCAAAGTACAGAAAAAAAAAAAAAAAAAAAAAAAGAAAAGAAAACAATCAATGTAGCAAGGAGTTAGAAGAGGCTAGCAACCTACACAAACCATAGCTGAAGATGAAACAAGTAACAAAAAAAAGTATCTTAGTCCTGGTAACAAAAAAATAAAGGTGGGGGTTTAAATCTCTGGCCATCCAGGCTCTTTGCATGGTTTTCCTCTAAGGATTTGTCTTATCTTTTTCTTTTGTTTTTGAGGCAGGGGAAGGAAGGAGGTGTACAGCCCCTTCCCACCTTCCAGCCTCTCTATGGCATGAGGATGCCCAGCAGAAGGGGAAGTATACTTGCATTCATGCAGAGAAGCATGATTCCCTCCAGGAAGTGGCTACAACAGTTTCCTGTACAACGCATGCTTCCTCTCTGTTATGTCCTACACAGGTCAAGCTAGTAGACAGATCACTATTCTAAGTTGTCACTTGCCATCAAAAAACCTTCAACAGACAAAGTGCGAATGCTCTGTTTGTGTTAGCTTAAGTCTATCAGATGGAGCTTCCTGTTAATACGTATTTGTTCCAACTGCAAGGCAAAGTATAGTTGGTGCTTCCTGAAGGAAACAATGGCATAATTTTTAACCAGCTCCTTGACTCCTTGTCAAAGAAATACTGTCTTCTAGCTCCTGTATGAGAAAGCAGTTTTATTGTACAAGAAAGATCATATATAATACAGGGTAGTCTGATACTAAGAAAAACAGGTTAGCTATACAGCTAAATAAGCAAGGCTTCTATCACACTTACGTGGCTTTTCTGGGAGATTAGAGTCTGTAAAAATAATTTAAATTATGGGCACTGTACCAAAGCACAAAGCACACAATGAATCAAAAGTCATTTAGGATACAGCACCAGAATTATTGCAGGAAAGGCCTTTAAGGTCTTGGCAAAGGGTATGATTGCAGTAGAAATGCAAACCAGACGTCAAGATGCTTCAAGAGGAAAGGTTAACTGCTCACCAAAAGCAATGTTATTGCATCCTGCAATGAGGTATTGAGTCCTTTGAGAATAGGTATGGTTGAACAGGAAAAATATGATAGGTACTGTGTAAGAAAATGGAAAAAGTATATGCTACATTTAAAATAAGTGCATAACCCAAGAGATATGAACCAGTGGACTACAGAAGATTCATCAGGGCTCCTCAGGTGGTTCCTAACAAGCTTCCGATGTGCCTGATCATTAAAATGAAACCCCACCACAGCAACATGACAGCCATGGAAGAAGTAAATGCATACGCACAGTGTGGAAAAGGATGTCACCCAATGCTACAAATCAAAAGAATTTCTGCAGTTCTTTTCACATGCACCTCAGGCTTAGCAAGAGAAAAATACGTCATAAGTGCTCTTACTTGAAGAATACAGAGGTACATTGAATATACTGTAAAACAATGAAAGATTTTCTCTTATTCTCGTGGTTTGATGAAACCCTACAAAGCAGGGGAGAAAGTGCAATTTTCACAGTTTATTTCGCTTGGAATATCACATCACATTTTGTCACTCTAAACTACCATTAGGAAACCAGTACAGTCGTGTGTGCTGTCCTCACCCTCTCAATTTCATATTCAGGTTTGCCCAAGTCTGGTAGCAGCCCATCATCCAAAGATAAATTCATCATCCAGCGGCACGCTCCAAAAGATATCCACTGCTGCGCAACCTTTGCCTGCAGCTCTAACACACTGCCTATCTCAAGGTGAGCATCCATGCCAAATTCAGCCTATACTTTGCTTTAAGCATGCATGCGAGCATAAGCAGAGCTGAACCGCAGCTTTTCAGCTGCCCAGGCCAAGTCACTTGGTGGTGGTGGTGGCACCAGCAAGAGAACAGGTAGCATCCCTCAAAGTATTTGAGACATCATCCTTACACTATGCTGCAGTCAGCATGGGGGTGGACATCTGCCTTATTTTACACAGTAGGTAGATTCAGGCAAGCCTTACCCCCCCACACGAGTTGCAAATAGGGGCTTTGGACAATACATCAGTTGCACACCATCACTGAAAGCAAATGGTTTGCTCTTATTGCAATAGAGGACTTCCCTTTTTATCAGCCAGTTCTGGGTAAGTTGACATTTTAATGAGAGGGATAAAAAGATAGGAGAGAGGTACATTCTAGAAACTGAGTGCCACAATACCAGTAAAACTTGTTTTCTAGGTGGAGTTTTATACAGTTGGTCTGAGGTCTCAGTACATCACTCTTCCACTTGTCTTGTAACAGCAGATTCAAGACACCAGAGTTTAAAATAATTTAGTATCCAAATATTAAAAGAAAAATACTAAAAGCTCTCCAAGACTTCGTAAAACCCAGCTTTTGAAAAATTGCCAAGCCTAGACTATTGCTCTGCATTGCTGTTACCAAACCTAAATTAATCTTTCTAAATAAAATACTGTAGTGTTTGGTGGTTTTTTTGTTTGTGTTTTTACATAAACTTGAAATTACTTTCTTTAAATACACAATATTTCTTTAAACAAGTAACAATATTTACTCCTAATGGCTTCTCTCATTTGGGCTGGCTGGACACTATTTTGATAGCTTTATCTGCCAGAGCATTTTCAAGAGCTGTATGTATCACCCCTCTTTTTATTTTTTATTTTCTCACTGTTTACTTTCATCACAGCAGTACTGCAACAAATCATTTTCCCTCCCCAATTAAAGATCAAAGGACACTGTATTATGCCTCCTAAAGCATATTTATCTCATAATACTGTAGAAAAACTAGACTTGGTCAGCTTCTCAGCTCACAGAATTGCTTGCATAGTAACCAGCTTCTGGATATTGCACGTAACCAAGTAAGAATGCTATCCTACTCCAAAGAAGTAAAACAAGGCAGAAGAAAGGAAACACTGTCTCCACTCCTAAGGAGAGAGGCATTATCCCACAGTATTGTACAACTGATTTACTAGTGCACGTAAGCTTGTATAGTAATTTTATTGCAGTACAAATCAGGAGTTATGCTTCTATATGTTCTATAAAGACACAACCACATTGCTAGCTCACTAAAACCCCTTCACGACAGGAAAATAATATTGACATTTTTGACAGCATCCTTTATCTTTAGTTGTGAGTGAAACAGTCACAGGGAATAAAAAGTCACAGATAGATAAA
This sequence comes from Burhinus oedicnemus, assembly GCA_008921705.1. Taxonomy (NCBI): domain Eukaryota; kingdom Metazoa; phylum Chordata; class Aves; order Charadriiformes; family Burhinidae; genus Burhinus; species Burhinus oedicnemus. The sequence goes on from VFFE01007048.1 coordinate 1,602,365, forward strand.
TATACAAATGAGGAAGAAGTAATCATACCTTGAGCTACTGACCTGGATAGATGCTTAATTTGATTTATTTTAAATATCACAAAAGTGATACCAGACCTGAGCAACTCTGGCCTACACCCTCCACCTCATCCCCCAAACACCTTCTTGTGCTCCTTTCTCCTGAAACAACTGTGTCTGAAAGGCGCTTTCATCAGTGCTGGCAAGTAAGATAAAGACCGTGAGAAAGATCTGAAGCTGGGATAAGTACTCTCACCACCGTTTCCATTATAGTCCTCTGCTTTAATTATCTACAGGTACAGCTGACAGATGCTTTCACAAAAATCAGTATTGTCATCAGCTTTTGAGCTTTTCCACATTCAGTCCTCTGCTGCACTTTTCTAGGGGTGTTGGGGGGAGAAACATGGCACCATTAATGCATCGCAGCTTAGAAACAAGGAAGAGAAACTACATGACAGGTTAAGGTGAAAGAGGAATTCAGCAGGTAGACATATTTCCATTTCCAGAGAGGAGAAAGTGCTTGCTGAAGGAAAGATATAACACCTGGAAGCTATGGCAACTTGACTTTCTTAGTTTGCTTTAAGCGTGATGGAAATTTCAAGTGCCCCTGGAGGAAAAGAATGAAAAAGAGTCTAGAAAGTGACAGACAGCATTTCCATTTACAGCAACAGAATCTTTCTGTAAATACAAGAATCTCTATAAATATGTGCCATGAAATACAGAAACACTTAATACTCCTTTTGCTCAAAAGTGCCTAAATAGATTAAGATGGAATCCGTGTTGTTCTTAAAGAGCTTTAGCTTTGTGACCTCATCACTCAATAGACAGTTTTCCAGGCTGAAAATGATGAGGATAATTAGTTCCATCATTCCAGCAGTCAAGTTAGCTGTTTGTGGAAATTCCAACTGTCTTATCACTGGGCTAAAAGTTCTGCTGTATCGTTTGAACTTATATGAAAACCATTCAAGACTTGGATCTATAAATTGATTTTTACCCTTTCAGAAATAAATCTCACAAACCTACGCATCCCCACAGACACTGGTATATTTCTTAATACCATACACTCTATAAGCGATAATACAAGAGCCAGTGATAATACGATCACTCACAGATGAAACTGAAGCAAACCAAGTTTGACTGTATCAAAGAAAAAAGTATTTTCCTGAAAATGCAAAAATGGCATGACCTGGATCAACTGTTTTTGTTAACTGCCATCACTAATTATTTGTAATCCAAGAGCAGGCTGGCAGTGTCAGCATATGAGAAAATCTGAAGTTCAGTGCAAAATTATAAGAAACAATACTTCAGTGTATTAGTAGCATTCATACAATAGCAATCATTTGCCAATCTACAGCAGTAGTTGTGTTGCGACCATAGCAAGCTGCGTACATAGTGAAGCCAGATTCACAGAGGAAAAGTAGCATCTTTTAAAATGAATCAATAAAGGTGGAAGAAAATTAAGCAAACTTTCAAGCATTAAATGGAAGACTCACTTGACTTTGAGTTTATCTGTCTTTTCCAGCCATACCCACCAGACAATATACTGAAGAGAAAAAAAAATGTACGAAATTCTAATAGGATACTAAAGGGAAGCAATAAAATTATGAAAGAAAAAAAAAATCCTCTGCTGCAAAGAAAACAAAGTAACATTAAAAGAAAATTGTTCAAGAATATCATAATCAGTTTGGAAGCCTGCATCCAAGTGACATTACAAGGTGATTTAGTGTCCAAAATACTTGAGTTTCAAAATGGGACTTCAAACTTGTCCACTCAACTACCAAAGAACTTCCTTGCAAGACAGGTTAAGACAAAGTAATCAAAGGTGTGAGATGCGTAATATACTGAACCTTACAGGGAGGGCTCCTATTCAGGAATACAGTGGCTCTACATAACACAACAAAAAATTCAGCTATTAACTGGACACACAACCCTGCTGTGCTCACGGTAATGGCCTCACCACTGAAGCTGCCAGACATATGCTTTATTTTTCCTCTTCCACATACTTTTCTGTAGTTGGAATTTTAAAAGTTTTGCCCACTGTAATGATCAGAAAGTTTTGTTATAAAATTCATATTTTATATAGTAGTATATTCATTTAGACTGTTTTCCCCAACCAGCACCAATTAACAGCGTACTTACTGTAACATACAAGAAAAATACATCAGCATGTGTAAACCTAACGCCATTGCCAACTTCAGCTGCCCAAACATCATGCTTCCACTACAAAAAACATGAGGTATTTAAACATTTCTGGGAGTTGTCTTTTGATGCTGCAGAAGAAAGAAACCCTATTTATTTTGTAGTAAAATCTCAAAATTCTCAGTCAGGTAGCTTCAGGAGCATGGATTTATTAGAATTCATTAATGAAAAAAAGACCTGAGAGATGGTAACATTTCATGGCGCACCAAAACTACCAGGAAATATAAAATGAGATTTTCTGTCAAAGTTTAGTGCACTTGAGATTAAGCTGCCATTTCAAGTGTATGTTTAGAAAGCATCAGTAAGATGTATTGATATGATCTGCCAACCCATTAAGAACATCCATTTGAGTAACATATGATCTCATGCCAAAATTCTGCTTTAAGATACCATTCTTAGTCCTAAACTACTAGACATTTTAAACAAGTATTAACAACATTGCAGCAGCATTCAAAACCCAAAGAAAACTACAGGGTCAAGTTCACCCACCTACGTGACACTGCAATAGATGCATAATCCTGCCATATGCATAACTGGCTGCCAGTCACAACATTCAGTAAGATACTCTCTGGTAGCCATTCACTTCAGGGTATCTATTAGTTCTACCTGTTTAGTTTTCAGTCACAGGAATTTATTGTTTAGAACTACGTCCTGTAGATTCTGATGGCAATGCACTGAGGGGAAAAAAGCAGAGATGAAAGCTGAAGAGAGAAACATGGTACCAGAGAATCACCTGTCAAGAACACTGAACTTTTTGTTTTGCTTTTTAACAAAGATTTGTATGGTTATAATGAAAGCTATTAATGTTTTGAAGGTACTTCCGCAAGTGCATCATAATTAAACCATTACACTTCACATGCATCAAGTAATCCATAAAATTCTTCTATGTAAGGATTAGATTTTCATGTATGTTCATCATCCAGGAGCTCAGCCATAGTTCTTTTGAACAGATTTTCAGCTTAAAGCACTGATTCCTTTTTTGAACATGTAGTTCCAGTTACAGACCCTAATCACTTTTGACCACTCAATCTCTAGTGAATTTAATAAACTACAAAGTTCACCAAGTATAAGATTCAGGATCCGTATTCCATGCTAATCAATAGATTTTACAATGACTAAAAAAAGGTAAAAATTATGATATTTGGGACATACTAGTCACTTTGCAGGTGACAAGACAAAGAAAAGAAAATTACAAAGGACAAAAATAGTTGACCTTCCTTTTCAAACTGCAGCTTTATTGAAATATTTACTTCTTATTTCCAAATGATTTTAGAAACAGGCTTGCCCAGATTAAAGCACAACCTCATTTTTAATGGAACTTTTTCAGAACAGGTGAAGAAAGTCCTATAGAGTTCAGAATTTCAGGCCAGACCACGAAGCCTTTTTTTTTTTAAAAAAAAAAAAACAAAACTAAATAGTACCATGCTTTGTTTTCTTGAAGTCTTCAGGACCAACTGGAGGCAGAGAGGTTACTCTTTCTGTTTATCAATGTCAAAACCCAACCTGCAATAATTAATAGTTTTTAAAGATGCAAAGCACTTCAAAAGCTGCAGAAGGCCGAGGAATACCAGTACTACCAAATAGCATCAGAAGAAAAGTCAGCAGTACAGCTGACATCCTAAAGGACATGGTTTGATTACAGACATTATTGAAATGGCACCTGTGCCACTGGAGAATACTTTTCTATGCAGTTTCACCTTCGTCAGTACAAACAAAAGCATTGTTCTACTTGGGAAGACTTTGGCAGCAGAGTTGGGAAAATAACAAAGTATTGCTAATGTGCATAGCACATAACATTTGTTTCATAATCTGATAAAGCATAATTAATTTCTTGACCAGCCAACAGGATATGCTTAATTAAAAAAAAAAAAGTGTAAGGGAGCTTTCCTAGTCTATGTACCTCTTTTTTTCTTCTCTAAGCGATTGCCTGGGCAGATTCCTACTCAAGGCAATCTGCATGTGACTACCACATAAAGCAACACTGAATGATAGAAACTAGATAGTAGTGCAAGCCTCTGGCTTTTACATTTCTTAGATATTGTTTATATTTTTCTTAATATTTCTTAGATTAATACAGTAGATGGTGACACAGATTTTGACTGTCTGCTGCTCAAAGGGCCACAACCATTAAAAATATAAGTAAATAAATATATACCAAGTTCCCATGCCCAAGGTGTCTTCCCCATAACATAATCACTTTTAGAAGAGAGTTATTACAACTGGTCTCAAAAAAAAAAAAAAAAGAACATAAGGACAACTAATTTAAAAATGTCACATTTCCAGATTTTCTTTTATATACCGTTTCCCATTACTCAACAAATACCAAAAGAAAATTATGGTACTGTGAGATATACTAAGAAATACTGTTGATGTGAATTTTTAATTGGGAAGAAGGGGGCAATTTCACATCATCTATCTCTCGCACAGATTTGTGGGAGGACAGTATTTTATAATAAAAATACATTCTTTTCAGTAGAATTCTGGCTCCAGACTTTAATTTGAGCTCAGAAAAACCTAGCATTGCAGATAAAGAAATGTGCGGCACATCAGCAAACAAAATATTTATGTTTGAGCAGTGAAGTCATGAAATCCCTCAGCAACAGACTTTAATCAAAAAAAATCCCAGTTATTCTGAACAGTGTGAAGATTCTTTATCTGAAACAACAATCCCCAAACTTTTAAAAGCGATCCATGAAGTTTTTGTGCCTTGCTCAAGTTGGTACAGAGATGTTCCTCATTCACCTCAGCCACTTAAGCACAAGTTAAAATATTATCACTTCCACAGTAAAGACAACTTTCAGAAACAGGGTCCTTTTTAACTGATAAAAATCACCTGTTTGAAAGATTTTTTTTTTGTTTTTTTTTTGAGACAGGCTCCTTTACGTAAAAGTAAATTGTCAGATAAATTGTTGCTATTCCCTATTAAGAGATAGGAGCACACGAACAGTTTGGGGATGGAAAGCGTCAGAAGTTGAGCATTCATAAGAGTCAGGGAAAAACGGTTCAGTGAAGAAACAAATAGTTTGTCTGGAGTAACACAAGCATAGGAGAAATAAGGTTCCTGAGGGAAGACTCCAGCAGATGGCCCCAAAGCAGCAGTAAGTTTTCTTGAACCAGCTCATGACAATAAGTGCCATTTCCAGCAGTTTTCTGTACACACTGAGAAGGCAAGCTGAAGTCCCAACTCCAGTCTGGTCTGCTGGTATTGATGCATTTGAAAAGATGCCCTTGTTTTATTAAAATAAGTGAAAGCTTTATTTTTTTTTTAAGAACATAAATTAACATATAAAACTAAATCTGGCCAAAAGTTGTGATCACTTAAATGGATATTTATTTTTTAAACTTAAATTTTCTATGCACGTTATTTCTATTTTTTTATCCTTCTCTTTCTGGCTTAGGCAATAAAAGACAAGCCATTAATTATAAGACGACAGCCTTTTCCCCTACAAAAAATGGAAATTTTACATTTCAGAGAAAAATGAGAATTATCTATAGTAACTTTTCTTTTGAGACAAATGCCTTTAAATTGAAACGTTTTTCAGTGGATAACCTGATCCTCCCCTTGATAAGCCGTTAAATATCAGTTCAATGTGACAAAAATCACGTTTACAGTGCTGCACAGATTTTCAAAAGCTTCTTCCATTGTGATTTAAAAACTTCAGATCATTGTAGAAAGTATTTTAGGTGGATATTTTCCAGTAATAAAAGGTCAGAAAGAGGGTACTGCACATATTTCATTACATGTCATTACTCACACGCTTCCAAGGTTAGTTGAGTCAAAGCCCTTTTAAGAAACTTAGAATGGTTTCTCCTACAAGAACATCCAAAAGGCACATGCTCAAAAGCAATGCATTCGGGTTTAAAATTACTGCATTCTGAAATGGGACTTTCAGGTCTTATGAAGATGCCTTCCTTAAATGTATTCCTTTAGAAAAATTGTTTCATTAATCACAGTTGAAAACCAAACTGGCCTTCCTCTGTGTTCAGGAAGGCACGCTTGGCCCCAGCACAGCTGTGCTGATTAATGAATTTGCTATTTAAAAAATTAAAAGATTAAAAAAGAAAAGTTTTTAATTTTTCAATTATTTTTTTTTAATGTGACAATGGGATAAAGAGTAGCAGTTTCTAGCATATTGTCTGGTTCATTACCTATAGATCCTTTAGGCAGACAAGTCTGTCACAGGATAAACAAGAACACTACAGAGGTAATTGCAGCACTTGCACCAGTTAAAACACCGTCCATAAGAAGCTTTCAGAAGTCTTGGGCAGCTGCTTTTTTTGTTGGGAGTGGGGGTGTTTGTTTGGGTTTTTTGCTTTTTTGTTTGTTTTGGGGTTTTTTTAATGTTTACTCAGCCTGGTATTCCTGTTTACATTGTAGCCACCATCACTTGTTTTATTATTGTTGCATCATGAGAAGGCTTGGAAGATAATTTTGTTTTCACTGTTAACAATCAGCCTGTAGTTCATTAAAAGTGGAAAAACCTATTATTAAGACCCATTTACAGCTCACCTCTCTATCTGTAGTAAACATACACACACTAATGATTATAAAGAACCTCAGACCTACCAAAGTAATTAACATAAATTAAGGATGGTCATCTTTTCCATGCTTTGCAATATACACTGTGACAAGATAGGTCTAGGTGAATTAATTTACATTAAGAGATCTCCCATTCCATAGCCTTCCCTATTCTGGTATTTTTAAAAAAAAAAAATTAAAAAAAAAAATCAGTAGTATCTAGTTCTCCTACCCTACTTTTTCCTAAAATTCCACCACCTTCTTATTTGCCAACTATCAACTAGTCATGCATTGAAGTCTGATACTTCAAAAATATGTTACAAACCAAGAAATTAGAGTTCTGCATAATTTCTACTCCAATATACTTCCTGATCTCAGGTAGTTCCCTTGCTCTTACAGACTGACCTTTACTGAAAGCATACAGCATAATATATATTGCAAGTTTGCAGGCACAGAGCACATTCTTTAGTCAGGTTAACACTTTAAAGAAAAAAAAAAAAAGGGGGGGGGGGAGGGGGGAGCAGGGAATGCTAAGTACTTCCTAAGCACATGCAAACTTCCACTGCAGTGACCTATGTAGCAATTACTGTCTTTATTTGCTAGCAAAGAAAAATGAACAGCAGAGAGATTAAGTGACTTGTACAAGGTCATATAGCAAGTCTAATGCAGAGCTGAAGATAGATCCCCAAGGACTTGGCTTCTAACAGTGAGTTTCACACAGTCAAATTTCCACATACTGGCCAGGCCAGCTTTTCACACCAAAGAAGCCAGCAGGCAGGGAAAGAGCAGCCTCCCGCCTTTGCCTGGTGTGGCTTACGTTTAAGTTAGCATCCCCCAGCCATTCACCAATTCTAGTGCAGCCACCACCACGCCCGGGCACAGACACTGCAGGAGATGTTTCTTGCCAGCTCAGCAGGGACAAGGCAGCTGCATCCCAACAAGTCCGGCACACCCACCAGCTTGCTGGCCATCTACCTTGATGCCCAATGCTGAGCACCCTCCAAGTCAGCAACATCAAGGGGGGAAGCCTGAAAAACTGGACCCCCCCCTCAAGAAAGACCCTGACCCAGTCCTTATGCATCCCCGGTACCCTCCCATCCTTGTCTTCCAGGGAAGGGCTCCACATGGGGAGGGCAACCCCTGCATTCCCCCTCAGCAATGGCGAGACATCCTGCCTGGGAGGTGGGGGTATGGAGAATGTGGGGACATAAGGACTGAAACTGCTTTGGCCACACCAAAGGTTCCCACCCTCATTTTTAACATCCATCTCTGTATTTTCCTTTCCTACAATAAACACCACTGACACTCCCCACAATCTAACACTGATGGCTGTGTTCTCCCATCTGAAACTGCTTAACTACCTTGTTGTGACAGTGAGGAAGAAACTTTACAAGCTACGTAGGTGTTTAAATGTAAGAAATTTGCAACTTTTGGAAGAGGCTCCTAAGCATGGGGAGAAAGTATTTGCTTGATAATTTCACTCAAAGGAGTGAAAGTAGAAAGTAAAAGAGTCCCTAAGCTGGCCTTATGACATTCAGAAAATGATACAAAGTGGATAAGCTGAAGGCCTGAAAAAACAAAGTCTTATAGCTTATATCTGAGATAAATTGAAAGGGAGAGACCACTGGTAATGCTTACAGAACAGCAAAAGGGCAAAATCATCCAATTAAAAAAAAAAAAGTGTTTTATAGCAGCATAAAGTATGTTTACAAGCAGAGCAAGGCTGTGTTTGTCAAAGGTAAAACAAAGTAGTAACTCAAATACAAGATGATATTAACCTAGACGAGTTTTATGTGCCAAAAGGGACACAGAACACCATATGTCTCCTAGCATCTTACACTAGAAAATGCTCAAAGCATAGATGTGTGCAAGGACTTAAGAATCCATGTTGAAGATAAAACCCCATGTTACAAGCTTGAGCATTAGGGAAGAATCAGTCTTTCCTACCAGTATTTGGAAAGACAACTGTGCAGCACTGTAGTGAGGTGATTTTTTCTTACTAAATATTTTGAGATTTAGCTAACAAACGGCTGAAACACATCACTCTCTGAAGAAGCCTTTTCCATTCCATTATTCTCCTAAATACCAAGAGTGTATTAATTTTGCTGAAGTCAATTGTTTGATTCAGGATTTTGTGTAAGCACAGAGGAGATCTCTACTTGCAGAGAGATGAAGAGTCAAAGCACTGCAGTAGCCACAGACACAGATCCCTTTGCGCCACTCAGTCTCTGCAGCAAGACGAGTCCTCACATGTGCATTCTCTATTGGGATAAATTATTTTCTACCTCTTACAAGGCAGCCACCATCTGTTGGTGTTTTAATTTGCCTTCCCCACACACACACATTTCTGGCCTTGTTAACACTGTAGCAGGTTGTTGAACCATGCAATGAGGAATTGAGTATTTGAGCAATGGTCAAGCCTATCGAAGAGATACACAGTGCTAAGATAGTCAAAGCTGTATCAGGTACACAAGAAATCAAGAACAGGTGTGAAATACGAAAGCAAACGACAGGAAGATTTGGGTTTTCTGATTTTATTTTGGGAGAAAGGGAACAAAGAAGGAGAAAAACTAAAGCGGTGACTTCACTTCAGGTATTTTACCCGAGTCAGCAATAAAGCCATTTCTAACCGAAAGCCAAGTAATACAAATACAGATTTACCAGTATTTGTGCACATCTTAGAGAGAAAGAAAGAGTGGCTGACTTGCAATCATTTCAGAGTATGACAATACAACATTCTAAGTTGTTACAACATCACGCACTACCAATACAGAATAATTAGCCACTGCCTTGTCTTCACTCAGAATGAAGTTTAAGGCTTAGATTCATTGTGTGTTTAAGGATAGGAGGAAAGCAGGATTAAAGACTTTAGTTATACCATTTGTTCCATCAAAGATTAAGCTTTACAGGAAATTACTGCATACTTCTAAAATCATAGTTCAAATTATGTTAAAGTCAACTTGTTTCAGTTCCATGAATCAGCATTTACGAATCAGTGTCCCAAGTCAAAATTCATCTTTCCTCAGCTACACACCTGCAGTCTTAGAAGGTGAAAGACAGCTTGGTTGCTGGAACTGCACAGAGCCTGAAAGTAAACCACAGCATACCCATATACAAGCAAATACATTTTATAATCACATTTCCTTTAGAAGCTGAGGGATTATCTTACTCTCTGAAACTGCAGAATGTTCTTAAAGTTTTATCTCTTGTGGTCTATTGTCACATCACCACATCACCCTGAACACACTTGATATCACCCACTTTGAAAACTAGACAGGGTCAGGCCCGGTTACTGCTTGGACAGGAGATAACTTGTGAACACTAAGTGCCATAGGCTCCCAAAGCTTGGCTGGAGTTGACACTTGGATGCAATGTCAAGGGCATCCAGAAGAGCTTCTGCTGCTACATTAGTGGTAAAAGACTAAACAAGGGAAATACAGGCTTATTGCTGAATGGAGTGAGTGATTTAGTGGCAGTAGAGACAGATAAGGCTAAGGCACTCAATGCCCTCTTTGCCTCAGTCTCCACCAGCAAGGTCCCCCTGACCTCTCTCCTTAGATGCAAGGTTCAAGGAACTACCAGGAAGAAATCAGGATTGAGTTGGGATGACTTGAGAGAATGCATGGGACTAGACATGTTGTGTCCGAGGGTGCTGAGAGAGATGGGCTATGTCACTGTGATTTGTTGCTCTGAGGGTAACAGAGGTGGGGTGAAGAGTCCCCTGACAACTGGAGAAAGGTAAATGTTGCACCCACCTTCAAAACAGCCACAGAAAGAATACAGCGGAGATTTTTCTCTATGCAACAGCTGGAGCTGAACAAGTCACAGCCTACACCGCTATTTTCAGTGTCCTGCTGTTACTAAGACCGTCACAAACTGTAAGCACTCTCATTCAACTCTACTGGAAGTTCACCCTCAAAAGCTATATCCACCGAGACACAGACACAAGGGCAAGAAGCCAACAATGGAGCAATCAGGAAAAAGGAAATCCCTTGCATCACAAGATTCATCTGCCTGAAACCATCTGGAAATTGACTCTTCAGGATATAAAGTTCACAGCATACTTTCTAAAGAAATCCAAGCAAAAAAGATTCACAAGTTTCCTGGGCTTTGACCCAGAATAGACTTGAACATCCTTCTCTGGTTCGATATAGTTCAGAGGAAGATTTAAGTGAGAGGTAAAAATTTTCCACACCAAGACAGACAGCCCCTTCCTCATGCTTCTCCAACCAGTCCCCCTTAATATACTTATTTCCAAGAGGATGAAATCCTGTTGTTTCATATTTCTAGGGTCATATGGTGAACAGAAGTCCACAAATCCCAAAATCGGGGAGAAAGATGCAACAGTTACTCCCTTCAAATCAGAGGTTTGGAGGAATACTATGAGTAACTTATCAGCCAGCACACAATCAAGAAGATTGTCTGTCTGGAGTAAGCCTGCTGGCATTTTGCAACTTCTAACCTTTTTTAGCATGAAAGAAGCAGAGGATTCATGTTGCATTCAAGATGACACTAGTAGAGTCCCACAGAATCCTAACAATATTTTCGCATAGGTTTTGGGAGTTTGCAAAGTGACTTTTGTTTCCACCAGCAGAGAAATCCTAGCATGAATGAGTCCATTAGATTTAGTACAAGAAAAAAGCCATCGGTGCTTTTACCTTCATCCACAAGCCCTACACAAGTATAGCAGGAAGCGATAGTCACTCCCCTGTTCTTCCTGTGTGAAACAGTATTTGTCAGTCCTCAGAGACCAGAAAAGAAAAAATACACATTAATTTTGTAGGAAATTGCTTGGTATTTTTCTTAAGAAAGGCATCATTTGTTGATGGCAACCCATCACAATAGCTGCCACACTGAAGTTTAAGAGGGGAAAAAAAAAAAAAAAAAAAAAAAAAACAAAAAACCCCCAAACCCTACACTTAAAAATTAAACCTCCCTTCAGACCAAAGAAAAGAGTGAACATGATGTGCTTTAACCAGCAGGCCTCACCTGTTGCCTCACCCCCTGTTGCCTTTGGGGTAAACAGGACAGAATTGTCAGGTAGCATGCAGGGGTTAAAAAACTTGCATCAAGAATTTCCTAACTACCAGTTATCCTTCTAGAGAAGATCAGCCTGGTATACTGTCAGGTCACAAATATTCAAACACACACTCATTTAGCAACAGAGTTTACCAAAAGGTCTTAAATCGTAGGCTTCCAGGGACTGCCTCTGTCATGCTTTGAGGCGCCCCACTGTGACCAAATCCTACCCAAGAGATTTGGGACATTTTCCAAAAAGCTATGGCATCTAAATCCTGTCTCTGTCGTGACATTAGGGGGAAATGGTTGGCGATAATTTTCTCCCTCCCACATTTTCTAGTCTTCTAAACTGACTTTGTTCCTCTTTTTCTCCTGGTCTTTTACAGCTGCAAAGGGAACAAGTAAGCATGGAAAACTGACCAATTGAAAAGATTTTTCATGGCCCACTTTCCGTAATTTTAAAATTAGAGAAGCAGAAATTTTCAGAAAGCGGGTGTTCAATAGGGAGCTGTTTGGAGGTTTGCAGTATGTTGTGAATTTTAATTAGCTCTCCAATAGCATTTTTTAGAGTTAGAAAGACTTCAAGTCAGGTTAAAAAAAAAAATGCAGATATAGTCCAAGTGGGTGCCCTCAAATATTCATTGTTTGGTATCTCTGGAAACACTATCTGGGTAAATGGAACTTCTGAGCAATCAAAAATAATTCATTTAGCTTTGGCTTTCAAGTGCTGTTGTATACTCGGTCTCTCAAAGTAAACTAACTTCATTGCACTTTTGATTCTAGGTGAAATAGATAACCAAATGCTCAAATTCGTCAGTGCAAAGTGAGTTCCTCTTTTACACAATTAATAGGCTGCAAAGACACGGCACACGCAGTGGCTCAGAGAAGAATGGGCTCAAGTACACACAGATACACCATAGTCACAAACTGAAGAAGACATCAACTGTGGATTACTCCACTGAATATGGGCAGCTGTAGTAGGCTCTTAGGTTTGCAGGTGCAAATGGTGAATAGCTAAGGGCACACCATACTTATAGGGGGCAACAGGAGAAAAAAAAAAAAAACTCCCAGCCCACAGAGCAGTGTGATGTAAGAGGATGTCCATTTACAGAATACATTTATTCCTCCCAGGTACATTGACAGCACTCAATAACAATCCAGTTTAGATGAGCATACACCAGATGAACAACCTGTCCTATCATCATGTGCTATTGTTCACACACAAGAGTTCTTCCTAACGCCGTTTAAATACACAACATGGAAAACTCTTGACGCAAACAGCCTTTGTTTCTTCTGCAAAAGATTTGTAACATTAACTCATTAACCATAAATATTTAAAGTGCAGCTTGTAACATTGTTTCCCCAAGACCACTACGCTGCTGTTATTAAGGTGCCGCTTTCAAACTTGTGTTTTATCTGAATGGCTTTTTACCAGCAGTTCCCAAATAAGGCAAGGAAGCAAGTCCAACATGTTCAAGGTCACTGTTTGCATGTCAGATTGCACTGATGGTTATAACTGTTGCAGTTTTCCACCTTGAGAGGGCAGGAAACTAAAGGTCTTCTGGGTAATCAAATGCACATGTAGAAACAATAAAATACACCCATAAAAAGATGAGTGCCAAGCTTATTAATACAGTTTGCTTTGCCAGAAATGGCAGCTAGCTCTAAGTGTTCTTAGACACCTTTTGCCTGATTTTGGGGTGGTTTTTTTGCTTTTGTTCTTTTTTGGTTTGGTTTGGTTTTGTTGGGGTTTTTTGTTTTGGTTTTTGGTTTTTGTTTGTTTGGTTTTGTTTTTTTTAGAAGTACTACAGAGGTGCAATCAATGTCCCTAGAAGACACCACAGCAAAAAGCAGAATAAGGTCATCTGAAACTTTCAATGTATGACTTTTTGCAGTGGTGCCCAGTGACAGGACAAGAAGTAATGGGCACAAACCTGAATGTAGGAAGTTCCATCTAAACATGAGGAGGAACTTCTTTCCCTTGAGGGTGGCAGAGCACTGGAACAGGCTGCACAGAGAGGTGGTGGAGTCTCCAACTCTGGAGACATTCAAAACTCACTTGGACGCCATCCTGTGCAACCTGTTTTAGGTGTCCCTGCTCTGGCAGTAGGGTTGGACTAGATGATCTCCAGAGGTCCCTTCCAACCCCTGTGATTCTGTGACTGTTAGCTGTATGCGCTGCATCTTTTCTTCATTCCTGGAACATTGTGTTTAACACAACACAAGATAGATAACACTTTGTTGTCATTTCTGCGTAACACTTGTTAAACAAAAGGTGTTAAGAACAAGTTATTCTGAACAACAGATATGCCAACCCAAGCAGAAGAAAGCAGAGTCTTTCTGAAGAAGCGTTTAACAACTTCTTATGTAGCTGCTTTTCCAATACACTTTCTCCTTGTTGATTTCATTTTAAAAAGACACTTCTAAACTATGATAAATTATTTGCAACCACAGAAGACAATAAGAAAGTTCAGGGACTCTACTTATCTTATAGTTTCAGTCATCAAATGAAACAGTTTGGGGAGTTCTGAGGTCTTAATTTTTTTTATTCCCCCCCCCCTCCAATCCTCCTTTTACAAGTGTCACTTGTTTCATTAATATAGGGAAAAGTTCACGATTGGTTGAACAGAGCATATTGTTCTTGGAGGTCCAATCACAAGACACAGGCTGCTAGCATTTCTACTTGCCTTCCCTTTTCCAAAGTATCCTCCCCAAAAGAAAAACAGACACTGAAAATAGAGAACAAAGTGTAGGCCAAACATAATTTTGTTTTGCTGGCCCTGGTTTTATGTTACTTTAGAGAAATAAAATCAAAAACACTTTCCAACATTTTGAGTCAGCTTTCACCATCAGCAAGACTGTCTTTACAAGAGACTCAATAGGGCGTTCTAATTCTAAGTACCTGAAGAATACAGAACCATACCTATTCAGCCTAGATTATCTCAATATAAGGTTTTTTCCTCCCTCCTACTTTCTCACCTCAGCTATTGTAGACCTGAGACTAGATTTAAACCTAACTGTTTCCGATCCCCCCAAAAAAATGAGAAAGATAAATTAAGCCTGAAGTTTATGCAATGACAGGTAACTTTCAACATCTTAACTGTCAAGATTTAAAACAAAAGCATTAATGATTTGAGTACCAGTGCAGCCTGGCAAGAAATATCACTATATGGTAATATTAGAACATTCTAAATATTTATTATATACACTAGAGGAGTCCTTAATAATTCTAACATGTAGGTACTTCCCTGTATTAGCTGGAACCCTGAGCAGTGAATACAAAGGTGAGGTTTTTTAGGGGTTTGGCTTGTTGTTTCGGGGTTTTTTCTTCAGTATTTTGGGTTTGTTTGTTTTTAAGTTATTCAGGAGGGGTTTTTTTTCCAACCTCCTAAGTGCACAGATCCCTTTAATTGACAGAACTCTGTTGTCTAAGCAGCAATGAAAATGGCAACTGCAGTTCATAAAAATCAATTAAAAATCTGTCCATTACACACAATGTATTGTTTATACTCTAGATACAGAGACAGATTTCTGGATCTGATCTTTGCCTCAGTTGATATGGTCTCAAGTAAAATATTCGGAAATTAGCTCTGAGTTAACAGTAAAACACATGCATATTGAGTTCCAAAACAATTTTTAGTCTGACCCAAAAGGAAGCACATTGTTTTCTGCTGTTTCTGGGCACTTCTTTCAAGCAAAGCAAAGGATAGGTTCACACAGGGACTCAAACGCTGTTTACACACAGGAGGAACTGATGATAGTACTACCAGTAGTTAAGAAGTTCATGCGTTGATCAGTGATTTAGGCCGAGGGTCTGCAATTACAATATAGCACTGCAATAATCCATGAATGAGAACTTGAGTTCTCATTCAAGTAGCTCAAGAATTTGGAATAAAGATGCCTTTGGATTTTAAGGTGCAGGGATACAGACAGCAAAGTATATTTTAGCTTAGGATGCTTTCAAATGTGTGTAACAGGAAAGAAGGGAAGATGATGATCAACCTTATTAAGAGTTTCACTGCAATTGGTTGAAAGTTGCATGCATATGCAAATCTATTTGCCAGGTAGCACAGAAATTTACAGCACTAAATTCAATTTGAGTTAAGGAAACTCTATGCCAGCCAGCAGGAAGTTAGCCATATGACTACCCATGCTGGCTTCTAAGTGCACAATACAGACACCCTACAAGCAGTATTACAGCAGTACACACACAATACCCAATCACCACCAAGTAAATAAACAGTCACTCTACTATAGGGACACAGATGTTTTAAAGAGATCTGAGAAAAGGTACAAGCAAAAATTAATGATGTGTTCTGGGCTTCTTTAACCTTGGCAGAATATTCTTCTTGGAGGAGGGGTTAGTTTGATTTTTGGGGCCTCTTATTTACTGAAACTTTAGATTTACTAGAGACATAGTTCTTGCCAGCTGCTTGAAAACCACACAGTAACAGTGGATTCATAAAAGCCTTTGTCACACACCCAAAAATCACAGCTTTTAAATGGCTTGAGAGCTAGAGGATTATAAAAAAACATAGACAGCAGTCTTCAGGTGTGGTAGCTCCATTCAGCAAACACCAAGGAGGCTTTTGAAGCTTTTACACCCCCGTCTCAGTCTCTAGCCACACACTAGAACAGGCTTCCTATGCTGTGAAAACACATATTGAGATGGTAAAGGAGCATGGATAAACAAGTACCCCCCAGTGTGTTACTGCAGTTATGCGGCCAACAATATTTGAGAGAGCTTGAAGTGCTCTTCAAACAAGGATATCTAGATTTAATAACCTTCCTGTTGGATTAACTTTGCTATCACACTGAAAACTTATCTAACGTCACTGCTTTAGCTGGTATTAAATAAACCTCTGTCCCTTCTTCACTCTGCATTTCTCCTCAGCTTTCTCTCTCTCTTGTTTTTCTTAAGACATGTATCATGCAATCATACAGCACACATGCCTTTGGCAGACCCACAGGTCAAGAAGACGGAAAACAAATGAGAGTGCATCTCATCAGAGGATGAAGTATGTTTGAGTACTCTCTGAATGAACATTTACACAGTGGCTTTTGATTACTTTTTTTTTTAAATACTCAGCATTTCAAATATTGCATCACGCTGAAATCAGCAAGAGTCCCACCTACAGGAGAGAACTAAAACTGAAATACAAGTTACCACAAAATGAAAATTAAAAAAATAAATATATATTTAGAAAAAAAAAATCACCAAAAGCAAAACAGATTGTTATGCATAACTCCCTAGCAGAACTCAAACTGAGTTATTCGGTAGCCTGGAACCCCCATCCCGCTGGCTGGGCTGCAGGGCTCCACATTCCCCAGGATGCAGGCTTTGGCTCACTGGGCTGGCTCCAAGCAAGGTCCCTTTCATAAACATACGCCACTAATGACTTCTGGCTGCTTATGGCACCTTTCATTCCATGCATTACACTTTGTTTTGAACAGGATGTGTCCCAGCCTTACAGAAGTTAGCTGTGCTTGAGGCTAGCAAAAAAGGACGCTAGTGGAGGCTGTCCTATGCTATACTTCATCAGCAGACTCCAGCATGATCCCTATTATTTGTTGTTTGCATTGCTCTAGCACCTAGCAACCTCTACCATGAAGCAGTGTGGTTTGGTGGTAAAAAACGGCACACACAAAAAATAAAAAAAAAAATACGGCAACCTGACAGTAAAGTTTTTTAAATGATCAGTTGTGCTCAAAACAGATGACAGAATACCTAATACCAGCACAGGCCTGAGACGGTAAAGACTTGGTGCGTTTCAAAAGGTGCCTACGTTCAGCCAATTAATCTTAAGAATATACACTTAGATATTCATAGCTACGTGTACCATACTTTCTGTAAAGCTCATATTCCTTGAACTCCCAGCAAGTCTCCTGGCTAACACGACTGGGTACATAAATGCATTTGTATTACATATTGGGTTAGGGAGAGATTTTCCAATCTAGAAACAGTGCATGCATTAAGCAATAAAGTTTGCTTTTCAGAGTTTATTTCGACACCAGAGCCGTTCAGAAAGCATTTGGTTGCCAACCTGTTGACACTACAGAATTGCTGTACTGGTTATTTTATGGTAATTACATAGCAGAGATCCGGCGTCTTTATTAAAAAGCCACTCCTGTTTCATGAGTAACAGGAACTGCTTGCTCCAAACAAAAATGCAAATCTATTCTCTGGCTAGAATTGTGAAGGCTTAGAAAGATTTTGCTCAAAAGGTAAACATTTGCTATTTCATGTCAGAAAAATAAAAGCTAACAAATACAAGGAAACAGTAAAAGAAAAATCAAGATGAGAAGTGAAAAAATACACACCTCCTATCCGTTTAAGCAAAGGCAGCAGCATAGTAATGCTGCCAGGGTACTCTGAACTGACAGACTTGAACTGGTGACCCCTTGAAAACTGACTGATTCCACCTCCTGCTTCTATTTAATCACGCACAAGTAGCCAGCCAGCAATAGCTTGGCTATGTATTATTCCAGTAGAAGTGTTCCTCTCCATAAGCTACCTAAAGGGACATCAATAGTTCAGCATTTCATAAGCCAAGGTAATTTCAACTATGAAATTCTTCAGGCTTGGGG